>QLTV01001323.1:719811-733748 GCA_003457575.1 Thermophis baileyi | reverse complement strand
GTCTCAACACACACACAGCTGTCAGATCAGACCAGCAATTCACCCAAGGCCACATAGATAACAAGGAAAGGAACACCCATCAGAATTAAAACCGTCTCTGGAACAAAAGCTTGCCTGGTTTGTTCCCCAGAAAGAAGGCAAAATTCAATCTGAGGTTTGGAGCACCAAAACAGGTCAGTTAGCCAGTCCCACCGTTGGTCTCTTCATAGATCTTCATAGATCTGTATATGATGTCTTTTTTATGCTGTCCTCATCCCAGCTTGATTTTCGATAACAAGGAAAGGAACACACATCAGAATTAAAACCGTCTCTGGAACAAAAGCTTGCCTGGTTTGTTCCCCAGAAAGAAGGCAAAATTCAATCTGAGGTTTGGAGCACCAAAACAGGTCAGTTAGCCAGTCCCACCGTTGGTCTCTTCATAGATCTTCATAGATCTGTATATGATGTCTTTTTTATGCTGTCCTCATCCCAGCTTGATTTTCTTTATGCCAAAGCCTCTTCAGGATAATAGGAGGTGTTTTCCTGCCTGCCCTTTCCTTCAGATAGTTGCCAGGAATGTTTGCAGTGTTTGTAATGAAGAGAGGAGGAAGCCATCATAATTACCTTTATTTTCTCTCCTCCCCTTTTACATTTTAAACAAACAAGCAAAATATTCAACTACAATGATGATGTACAAAATTTTTAATTTCATTTTCTTATCCTCAGGACCTTAACTTTTTCTTGGCATCCAGAGCTGCAGATCAGATAACTTAGAACCTGAAAACAGAGTGGCTTTATCTCTGACAAAAGTGCAATCCAAAGAAGTAATATCCCCATCATAGTACTGTACCTTTTCTTCCTTTCTCTTCTCCTTCTCTCTATCTTTGTGTTTGTCTTTGTGTTTGTCATGTTTTTCTGAACTACCATCTTTATGTTTGGTTTTCTCCTTCTCTTTGTGTTTCTTCTCTGAAAACTCTTTGTGTTCACTGTAAGATTTAAGAATAGTTTCAGTCAGGAAGAGGCAACTGAAAAAAAAAAGACACATTATCAGTATCCAAATAGACTTATCAGCATCTGAAGTCAAGCTTTCAAAAATTTATTGCAATGATTGTATTGATAGAGGAAGGAATACTAGTTGTCATTAACTTAAACTTTCTATTTCTTTTCTAGCAACAGTAAAGCCAGTCTGCTTAAGAGAAATCAATAAAATTCACAAGTAACTGCATTTCTCTGACATAACTGCAGGTATATTTATTTATTTATTATTTATTAATAAAATTTGTATGCCGCCCAACTCCCAAAGGACTCTGGGAGGCTCATATGTGTGCTTTGTTTAATGTATCTCAATTCAAATGATCTTCAATACAACACTAACTGGAATTCTCAATGGTGTAATCCCAGCTCAGTGAGGAACATGTAAAGTTAAAGAAAACAATTATAACTCTACATGTGCTACTCAGTTTCTTTAAATTACTCAATACTTTCTCTTTAAAGAAAAATAGAGGCACAAACATTTCAGTAACACATTTTTGTTTAATTACTCACCAGGGAAACCCAGTAAATGTGTGCAGAGAGAATAAAGGCACCCCAGTCTTTTCTCCAGAGGAATTCTCTCAGCAACTATTTTACTGAGTTTTACCCCCCAAAATAGAATTTCCCACTAATTTTTAAACTTGCTTAGATGCTACTTAAATCCTGCTGATTCTTTTAGATTCTTTATACTTCTGCAGCTTTTTATTTTCCCTTTTATTTTTTATCTTTCATATATAATTTTAGTAGCAACAATACATATGTTCAATATGTACAAAATTATGCTTATGGAGAAGACAAACTAAGAAAAACCTAGTAAGTCACATCCCAATTCATAGTTAAACTGACTATGCTTTCCAAGCCATGGAAATATAATGGTTGAATTAAGATCCAGAAAAGGCCAAGTCTAAGCTCTTGGATAGTCTGCCCAAAAGTAAATTTCACAGAACAGAAAAAAATGTTGTATAATATTCAGCTGTTACCAGTCACTTATATTAATATATTATGACCTCATGGAGAAAGCAGAAACATCATAAGCACAAAGACAAACTTGTATTTTAAAAAGATTGCCTCCTTTTGAGTTATTCTCTTTTAAAACAGGGGAGTTTGACAGCCCTGGATTAGCCTGACTCCAACAAATATTCAATTACTCACAATCAAAGCAAATGCTAAGCAATATTTTGAAAACAACCCCAAAAACTAAAATAACAGGTGATTTAAAGCATTACATAAAAACATATTGACTGTGAGGAAATACTATATTATCTAACATTTTTTATAACTAAACTGTATTAAAAACATATTCAACTACTTTCTATTCTATGAAAGACAAATTTTGCTTCTGTAGTTTTTAACAGAAGTCTTAGTATGGTATTCTGAAATAAATGCAACAGTGGAGGGCACAAGTCAGTAAGCTATGATCCCCCTCTGATTTATGAAAGAACAGTGTTTAAATAAAAATGAAAGCTAAAGATCCCCACATTTCTGCTCCAAAAGGCACCCTATGTGTTGATTCACAGGAAGGCAAGTACTCTGAATATTTATTTTCATATATTTATTCTTTAATAAAAATCTAACATACACACCCCCAGTAATTTATAAATGGACATATAGGTATTTCTTCCGAAAGTATTTATTTCTATTGAGCTTTAGGGATTATGGAAAAAAGATATATATTACTTTAATGCCTTTGCCAAAAATATATTTTCTTTTCAAATTGTGATTTAAAAATGAAAACAAATCAAGAATGTCATGAAGGCTATATGGCTTACTTTTAAGCTTAATTATCATTCAGGCTCTTTCCAACTATATTCTGAAATTTCCTCTTTCATAAGCATAAAACATTGAACAGAAAGGAGGCCGAATCTTACCTACCTGATGCCCTCTAAATATGATGGGGCTACCTATAAAGTTATTGGTTATGATTTCTGGAATATTAGGAGTTGTACTGTATATAGGTTGACCAGTCCTAAAGTCTAATTAGACAAACTATCCAAATTCATCTCTGTAGTAACAGATTGAAATAATCTAAATTTATTCAAGATTTTGAAAGCTGAGATTTTGCATGCTCAGATCATAAAAGCACTTGACCTTACCTATTACTGTACTTGGATTTTTCTCTGTCTTTATCCTTCTTGTGCTCTTTGTGTCGATGTTCTCGGTCTTTGTGTTTATCTTTATGTTTGTGCGAATCTGTGAACAGAACAGCAAAGAAAGGAATTAAGAAATAAAACAAAGAAATAAAGCAGTTGTCTAAATTTCTATGATGCTACTAATTATACATTGCCACCCCAGGCTCTGAGACATATACTATCAATGTTGTCTTGGTGGCTAGAGATTGTAAGGATCTTCATGGGAGAAAAGGTAATTTAAACAAAAGCAACACAGAATTGCTATTTGAACATCAGGGTTTTTTCACTGACACCAGATCTGTCTCTCAAGAAGCCCTGGGATAGAGCAGGTTTACAATTTGGGAGCCCTTTAGTATTCTTTGCTCCTGCTTAAAGCAGCCAGAGACTGTGTGGCTAGTGAGGGCCTTTACCCAGCTATGTATGCAATTTTTGGCCTTACCTGATCCAGGACGTCCTAGCTACAGTAACTCATGTCTTGCAATTGATTTATGTAAGTGTGCCTTAAAAGACTAGAAATTAAAACTTGTCCAAAATGCAGAACCTCATGTACTGGGAACGTGTAACACCAAGGGTCCTGCACTGGTTCCCAATTCAGTTCTGAGTACAATTAAAGTACAGCCCTTAATCTATAAAATCAATAATAGCTGGGCACTTAGATATGCCTTGTCCAATCTTCAACTGTGGCAGAACTGTCTCTTTCACTCTGGCTACACCTAGTAGTGTGTAAGTCAGCATTTTTTCTTCTGAATAGGGACAAGAGACTGAATTGGTTACCAGTCTGTTTCCAGGTCAATTCAAGATGCTGGTTTTGAATTTTAAAATCCTACATAGCATGGGACCAGTTATCTGAGGAACTGCTTCTCCTCAATTATATCTGCCAGTCCCACCAGAAATAGTAGAGAAAACATGCTATGGGTTTCATCGGCTAGAGAGCTACATTTGGTAGGCTCTAGGTGGAAGGCCTTTTCTGCTGTGGCAGAAGTGAAGCTGGCTTCATCGCGCTTGATTTTCCAAAGGACCCTCAAGACATTCAAGGGTCCTTTGGAAAGTCAAAAGTGATGAAGCCAGCTTCAAGTCCTGGGGATTGGAGAATGATTAAGTATCTCTGTTATTATTAACATCCCTTTGACCAATATTTCTTTTTAGATTTGTAAAACAATCTCTTTAATGTTTTTAAATAATTATAACTTTCATTGGAATTCACAGCATTTTTCTCTTTTTGACATCGCAATCACTCTGCCAAACAGATTAAAATGAACTTCTGACTTTCCCCAAGAGTACCACATGACCTTAATGAAAACTGAACCCTGATCTCCCATAATCCTGGGGCTAGGAAACTGTTATCCTCAGAATCCCACTATTCTCTTAGCAACTGCTTATCTATTTTGTATATGCAGACGGGAGGGGGGGATATGAAATCTAGCTATGCTACAACTTTGAGCATTATTCATGTTAGATCCATTTGACTGGTTGATTTTTATAGCAATAGCACTTAGACTTATATACCGCTTTACAGTGCTTTACAGCACTCTCTAAGCGGTTCACAGAGTCAGCATATTGCCCCCAACAATCTGGGTCCTCATTTTACCCACCTCAGAAGGATGGAAGGCTGAGTCAACCTTGAGCCGGTGAGATTTGAACCGCTGAACTGCTGAACAGTCAGCTGAACTAGCCTGCAGTACTGCACTCTAACCACTGCGCCACCTCGGCTCCTAATGAATTTTTCCCATGAATCAAAACATTTCAGAGGAAACTTGTTTTGGAATCACCACAATAAAGTATGGTGAAATAGGGAAGCCTAGATCATTTATGTTTAGGCTGTAGCAGAATAATTTCCAACACATTGTTACTTTAGCCATAAGGAGGCATAACGAAGCACAAGGAGTTGGTGTTCAATATGACTTTTTTTTTACTTCGGTTAATGCAGCAAATTTGTTTTCACTAAGCCATGTTACTTTGTTTCGTTTCCTAAATGTACTAGCACCTCCACTCCATTCCCATGTCTGAATTAATAAACTAGGAATGTAATTATATAGTAATCTTCACAGCACAAGATAAAAATCTAGGATTTATTTTTATTATTGCAATTGAGCCATATAAGATTTACAGAGTAAAATGAGGTGGAGGTGGGTAGATATGAAAAGAATAAGCAATCATTTAATTTTTATATTCTATGCTTAGCTACAGGCTTAGCTAAGTCTGTAATTAGAAGGCAATTTTATACATTTTCCAGAGAACAAATCCCAGCAAACCATTAGGATTTAACTTTTCGATGAACATGTATAGGATGATTAAAGCTAATTTTCTAGTGTCTGTATAAGAATATTTTTAATATTTAATATTTAAGTTTTTAAAAAATTAAAATAAACACCTTAAGAATTGGAAGAACTTTTTCCTTCGTTACCCAAAACCACTTTTCTGAAAGTTCTTTGTACAAAATGTAGGTAAAACACTTTAAGTCAATTCAAATGTCCCTGCTGTGATTGGAAATGCTAAACAGTGCAATCATAAAGTGTGATGTCACATGACCGCATTGCTGAATGATGGCAATCCCAGTGATCCTGGCTGTCACTGCAACTCTGGGACTGTATGAGTCATTTCACAAGGACCATGACACGGGAAGAGGTGGGAGTCCCAGGCAAGTAGGCTGCAGGAATCTCAGGCAAGTAGATTGGCAGGTGCCATGGATAGGCACTGTGAAAAGTAGGCAGGCAGGCAGGTGGGTGGGTGCCACAAGCAGGTGATATGGAGCACAGGAGAAGGGGTGCATGGGCAGGCACTACAGAATCCAGGTGGATGGGCAGGCACTTCCTCCCAGCTCCCCCATTTCTACTCTGAAAGGTACAATGTCTCCCAACAGGCTTACAGGTGCAATTTAAAGTGCTGTTAATCACCTACAACATCCGCTTTGGCACAGGACAAAATTATTGATGGAAAGGTATCTGCCTGTTTTGCACATCCTAACAAGAAGGACACACTTATGAGACCCAGGAGGTATGCCTTCTCTATGGGAACATCTGCCTTTTGGAATGATCTTTTTCCTGGATGTATAGTCGGTCCCAACCATATAGTCCTTGAGGAAGGTGATTAGAATCTGGCTGTTGAAATAAGTCACCACTTGTAGAAATCTACAGTTTTGTTCACCCATAAAACTACAGAATATTCTAATGAGCTATGTTATTTTACATTAATTATGTTTCTCTTTTTTGCCACAGAAAGTCACATAGTTTGTAATATAACTACAAAAACAAATTTAATAAATAAAAATATACCTGTACTAATTTCAATATTTTCATAATTGGTGTTTTCCCTTTTGAAAACAATGAAAAAGTAGTCTTTCCTATTGTGTGAAAATATTTGCACAAAGATAAACTCATTGGATTTTTGATAGCAACTGAATTTAAAGGAACACAGGAATGCATGAATACATGGTTAAGAATGCAAAAGGGGATCAAGATCCCATTTATCTTCCACTAGGTTTTACTTAACACAATTTAGCACAGAATTATTTAATCACTTCCTGTGACCACACAAAAGTTCATTTCTTCAACCTAATTACAGGTTACAATTACAATTCCCTTTTAAGAATCAATCTTAAGAGCCGAGGTGGCGCAGTGGTTAGAGTGCAGTACTGCAGGCTACTTCAGCTGACTGTTCAGCAGTTCAGCGGTTCAAATCTCACCGGCTCAAGGTTGACTCAGCCTTCCATCCTTCTGAGGTGGGTAAAATGAGGACCCAGATTGTTGGGGGCAATATGCTGACTCTGTGAACCGCTTAGAGAGTGCTGTAAAGCACTGTAAAGCGGTATATAAGTCTAAGTGCTATTGCTATTGCTATAATCTGGTGTAGTAGTTAAGACAGGCTAGAAACTGGGAGAGAGTTAGTTCTATTCCTGCCTTAGGCACAAAATGAATGGGGTGACCTTGGACCAGTCACTCTTTTAAAATCCTAGGAAGAAGGCAAGGGCAAATCACTTCTGAAATCTTGCCAAGAAAACTGCAGGGACTTGTCCAGATAGTCAGCAGGAGTCAACCTTGATTTGAAGGCTCACAAATGAACACACAATTACCTTTTAGACTAAACAAGCCATGGATTTAACTGTGCAAGGAAAGGAAAGATGAGTGGGATAAGTTTTTTTTCCTCATGCTGCTAAATACTATTTTAGGAAGAAAGTAGGCATGCTGGCCCCTTTCAGATATTTTCTGCTACTGTTCCCTATTTAAAATCTCTGGGCAGTCTGGATAGGGGTAATTGGAGTCAAAATCTAAAACATCTTGAGAAAATCATGATTTAGTGTTACACTGAAATGTAGCTACATTTTCTGGGGTTTTTTTTCAACCAATCCTCAAAGCCGCATTACAATTATAAAGAAATGTTCCATTAACCTTCAGCCTGTGTGTAATCTTCATTTCTCTTTTGTTCCAGATAAATTATCCATAAAGTATTCAGGTGAGCTCTTCTTTTGGGCCAGGTGATAATTTAGAACACACTCGCTATCTATCCTTTTATACACTTATCTTGTTGGAAGCTACAGCTATGAGTATCATTATCTACTTCTTAGAAATCAAATTTATACTTCATAAAGCATCTTTTAATAGATAGATAAATAGATAGATAGATAGATAGATAGATGATGGATGGATGATGGATGGATGATAGATAGAGGGAGGGTGGGAGAGGGAGGGAGAGACCAATTTTTTAAAAATGTCCTATGTAAGTTACTAATTAAAACAAGTGATTCAAAGACTCAATTGCTAGGCAGGGTTTTAGGGATGGTACAATTAATTTTATAGCTTCAGAAACAATCCATTCAGAGTCCTCAAATAAAATTATTATTCTCCAGAGGTGACTGATTTGGAACATCAAAGTGATGCCAGCATATATCTACTTAAATTATCTCTGTAAAGATTTGTAAGGAGCTGGAGTATGCTTACATTATTGAGAGTTGGTTGGCTTTCAGCCTTTCTTAGCTTAGGAATAGCCAGATATGCAATATGCCTCCCTACATATCTCTTAAACCTACACTTGGTAAGGCATGTGAATGACTCTAGGATTGTTTAATAGAGTTTAGCATTCAAGAATAAAAGCACTAATTTCATACTGCTAGTTCTTCTGTAGAAGAACACACCTTGTCAACTTGCAAGCTTTCAAGTTGCCATAAGCAGGAGGGGGGGGAGAACTGACGGAGCTGCTTGGTTGCCCTAACTGAAACTACATTCCACACATGCCTTTCTACAGATTGTATCCTAGGTTACCGGAGTCAGCAGGAGGGGTGTGGATTTTACAGCCTGCCAACGTGGTTCATTGGAGAATGTGATTTATGACATGCCCAGGGAGGAGGGGGAGACAGGGTCACGGAGATCCGTAAAGTACGTGAAGTTAGATCTGACTCCATTGGAGTAATTGCCGGAATGTTGCTCCTAATAAATGACTGGATTTCTTTTGAACTTTGGCTCGTGGCTCATGGCTCATGAATTAATTAGGGCATCTTTCGGAAACTTCACACACATATTCAGTAGTCAATAGACAGTAATTCATTCTCTTCTAAAGCTAGGAAGTACAGGTAGTCCTCAACTTACGACCACAATGAGCCCAAAAGTTCTGTTGCTAAGTGAGGTATTTGTTGAGTGAGTTTTGCTTCATTTTATTACTTTTCTTGCCACAGTTAAGGGAATCTCTCTAGTTGTTAAGTTAGTAATAGCAATAGCACTTAGACTTATATACCACTTCACAGTGCTTTACAGCCCTCTCTAAGTGCTTTACAGAGTCAGCGTATTGCCCCCAACAATCTGGGTCCTCATTTTACCGACCTCGGAAGGATGGAAGGCTGAGTCAACCTTGAGCCTGGTGAGATTCGATCTGCCAAACTGCTGGCAGCTGGTGATCAGCAGAAGTAGCCTGCAGTACTGCATTCTAACCACTGCGCCACTGCAGCTCTTAACAAGTAACGTGGTTGTTAAGTGAATCTGGCTTTCCCATTGACTGTTCTTGTCAGAATGTCACAAAAGGTGATCATATGACCCCGGAACACTAACTGCCATAAATATGAACCAGTTGCCAAGTATCTTAATTCTTATCACATGACCATGAGGATGCTGCAATAGTTATGTGTGAGAAAAACAGTTGTAAGTCACTTTTTTCAGTGCCGTTGTCACTTCAAACAATCACTAAACAAACTGTTGTAAGTTGAGGACTACCTATATTGATAAATATTTAGACCAATTAAAAAGCTTATACACATATGCCATTGTGTGGACTACAGGTAGGCCTTGATTTATGACCACTTTGTTTACCAATTTTGCAAAATTACAACAGACCACCCAATAAGTACTTATAACTCAGTTCCAAAGTTCTGACACCTGGCCTGCTCCCCAGTCACGTTATAAAATTTTGGGCACTTGACACCTGACCTACATTTCTGGCCATTTGCAGTGTCCTGTGATTTAGGTTCTTGCTGAAGACTGGCACTTACTTTGGGTTTTCAGTAAAAATGGCCCACAGCGAATAATGGGTTTAACGACTATGGTGTTTGTTTAATGACTGATGCAAAAAAGGTGACTTATAACCATAATAGTCAGGCTCCATTAGTCATAAATTGAGGACTACCAGTACTGGAGCAGATTATATATTCTTGTTCATAGGAAGACACAATGTTGATGGTCTTATTATCTGTCAATTTCACAGGCTTAACTTCACTTCAATTTAAAACAAAACAAAACAAAGCAATGGATATGCAACACTGAGGCACAGATATCTCCACAAGGCATTGAATATTTCCTGGGCTTGAAAGGGTTTGCTAAGAAATAACTAAAATTGTTATCTAGTTACAAATGTTTTTAATTTTTAATATGCTAAGGATTGCTGCATTTGTCGATTAATTGCATTTTCTTTAATAAAAACAATAGTTCTAAAACAACATACACATTTTTTTTCAGGATGATGCAGCATGTAAAAAACATCTTGAAAGAGTCATTCTTGTGAGAGACAGGGTTGAACTGCCTCCTTACAAGGATAATAATCTAATACAATATAATTTTAATTAGAGCATTTATTTCATTAATATAATCTGCTACTTAACTAGCCAGAATGGCTGTTTAGTTCAAACTTTAAAAATTTTCTACAGTCTAACCTAAAACAAGTTAGGTTTCTGCAACACAGAATATACAGGTGAAATTCGAAAAATTAGAATATCGTGCAAAAGTTGATTTATTTCAGTAATGCAACTGAAAAGGTGAAACAAATATATGAGATAGACTCATTACATGCAAAGCAAGATAGTTCAAGCCGTGATTTGTCATACTTGTGATGATTATGGCTTACAGCTCATGAAAACCCCAAATCCACAATCTCAGAAAATTAGAATATTACATGCAATCAATAAAACAAGGATGGTACATAGAACAATATTGGACCTCTGAAAAGTATAAGCATGCATATGTACTCATTCTAATACTGTAATGTACTATATTCTAATTTTCTGAGATTGTGGATTTGGGGTTTTCATGAGCTGTAAGCCATAATCATCACAAGTATGACAAATCACGGCTTGAACTATCTTGCTTTGCATGTAATGAGTCTATCTCATATATTTGTTTCACCTTTTCAGTTGCATTACTGAAATAAATCAACTTTTGCACGATATTCTAATTTTTCGAATTTCACCTGTAATATGCTAAGAAACATATTATGTGCAAGACTATGTATTTATGCTGTCCCTAAAGTTTATTTACAAAGGTAAGATTTTAACACATTTCTTTCACATTGGCATGTATTAATTGAAAGTTTAATTTAGCACTCTTAATCACTACAGTACGCTAGCATTGGTGCACATATAAACAGGATTATATGTTCAGATTCTGAAGTCAAGAAGCAATCAGTTTGTTAAACCTTACATCTGGACCCAAACAGGAACAAAATGTCTGGACCATGAAGGTAAATAGCCAGTCAGAATTTTATTAATAAAAACTTACCAACTGTCTTACTGAGTGACCAATGCATAATTTTGAGTATGATGGTGACAGATATTAATTGTACTGCTAAATTTTTACAAGAAAGACATACAGGAAATAGCGTAGAGACAAAACGTTCACTTTAGGTCTATGGGTCATAAACAATAACCTATTTAAAAAGGAAGGGGAATTTACTGATATCCCAATTTTAGTTGAGTTCAAAGTACAAGAACCCCCAAATCAGTATAGTGTTCGTGTGTGTTAATATAAAAGAAAAAAAAAATCAGAGATATCTAAAAGTGCAACAAAGGGGGAGGGAGTACAGACCCACCAAAAAGCTTCTTATGACTCAATTTCAAATGATAGCAAACATATGATTGCATTTTGGGTGCTTGGCACTGTGACAGCTATCTGTAGTGTCCTGTCCTGTGGTTATACGACCCCCAATTTTCTACATATTTTATCAGTTTCTGGCCTTTACTTCTGATTTCTGGTCACTGGGTAAAACTGATTCACTTAATGACCATGTATTCATGTAAAAACTGTTTATTGTCTCCTTTATTACTAACAACTGTTGCAGAAATATCAAATAGGGCATGGACATATGGTGCCTCAACTTACGACCACAACAATTTATGACTGTAGTTATGGGCTCAACTATCTAAATCAAGGACTACCAGGATTTCCTTTACAACAGTTGTAAGCACAATTATAAACTTATTCCTACTCTATAGTTGCAACATGATTCTCTTCTTTCTATAATCTATTCCGTTTAATCATCAAAACCATAAATTGTAAGTTAATTTTTTTTTCAATCTCAAAACAAAAATTTCTGGTATCAATTATATATTAATCCTTAAAATCCTCTGAATCAGTATATATGTATTTGAATCCAAAATTTTCTAGTTTTTATGTCTACCAAACATGATAAAAGCACCGTTGGTCTTACCTGATACGCTCCTTCTCGATGTGCTGAGAGAGAATCCAAGGAATGGATTAACTCTGCTCTTCTGCTCGGAGACTGAGTCAATCAATCCTTTGGTCACGCCTCCTTTGCCTGTGCATGCCCAGTTTTGATGAAGGCGTCGCGATTGACTTGACATATTCTCAATTGTGGTGGAGATAGCATCCAGGAATGGGTTGACTTCGTCTCCTAGCTGATTGGACTGTGTCTGTCAGAGCTTTGAGGACACGCCTCCGTTACCAACGGTCCCCAGCTTTTGACTAGTCCCTCACGGAGGACATACGTGTCGAAGATTGGTCTACAGTTTGAGAGAAAAATTCCTTCGTTTCTTCGCAAGAGAAAACTTAAAAACAGAGTCTCTCAACTGGCTGGCTCCCGGTCTACCGGTAGAGCTGCCAGGCTTTTCATGGCGGTAGGAGCTTTGGTTCGAGCCGCTGAGGGCCAGCTGGTCGCCAGACTCAGGTATTCACGATCGCGGGGTAGCATGAACGAGCTTGGATCCGCGCCGCTGACCCCCGAGGAAACAGCCCCGTGAAGGCGGGGGTGTCAGGGGATATCCCCTCGTCAGAGAGGTCTAGTTCTCTCTGTGCTTCCTCTTCCAAGAAGGAATCATCACTACCTATGGAGTGATTGGGTGACTGATGAGGGAGGTCAGCTACATTTGCAGAGAGCGAAATCTGTTGCTTCAAGCGAGAGGGATATTCTGAGACCAATGATGCAGAACGTTGCTGATGTAATCCAGCGGCAATGCCTCTAGTTATTGCCTGAGAAGGAGCGTTGGTCCTACCTGAACGCCTTTTCTCAGTGTAGGTTGCAGGATAGGCCAGGAATGGGTAATGACTTCATCCTTCTGCCCAGAGACTGAGTCATAATTTTCATAGCCACACCCCGTTGCCTCTCTCTCTGCTCCAGTTATAGACGAAGGCGCAGGTGTAACAACAAAACTTTATCCAGAGGTTAGATGCCCTGACCCCCCCCTCCAGGATCCAGACCCTACGGTCATGCCAGGGTGGGACTGGCCTATCCTGCAACCTACACTGAGAAAAGGCGTTCAGGTAGGACCAACGCTCCTTCTCCAGTGAGGTTGCAGGATAGGCCAGGAATGGGACATACCAAAGCTGGAAGTCCTAAGGGCGGGTCTCCTTTGGGGCTGGATCTGTCGGTGCGCGGAGAACCTGCTGGAGTACGCTCCTGCCGAAGGATGCCTCAGCTGAGGCAAACACGTCCAGCCAGTAGTGCCGAATAAACGGCGTAGGAGATGCCCAGGTGGCCGCTCTGCAAATTTCTTCCAGGGAAGCCTGGGTTGACCAGGCGGCCGTAGCAGCGGCGCTTCTGGTAGAGTGAGCGGTCACCCCTCGTGGCACGGGAAGAGACTGGACCTGGTACGCAGCCGCGATGCAGGCCCGGACCCAACGGCCAACCGTGGACGAGGACACCTTGCAGCCCAACGAGGCGGGATGGCAAGCCACAAACAGGGCCTCGGTACGCCTGGAGGAGGCCGTCCTCCTGATGTAAACGCGGAGAGCCCTCCGCACGTCCAACGTGTGCCACCTACGCTCCAGGTCCCGAGAAGGCCGGGGGCAACAATTAGGTAACACTATCTCCTGCGCCCGACGGAACCATGTGTTCACCTTTGGGACGAACGCAGGATCCAGGCGCAGGACAACTCGATCAGAATGGAATTGGCACAGGTCCTCCCTCACCGAGAGGGCCGCCAAGTCTGAGATGCGTCTTGCCGAGGTAACAGCGACCAAGAACGCCACTTTCAGAGACAAGTTGCGGAGGGTCGCTTCCCTGAGAGGCTCAAATGGAGCAGTGGTAAGGGCCTGAAGGACCTTGGGTAAATCCCAGGACGGGTATCGGTGCACCACAGGTGGTTTAAGG
>QLTV01001323.1:687770-715861 GCA_003457575.1 Thermophis baileyi | reverse complement strand
AGAAGCCGATATCCGCGGGCGGCGGCTGGGGCAGACCCAGGGAAGCCTGCGCCGTCAGGAAGCTGGCAGGGGAATCGAGAAGTACGGGGAAGGGAAAAGATTCCCCCCCCCCTCGAACTGAAGAGCGCGGGCGGCGTCCGAGCTGACCCGGGTTAGCCTGCTCCAGAAGCCCAAGCCCGAACCCGGCAGGGTCGGGTGGGTGAAAGTCAGTCAGCTGTCAGGGGGAAGCCCTGAACAACCAAGCCGAGTCAGTCACAACGAGCATAGGGCGGCAAATTCAAACCTGTACGAGTTCCAGAAACTCTCCTAGTGAATCGGACAGTCCAGAATGGAAAATGACTCTATCTTCTGCCTAGAGGTGAGCAGCCACTAAGCGAAGCGTCTCTCTCTGGCAAGGACTGAGTCGATAACTGGGGCAGAGAGAGAGGCAACGGGGCGTGGCTATGAAAATTATGACTCAGTCTCTGGGCAGAAGGATGAAGTCATTACCCATTCCTGGCCTATCCTGCAACCTCACTGGAGAAATCAATTGTTTAATATTATCAGGTAAATCTGACAGATGGGCCTCAGTAGGACGTGTGCCAGCCGCTGAGGGCGCATAAGAAGCCTCTGGGGCATAAGGCCTATCATAAGTAGGCTGAGGCCATGCTCCAGTTATTTGACAAGCAAAGGGATCATTCTCATCATCTTTTTCCCTGCTATCCAGCAAGGCTAGAGTTGGGCATAGCTCACCAGCGCCCTCTGGTGACCATGGCTGAGGTGCCTGAGTGGACTGGGTTAACTGCTCAGGCAGGAAAGGGCGGGAAACTGATGGCTCTAACTAAGTAGAGTTTGACAGTTTCTCTAGCTCTGCCTGTTGCCTCTCAGCTCTGGAAACATGTTTCTCCAGAGCCTTTTGTCTTCTTTTCTGGTCTTTTAGTTCAGCCTTAGAGGCTTGCTTGCCCTTGCTTCCCCCTGCAGATTTGCAGGTTGCCTTTTTGCACACCGAGGCTTCAGCGCTCGGCTTGGAAGCTGGAAAAAGTTGCTCCTCCCTCGCAACAGAGCAATCAGCCATTTTGATTGCTTTAACTCTGATGGGCAAGCCACACAGTTTTGAGAGCTATAAATAGCTCAGTCCTGCCTTATACATAGTGAGGGTAGTACCCAGCAAGGCTTGGGCAGTGACCCTGTGCCTCCAAATCAACCACAGCTGAAAGGGGGGAGAAAAGCAGTGGCGGCTGTGCCAGAGCTCACCGGATTAGCCAGCACACATGCGAGCAGTCTTACAACCTGCTGCTCCTAAGAGACCTGGGCGATCCCAGGGAGGGCAGATAAGCGTCGAATAGCCCCGCTCTTATAGAATGAGTCCAGGGGCTTCCCTCAGGCGCAACGCTATAACGCTCAAATTGGCATTCCTGGGTGGACCAGGGATAGCCAGCGCTCTGCACCTATTTCGTGCTCTGGTCCCAGGGAAGGGCAGGAGGCACCGAATTAGCCCCGCTCCAAGGGAACGAGTCCAGGGCTTCAATCGAGGCAAGGTGCTGCGGGAGTTCAATACCCAGGCACCTATTGAGGCGCTATAAAGGCAATCCGCACACCCCACTGCCTCGTGGGCGCTTGAAACGCTGGCAGCAATTCCAGCAAGGCTGGCTAGCCAGCACAATCGTAAAGTCCATCGCAGGAGGGATACGTGCTACCGAGTACCTAATCCTGAAGAAATGAGCCTGAATCCGAAGAATAGTCCAGGAATGTTTGTTTCTGACTGACAGCCGTCTCCAAAAGCGTCTCTCTCGGGCCTGACTGAGTCGAAAACTGGGGGCCTGAGAGAGAGGCAGGGAGGTGTGGCTGAAGAATTATGACTGTCTCTGGGCAGATCAGACTGTAACAACCCATTCCTGGACTATCCCATTCCTGGACTATCCCGCAACTACACTGCAGAATATGAACATGTGGCTCAAGTTTGTTTCTGGCTACAAAAACAAGATACAGCTGTATATAAAGACTTCATAATCTGAATGCTTGCTAGGCATAGCATTGTACACATATTTTAAAATGCACACTGTTGCCAACATTGAGGTTATTGTAGGGATAAAAAAATCTATCACTGATCTTCAGCCTGAGAGTTTACAGATGTAGATGGTTACTGAACCATTCTTTCTTCACTCTTGACCTTTGAAGTATATTATGAAGAAGCAGAAAGTAATTTCACCATAGGTTTCTGATAAAAGACATTGTATCAGATGTTGTCCCTTTTTGCCTCTGTGCTATTCCTCACTTGTAATCTTACCTTCCCTTTTTCTTCAGTCTTACTTTAACCCAATCACATTTTTGTTAATTTGTTTGTTGCTCTATTACAGAAATATTTGTGTCTGTATCCCATTATACACATTAGATAAACAATAAAAGGAAAAAATAAAACTACAAACATTATAAATTTAATATTCTACAAAACAATTGTCTTTGGCTTTTTCCCACGATGTCCACTTGTGGTATAATGATGTAGGATACAGATTGTTTATTATTCCTGTACATAGACAGAATAAAAAGTTAAGGCCTCTTTACAGGGCTTGTCTGAATAAACTAATATATAGGTTGTCATCATCATCATCATCTTAGCCACTGTCTATCCACTGCAGGATGAAGGCCTCTTCCGCATGTTTCCAACCAATACGGTCCTGAGCTTTCATTTGCCAATTGGGCCTGTAATACCTATTAATATCAATATACTATATTAATAGACAGGTATTAATATTGATATTGTGTACCAGGAATTGCTTAGAACAAGTATGATAATCAATATTTATAATAATTTATTAAACACATCTATCAAAAAATGGGTAGAATTTCAATCCTTGACTTAATGTACATTTCAATGGATAAAAAGTGTTGTTTTATAACATTGATTAAAATGAAAATGGGTAGAACAGCCCACAGAAAACTTCATTTGCCCTTAAAATGTAGCTTGCCAAAATATTTCAAAAGAATCTTATAATTCCATTGATGTAATTTTTATCAGTCCTTTTAACCATTAACAATAACTTTATCTCAAAGAAAAATTCTCCCATTGTAATGGATACAAAGGGCTTGCTTAGATAAGACTGCTAGTCCATTCCACAAGAATCACATCTAGACAGATCAGATATCTCCTTTTGCTATGTGTAAGCCCAAGACAGATCTTGCTACAGTGAAATGTTATCAGGGAACAGGATGAAGCAACTTTAAGATTAAGATATAGTACAACTTAACCAGAATTTGGTATCTTAATTCATTCTATTAAAACAGATGTTACAGTCAAAACAAGTCATATCTGGAATAAAACATTTTGTATGTATAATACACAATAGTGCCTTGACCTTACTGTAATACCAAAAACATTCCTTGCATACATTTTCAAGTAGTTTGGTAAGTACTGCAGCCTTTCAGATCTTTTCATGTATTCTGGAATTCATTAGTCAGAATTACATGTATTCATTCTTAACAAAGAACATTTTGGAAACTAGAAGATTGTAATAGTATTGATTCCAAAACCTGGTACAATGTTTCAGGTTCCCCTTTCCACTCCAAGCATTTAGTGAAAAGAACAGCTGTCAATATAGTAATTTTATAAAGTACTCGTTTACACAATGAGAACATATGCATAGGATTGAGTATACACATCTTCAAGGATGCATTTCAGCACTTAATATAGCTAATATCGGAGTGAACTGTTTTGCCAAGTTATGCTTCCACTCTGTCAAATCAGTGGGACTGTATGTGCAGTAGAAGGGGCGTTGGTCTTACCTGATACGCTCCATCTCGTAGCCATGGAGACAGCATCCATGCATGGGTTAACTCCGTCTATTATCCAATCAGGACTGAGTCTGCAAAGTAGATGACACGCCTCCTCTTACTGTGACTTATGCTTTTTTGACGAAGGCGTTAATGCAGACAGGCGTGGTGCTCCCTGTGCTCGAAGACGACTCCGAAAGTCAAGGCCGGACGCAATCCGGATGGGGATGGATGCTGTCTCCACGGCTATGAGATGGAGCATATCAGTAAGACCAACACCCCATCTCCATGCTCGTGGAGACAGCATCCATGCATGGGACATACCAAAGCTGGCAGTCCTAGTGGGAGGGAGCGGCCCGGCCTTGCACCTCCTGGTCCAATCGAACCCGCTGCAGTACTCGTCGACCAAAGGCCGCCTCCGCTGAAGCATATGAATCCAGCTTATAATGGCATATGAATGGAGATGGAGAAGACCAGGTGGCCGCCCGACAGACCTCCTCCAGCAATTCTTGAGTCGCCCAAACAGCTGAAGTGGCCGCACTTCTTGTAGAATGAGCGGTGATATGACACGGGAGAGGCAAAGCCTGAGCCTCGTAGGCCCTGGCGATACAGGCTCTGTATCCAACGGCCAACGGTGGAGGAGGAAATCTTGGAACCCATCGAAGAAGGTTGAAAGGAGATGAAAAGTGATTCAGATCTCCGAAACGAAGAAGTACGTGAAATGTAGATTTTGAGTGCCCTACGAATGTCCAGCGTATGCCACAAGCGTTCGAGCCTATGTACCGGACAGGGACAGACGTTCGGAAGAATCAGTTCTTGGGCCCTGTGGAACCACGAGTTGATCTTGGGAATGAAGGTAGGATCAAGATGCAAAACCACTCTGTCCGCGTGGAAAACACAGAGGTCAGAAAGAATGGACAGCGCAGCCAACTCTGATATCCTGCGAGCTGACGTCACCGCCACCAGGAAGGCCACCTTATAGGATAGATGTCTCAGGCTGGCTTCCCGAAGAGGTTCAAAGGGACTGAGTAAGGGAATCGAGAACCCTGGTCAAGTCCCATGTGGGATAGCAATGAACCACTGGGGGTCGCAGGTTGGACGCTCCCCGAAGAAATTGCCAAATTACCCGATGTTGGGACAAAGAATCCTTGGCGCCACAAGTCAAGATAGAAGATAAAGCCGCCATCTGTCGCCGAAGAGTGTTAGGGACAAGCCTCTTGTCCATGCCCGCCTGGAGGAATTCCAAGACATAATTGACCGAAGCCTCCAAGGGACGACAACCCTGCATAGTACACCAAGAACAAAAGGCTCTCCAAGTGGCATTGTAAATGTGGTTGGTGGAATCTCTGCGAGAAGCCTGGAGAGTCCTGATTACGCCCTCTGAAAGGTTGTCCCCCCTCAGCAATCGCCGCTCAACCTCCAAACGGTCAGATGAAACCAGTGGGGGTCCGGGTGAATGAGCGCCCCCTGGCTGAGATGAATCCTGCTCTGAGGAATCGTCCATGGCCTGGCAACCGACAGATTGATGAGGTCCGCGAACCAGGGGCGTCTGGGCCAATGTGGAGCCACCAGAAGGAGCTCCGCCCTCTCCTCCAGAAGCTTCCAAATGACCCTGGCAATGAGTGGGAGAGGGGGAAAGGTGTACAGCAGACCCTGAGGCCAAGGGCTGCGTAAGGCATCCACCCCCTCCGTGCCGGGCACCGGAAAGCGGGAGAAGAAGCGAGGAAGCTGAGCGTTGTCCCGGGTGGCGAATAGGTCTACTGAGGGAAGACCGAACCTGTCCGGTATCTCTCTGAATAGAGATGGTTGTAGGCGCCACTCCACGTGATCCACCGTGGACCAGCTGAGACAGTCCGCCTGAAAGTTCGCCGTGCCTGAGATGTGGCTCGCCCGAATGGACGAGATGTTGGTCTCTGCCCACAGGCCAAGCTGGAAGGCCTCCTCCATGAGGGCCTTGGAATGAGGGCCACCCAGTCTGTTGACATGAGCCTTGGCCGCAACATTGTCCGTGAGGACTAGAATATGATGACCGGATAAAACCTCGCAGAACTCTCTGAGGGCCAAGTGAATCGCCCAAAGCTCTAACCAGTTTATGTTGTGGGACAGATCGTCCAGGGTCCACCGACCCTGAGCTATGTGAGATTGGAGGTGCGCCCCCCAACCTGACAGGCTGGCGTCTGTTGTCATGACCAAGTGATGCGGCTCCCGAAACATACTGTCCCTGGAGGATGGCTTCCGAAGTCTACCACCGCATCAGCAACAATGCCGTTTGATAGCCTCAGCCATCCATTCTCTCATACTGGCCTGGGCTGAAGGCCCAAAATGCTCCTCAGAGCGAAGGCCTGCAGTGGTTGGAGTGAAAGTGGCTTCTGCCCTGGAACTTCTGCTGCAATGAGCCTGGACCTCCGGAGGAACGAGGTCCCTGGGTGAAGGCACAAAGCCAAAAACCCCTTCACTGTTGTCAGGCAAATTCAAAACAGGTTGCATTAAGATTTCAGTAGGTAATGCAACACCTTGAGATGCCCCAGAAGCCTGCTCTCCCTGAGTGGGAGGAGGAGAGGGAGAGAAAGATCTCAGGGGTTAATGCCCTTGATGCCCACTGGGCCTGTGGGAAGAAGACATTTGGGCCTTGGCTATGACTTTTTCAATAGCCTTGTGCCTACTCTGGGCTTGCTTATCTGCCCTCTTAGTAGTCCTGTGGGACCTGCCTGAGCGAGACTCCCCAGATGCAGCTCTCTTTTTTGAAGCCCTGGTAGTGGCTCCAGGATGACTGTGGCTGCTGGAAGACGAGGGAGATAAATAGCAATAGCACTTAGACTTATATACCGCTTCATAGTGCTTTTACAGCCCTCTCTAAGCGGTTTACAGAGTCAGCATATTGCCCCCAACAATCTGGGTCCTCATTTTACCCACCTCGGAAGGATGGAAGGCTGAGTCAACCCTCAAAATGGCCGCTCTGGAGGAGGTGGCGTCCGCCATCTTGGAAACCTCCACATGGCCCAGACAAAAATGCTTCCAAGGGCAGCGCTCAAGTATAGGAGACAAAGGGGGTAGCGTGCTCCTGAGAGCAGAGGTTATACGAGCAACCAGGAGAGAGAGTCAATTAGAGAGGCGGATCCCTGGTTCGGAAAAGCTCAAAATAATCACTCCGACACGAGAGGAATCAAAATGGTGGTGAAACAAGATGGCGGTCAAAAACAAAATGGCACCTCCCTCTGCTGAAAGACTGTAGCTGCAGAGCTAAGCTCATGCGCTACTGGCATCAGCTGTTCGGCGGTCTTATGAGCCCTGCCAAAGCCCCAGGGACGATCCGATTGTACCGGGAGGTAAAAGGGGACAATTGGAACGGACTCACCCTCCGCGGCTACTCCGGGCTTCAGAACTCCTGCCGTGAGTTCCCAGGGAGGCTCTGACGCTGTGGAGCTGAGGCTCGTGCGCTTAAGGCTGGATCAGGCAGCAAAAAGCATTCAGAGCAGGCAGTTCTCCTACTCTCTTCCCTCAGCCTGAGAAAGGATTAGCGTGGCGGAGGAGCCCTTCGTGCACGCTATCCTGCTAGGACTACCAGCCGGTAGCCTAGCCACCGCAAGGGCAGTCTTCGGCGGTGTCAGGCAAGCCCTTCTCACCGGAAAGTAAGAGCAGCTGCAAACAAGAAATTTCTTCTATTGAATCTCTGGAAACAGTATCTATGAATGGGAGCTCTTTAATACCACGTCTATGTCCAAGGACCGACTGAGTCTAAAAAGCGGAAGTCACAGTAAGAGGAGGCATGTCATCTACTTTGCAGACTCAGTCCTGATTGGATAATAGACGGAGTTAACCCATGCATGGATGCTGTCTCCACAAGCATGGAGATTGGTATTATCACTCTTTTTCATATACTCTATGTAATCTTTTTCTTCTCATTAAAATGAGAATTTTTGGATGCCAACAGCACAGTAATCTGCCAAGATTTATCAGCACAATTATTTTAAAATAAAATTAAACAGAAAAATTATTGTGAATGTTGCACATTAATTGCAATTTTCACATTTTGTGCTGACAATGCACTAAGAAAATGAATAAAATCCAGAGAGCTATCAAAGAAACTTCTGAGGCTTCATTGGCAATCTTTGCTCTTACACAACCACTTAAATGTATATGTGTATTTGTTGAACCAAAGACACTCCTTGAAACTGAGAGACATTTGTTTTAAACTACAATTTAAGCATGAAGTTCTCATTTAATGGATGGAAGGCAATCCCATTTCTGGAATAAGTGCAGTTCAGGATACTGAGATATTTATGCTCAGATAGTTCCTCATAAACTGTTATATCAGTGTTCTTAAAAATGTTCTATCTGATCTACAGATGTGCTTAAAAAATTGTTGACTATTTCAATGTCATGAAGCATAAATGGGAGACACATTACTCCATCATGAAATCATGAGACACCAGGACAACTTTCATCTTTTGAAAAAGCTTGACATTATATAAATAAATGTTTTAGCTTAGGATATTATGACAAATGCCAAACTTGTGAAGGGTTAATGAGATGAAGAATACTACATTTTTAAAACTAGTTTTGTCCTGACTTCTGTTTTCTACTTCAAAGTTTGTTTTGTGATCTCCATCTATTCAGAAATCATGTAATGACTATGTTACATGAACCTAATAATACTGCAATACTCCCTGAAGAAGAACGAAAGAACCCCATTGTATTTATTTTCACGGCAGAGCAGCACAGAAAAAGAGGAAATACATCTGGATTGCTGAAGTAACAAGGGTGATGGTTTGTTAACTCCTCTAAATATAAGAAAGGATTCTTGTCCTGATCACAGACATTTCTACAACACTACCTGGAGTAGAAAGTGGACAGCAATAAGCATCTCCATATACTGTCCTAATTAGTCTATTATGCATCATTGTATTGTGGCAGGTGACAGATGGCTTGGCACACATTTTGTGCCCAAAAATAACATATAAACAGAAATGTAAATTTGCAAGAAATTTTAAAGTCATGAGGAAAAAACATCTTTTTTTTTTCTTCCAGTAATGCCAGTGGTTCCCTGAAGAGGAAAATAAATTTTTATCTTACATCTGACAGTTACATTTCACAGTGATTCGTGTACTACAACTGTAACAATCTGATACAGTAAATAATATTACATGGAAGTCTTTCTAAAATACTTTTTAGAATGTTCTCGTTAATAAGCCCTAAATATATGTCTAAAATTAAAGAAAATGTTTAATGTTTTTCTGTAATATTATCCTATTTTGGTCCAAATGGTAAACAATGTCATTGTTAACTTACAATTATATCAATATACATGTTCTCCTCGAGTTTATAAAAATAAGGGCAGGATATAAATAAATAAATATCAATAGGTTCCATACTTATATCATACCGCTTGGAAATATTTTTGCACATTACCCTTTTCCAGAACTGCCTTCAACTTGTTATTTTTGCATAGTTTTGCATGAACTGTTTGCTTGAAGACAAGCTACAACTCTGCAACAAAATTAAGGTCAGGGCTTTGACTAGACCATTTCTTCTGTTTCTGTTGTGAATTTACTTGTGCATTTATGATCACTGTCATGTTGCAGCTCATGGACAGGTACCCTGACATCCTGAAGGAAATGTTGGTACAATCCATTGTTTTGTAAATGATTGTGAGCTGTCCAGGTCCTGAGGCTGCAAAGCAGCCTGAAACCATTATGCTTCTACCATTATACTTCATGGTCGGGATGTGGCTCTTTTGTTGAAATGTAGTGTTCTGTTTTCAAAACAATTCCACTTCATTGCATCTGTCCAAAAGAACAGACTGTTCCATCAGCACGTGGAACACCCAAGTTAGTCTTTCCTGAGATGGGAAGCGGTGTGCTTTTTGGACAGGAGTTTCCCCTTTCCTAACTTCCCATGCACATCACTTTTCTTCAGTGCTTTCCTTCTTGAACATTGTCAGACAATGCTGCAGATCCTTTGTCATCAGATCAGGATTGTTTGTGACTTCCCAGAATATTATACATTGTGCTGTTGGAATTATTTTTGATGGACATCTTCTCTGGGAAAAAGAAACAATGGTGCTGCATTTTCTCCATTTCTTCATCATCTGTGGATGATGGAGGGCAGTTTTTTGCAACAATTTTGTAAATTTTTCCAGTCTTGCAAGTCTCTTTTCTGATTAACACAATCATGCGATAGGCATATTATTCATTTCTACAAATCTGTATCATCAACAGCAGACTCTAATGGTGTCAATCAATATGTGCATGTTTTTAATAGGCAGCAGCCACTCAAATTCACACCTTATTAACATCTCATTGAGTAACATCTGACTCAACTTATCTACTTAACAGGACTGATTATTCTAGGGCTTCATCACCCATTTCCAACAAAGACATTGAATTAATGTGTTCAGTAAAGACATTGATTTTGTTACTGGAATATAGATGCTTCTCAGTTCATTAAGGTTCTGAGCAGCTTACAAAAAATAAAATAGAAAGAATTAAAAGAAGTAATAATCAAATTCAAAAACTGTGATATTCAACTTCATAGCTACTGGCTATGAAGGAAAACAATTCTAGCAATAAACGGCCCTAGCTATTGCAAAGAGGAAACCTACTATAGCAATAGACCCTAAAGGCTTTCCACAACTACCAGGTCTTGATGACTTTCCTGAGTGCCAACAGAATTGGTGCTGATCTCACCCTGCATATAATACTTTATGTATCATGACACAATATACTGTTCGTGTGTGTATGTTCTTAAAAAAGATGTATTTTTCTACTAACAGGGCTTAGACAAAAGTTTGATCACATTGTAGTCACAATGCTAGAAAATTATGGATAATTCTAAAAGGTTCAGAAAGTTTCTCTCCACATCAGGAGGCCACAAATTACAGCTTGCTGCCACCTACAAAACCATCGCTTCTTTTCAAGGATGGATTAGCAATCTGAAATCATGCTGGGTTTGGAGTATTTCAAGAATCCAGTATGCCTACAAGGATAAGTCTTTGCTATCTCTTTGCGAAAGATTATAGAGTCCAGAAAAGGAAAGGAAGAGAAAACATGCATAAACAGTAGGCAAATCAGACTTATCAAAAAATAGTGGCCAAATCAGATGACAGTTTACTCATAAACAAAATTTAGCCCAGGTGAAGAGAAATTTAAAAAGCAGCATTCTAAAACATGCAAAGAAACTCTATGAATAAGCCAAGAAAATTTCTATTACAGTTTCCAATATTTTGTTTTTATTTTGGCACAGAAGTTAAAAATACTGAGCTAGAAACCAGGAGACTATGAGTTCTAATTTTGGTTCAATTACTCTCTTTCAGCTCTAGGAAGAAGGCAATGGCAAACTACTTTTGAAAATGCTGTCATAAAAACTGCATGAACTTGTCCTGACAGTAGCCAGGAGTAAAGGCTGAGGGAAGCAGCAATATATAAACAATAAATTGTAATGAAATCTGTGTAATCATCGCTTTTTTGATCACAATGGGTGAGTCTTGACATTTCTGAAACACTTTGAAAGGAATTACACTGTGACACTGGTTAGTAAAATTAAAAAACAGTAATCACATTAAAATAAGATAAGCTTAGAATGAAAATATATAATCTTATTATACTGAACACAATTTTTTTCTACTTTGTCCACACATGGTCCTAATTTTCATTTCCTCCTGTGAAGTAAGGTTTGAAAATCTAGTAATATGCTGTTGCATTCCAGTCATAATACTAACTAGGAACAGAAATGTTTTCTTCATGAAAAGTATGAAGAGTTTACTTTGAACATGAATCCAATGTTTGCTTCAACAAATTAACATGACAAATCAGTATTATTCAATGTCATTAGAAATAAACTGTTTTCTAGAATAATTATATTTATCAATAACATTTCAGTTGCTGTTAATTGGTTCATAAAGAAATGTCACGGTTATGCAACAACCTACATTACTGCAAAGTAGTGGCTACATTACCTGCAATAAGTAGCACAAGAATATATTATCAACAGGATGGATCTAAGATGGGATGAGAAACCCAGCAGAAATTTTCAAAAGCAGCACTTGCACATGCTATTTGATACATATGGCTTTGCTAAATCCAAGGTTCCTTAAACTTATGCTTGAAATACTAGGCAAGGGGCATCTTAAACTCCTACCGTGTTTCCCCAAAAATAAGACCCTGTCTTATATTTTTTTCAACCCTGAAATAAGCGCTTGGCCTTATTGCCATGCACTCAAAAGCCCGATTGGGCTTATTATCAGGGGATGTCTTATTTTGGGGAAAACAGGGTAGTGTAGTACCTATTGCATATTTGGGGTATTCTTTATCCAAAGCAGAGTCTGCAATATTGACAATGACAGGATAAATAATCAAATATACACAATTTTAAATCATGAAACTTTCATACAGATCCTCGACTTACAACTGTAATGGAGTCTGTCCATTATGCTTGTGAATTGTGATGTTCGTAAAGCAACTAGTCGCGTGACCAACCCTAACCAACACAATTTTATGATTTTGCAGTGGCCATTAAGCAAATCACCACTGTCATTAAGTGAATCTATAGTTGTTAATGAAACCCACTGTTCACTATGAGGTGTTTTGCTGAACACCAGAAGTAAACAGTAATTTTCAGCAGAAATGTCATAAATTGTGGTCATAAGACTGTGGGATGCTGCAAACCAGAGGGGGAGGCATCCATCATAACTTCAAAGAGTCACTAAGTGGCCAGTCCTAAATAAAGGACTGTATTCATTTTTAAAGACAGAATATTTCTGTTATACTAGCAGATATAGAAGTAGCAGAATGTGAGGGCGGACTTAAAAGAGGGATAAGCCTAGAATCCCCACATAGCCACAAGCAAAGTCCAACCCCTCCCCTTGAATTCAGTTGGCTCTTTTCTAACTCCAAGCAGGTGCTGACCATTAGTTGAGAAGATTCCTGAGCTTAGGTTTTTAGCAATAAATCATTTTAATTGAATCTTCATGTGTGGCCCTAGTCTTTTGCCTTGACACCAGAGTTGTTAATAAACAATCCAATTTAGCTAATGAGCTCAACCATAGAGCACTTTCAGTATTTTGACTGAATCAGATACTATATTTAAGATTATTTGCATTGAAATGTGAAGAACTGAGATAAAACCCTTAGCAGCTTGCTAAATGTCAAATACAATCTTAGCTAAAAAGCCATATAAAAGGACACTACAGGGGCTATGCCTATAGAGGGCAAAGCAAAACTGCAGCATGTATCATTTGATTTGCTGCACCAGGTTTTCATATGCCTTGCTTTAAAAAGAATTTGTTTTTTTAAATATTAGCTGATTTAGGAAACTGCAAACAAATTAATTTCCTAACACTAAATACAGGTATTCCTGTTTGAATATTAAGTTTGGACACAAATTCAAGTGATCTATATGATCTGTAATATCCTTACACTATGTATCACTATTTACAAATGAATAATTTAGCCATCTTATTAAACAACATTAAGATTAATATCTTTTATATAAGGCCCTTTGTTAGGTCTCCTACATATATTGAGTAATACAGTGCTATAGTAATAATTTTCTAGACAACAAAATGCTATAAGTTTACAAACAGGACATGTGCAGGAATATACTCCTTAAGTTTGCCTGCAATTTGCATTGCTTCTGATTCTGGAATTACTTTATCATCTTCTTGCATAGTAACATTGACAGTCAATTTACTCCCTCTTTAAAGCTGTCAAAATTGCTGACCTCCACAACACTTATTAAGAAATGGATCTTGCTATAATTAGAACTTATTTCCAAGTAAATGGTTCAAATTATATTGCATATATACTTCAGTGAGAAGTGCTTACAAATATGAACTTCCAAAAAGTTGGTTTAGATGATTCCTTCAAACCTCAGAAAATTATGTACTGGTATTAATCAAATATCTTGTAAAATCAGATCACACTCAATAATGTTTATTGAGAATGCATTGCAAGTTAGTTGAAATTTATTATTCCCTTAAGAAACACAAAAAAAGTCTTACGCACTACAAAAAAAAGTTATTGAAAAAAATCAGGGTTACTGCCTTTTAGCAGCTCCAAATCTTTATTTGTAAAATGAAAAAAGAAAAAAAAACAGCCATGTTTTGCAAACAATGCAGATATTGAAGGGCAAGAAGAATTCAAACACATACACTCTTGTTAGCTGGGGAGAAAACTCTGCTGAAATAGATTTCAAAAATTTTCCTTGGCTTGACATGCAAATTCATGTTGCAAAGGAGTAATTTCCATGGAACTATTACAACAGGAGTCATTTACTTCCAAATGCTCACCATGTAATGATTTTAAAATCCTAACATTACTTAGGTTTAGTCCTCTAACCAATTACATCCTAAAATATGATGTAAATCCTGGAATCAAATGGTCTACCATAACTGGATAATGTTTCCAGGTTTTCCAATAGAGAATGTACCTGGACCTCAACAAAGCCTTCAAAAGTCTTGCTTAAATTCTCCTTTACAAAATGGTAAAATAAGGATTAGATGATGATACTGTTGGATGGTTCAGTACTCAAAGGCACCAATTCATCTTGAGAGAACTATTCAATGGAATGCCTCATGGCCCTGTCCTGGGGAACATTTTTAATCAGTAATTTGGATGAGGGAAGCTGTTTGCAGATGACACAATAGGTAGCAGTAATATTTTGATGAAAAAGAGAATTCAAAAAGATGTAAACAGGCTTGAGCCTGTTCAAATAAGATGGATTTTAAAAAAGGAGAAATGTAACATCCCGCATCTGTGGAATAGGCTGCAAAACAAAGTTAGGAGTCCTTCAAATAGAGGCTGCATTGTCATCTGTCAGAAATGTTCTACGGCTCCTGCACTGAGCAGCAGACTGAACTAGTTGACCTCTAGTCTTTTGAATTCTATGGTTCTACAACATGAGCAGATGGCTAAAGTGCTTTCAGAACTGTTCTCTGACAGAATATAGTCGAGGTAATCTATGAGCTAACAATACTCTGTATGTAGTTAAACATGTATATTAACTTTCAAAATGGTAACGCTGGTTATGAATATATATTAAATGGGGAGAGGGGAGATATAAGGAACTAAATTAGCAAATCTTTCTTTATCCTAAAGTGGTCAAGATCTAAAAAGATTTTCCTTGGTGCTTTACTCAAATGTTCAATAAAATTTCTTAAGTGGTTGATGCAAACATGTATCTGTGGAGTGAGAAAGAATCTTCTAAATAACCAAAATAAATATTAGATATTTATAAGTATAAATATTAATGCTTAAGAGTGTACAGAAGTAAGAATCTTAAGTTAAAAAACAGAACATCCAATAAAAATCACATAAATTGCATTTTAGGAAACTACCTGAATACTGATAATCTCACTAAGATATTGATAGTCAATTTATATCAGTCAGAACCTTTAAAATCACTTTGTTTCTGAAGCCACTATAAATAAGAGTTTAATTTTATTTGCAGAGAACATTGCAAATACCAGTCCAATTCCCTGGATATCTCTCTTCAACAACAACAAAATTCTAGCTATACTTCTCCTTAGCTTATAAAATCTGAAACTATGTATATAAGGTGGCACATTACACTATAATCAATTGAGCATTCATCACATGAATACAGATACTGTAATTGCATATGAATAGCTAATGTATGTTGAAAAATAGGGAATGCTGTTTTAATCAGTAGCTATTTTTCAATAAATGTAACTAAGGAGACAATAGCTTGCCAATTTTGAGTTTTAAAAACATTTTGCAATTTTAGAACTGAAGAAACTTATCAAGAGAGAGAAAATAGAGAAATGGAAATGGAAAACTCCATTAAGCATGCTAGAGTGATGAAAATTAAACTAATTTAAAACTATTCATTAGTAGGTTTTTGTCAGCATAAAACTGTAGCAAATCTGTTTATAATTAGTAAAATAAAAAATATGTAACATCTTGGCACACGTAAGTCAAATACATAGGTAAAAGTAACTTTTAGGTAAAACACCAGGGCACATTAAATTGGATATTGAAAACACTAACAGCAGTAGGCAATTATAGACGGAGAAATCAGGAGCAATATATAATATAGTACACATACAGTGTATACTATAGATTAGTAGAAAAGAACATGAAAGCAAATTTTGTCTTAGCGGCAAGGTCACAGAGGACATGACTATTGCCACTTTTATTACTTGAACAATATTGAAACCTGTGGCTCTATTAATTACAATGCTAAAACAGTTGAGGGGAAAGATTGGGTCTATAATAGGAAGAAAAATAACATGTGTGTACCCCTTCTGCTTGAAATAGCCAATAGAAACAAACCAGAAACACCTCCAAGAACAAGATACAAATGATTAGGTGTCAATTCTATGTTGAGATAAAAGAGCTAGTATGACAATTATGTGCCTGAACAAAATACATTAGTTAGATCCCCCAATATACGTTTTAAATTAAACCAGAAACTGAAAGACTCAACATAGTTTCAATTGAATTATTCCATTAAAAGAAGGGTAGCCAGAGCACTGGAAACACTTTCAAGTCAAATTTTAAACATATGTATTCATATGTAATTCATGTGCAGGATTATCTTCCCTTTAACAATTCCTTCATGCTTAAGTTCAAGCAGTTCTATGAACTTCATTTTGGGATCAGATATTCTTTTAAAATTTTAAATATCTCCAATTAAATTCAACTGTATAAAGGAAGAAACCATATCTGCATACCTTAATATACTGCTCTTGTATCAGAAATAATGCCTTACACAACAGCAAAAATGTAGGTGACAGAGTCCACTAGTAACTAATGTTTAAGTATGTTACCTAGAATATGGCAATGTTTTATGAAAGCAAAATACCTAGTACCATACAGCGTCTGAGAGCTGCATTCTAAGGCGAAATCACCTTTTTAAAAGGTGGAGCAAACCATCTTGGCATTTTTGACACATTATCCATTCCAACTTTGTGTCTCATTTTCTTCTTTCAAAGGGGCTGGGAAAGCTTGCTATCCAAAGTGACAAAGCCTTCATAAGATAATAATCACTTCCTCCACCCATTCACATATCATATACAGGTTTTTTTTTTAAATACACAATATATTTATTATTACTCAAACTAAGACAAAAGAATATCCTCTATCAACTATTAAACTTTACCAAAGTGATGTGGGATACTATTCTGAAACCACCCACGGAGTTTTATGGCATTTTATTTCGGGGATATTAACACAGAAACCCCACCCAATCAGTTTCTGCATTTAGATCTTAAATAGGTTCCTTACTCAAAAAGAGAGAGAATCTGTTCAAGAGCAACATGTTGCAACCACCTTTTGTTATAGGGGGAAGGGAAGGAAACGGAATGGACTGAAAGAAACAGACCTGGGGGAGAAGGAACTGGGGAATAGATATGAATAAAAAAAGACAACCCAGCGACAAAGTCAGGCTTTTAAAAATGAAAACCAAAACCAAGCGATGTTTCCCCCTTTTCAGAAAGGGTATCTTAAACATGGTTATTGATTATATCGTATGTTTTTAATGCGGAAGGCTCCTTCTAGGCAGCTCGAGGGAGGAGGAGGAGGAGAAAGACACACACAGGGAAGAGAGAGAAAAAGAAAATGGCGCAGAGACTAAGTCCCGACCGTCGACAAGGCGACTTTCCGGGGCGAATAGAGGCCCAGGAGAGATTTTTAAAAAACAAAGGAAGACTGATCCGGGGTCTCAATTGTCCTCACTACGGAGAAACTATGTCAGAAAGGCCGAGGGTCTTAAGATTTCGGAGAATTAGGAACCTCGATAGGAACAATGGGGCCGGTGAGCGAGGAGACGGGACTTAGTCTCTGGGACGCCATGTCTGTCCTTTACTATCCTTAGCAATGAGAAGGGGAGAAGGGAGAAAAAGAGAAAGCGGGGGCAGAAAAAAAACCTCGATCCCACTCCCCCACTTTTACAAGGTTAGGGAAAAGGCACTCACCATTCGCTCGGAAACCTGGATCAATCTATTATTGAAAAGGAAAAACGGGAAAAATACGTTTTAAAAGGCAGCCCAGGACCAAGGAATGGTTTCACACAAAAAAACTACGTGCATTTTTAAACAAGCTAGCCTGGGTAAAGGGAAGAAATCATTCCTAAGGACTTGTACATCAATAACCCGACGACAGGAAAAAAAAAAGAAAAAAGGGAGAGACCGAATTGCGATTTTTAACACCACCTTCCTTCCCCCCCCCCCGAAGTTTTGCCCTCCAGTTTTAATTGCCTTCCTCCTCGTGCGTAGGTCTCAATTCCCAGGTTTCCTCAGACCTCCCTACCTTCCTCCCCCAACCCTCTTTTATGAGTCCCCCCCCTCCCCATGTCCGGCAAGCGGAGGGAAATAATCGCCAGACAGAGAACTGGCCACCTTAAGGACCCTTTTTTCCCTTTTAGGGAATGGAGGCCAGTTTAATCAGGGCTTATTGGAATAATACGCAACTTAAAGGGAACCCCGGAGAGAAGCACGGAGGGGACAGAGAAGAGGCCAAAAGGCTCGGAATATGATTAAGGGCCCATGGACAGAGCCAAGGAAACGTGACTTTTCTCCCCCTTCACAAAAAGAAACCTCTGTAGAAAACATGGGAGTAGCACCCCCGTCCCCCCAAGTACCTAGCAAGATTGTACCCGGCCTGAAAATATTAATATTAAAATATTATCATCAGTCTTTCTGAGGAACGGCTTAAATTATGAGCATAAACCTTTCTTCTTCTCCACCATCAGAAATCCTCCACTTTTTCCCTCAAAGGGGAGAGGGGAAAGGCCTCAATGTCCACAGCCTTTTCTTTCTCCCCCCCCCCCATTAACTAGTAGAAAAATGAGAGCCCCCCTTACCTGGGAGTCGTTATGCAGCTGATCCCCACTCATGCCTATACCACGGTCGTAAGCAAGAAAAACCCGGGGAGAGGTAAGGACGTGAGGCCAAAGGAAAACCACAGCTCCCTAAACAGCCCAGTCAGTTGTGTAACAGACTGTCCTCATTTCCATCCACTGCGCAGGCGCCGCGACTTTTAAACGGTGGGGCGGAGCTAAATGAAGCTTCGGAGGCTAGACGACAAATCCGATAAGAACGCCCTCCTTTCCATAACCCAGCCTATCATCTGCCTCTCCTTCAATCAGTAATATCTGTGCTTAGATTTGCATGTAGGCCACGCCCGCCAGCTCTTGGTTGGCCCGCCCCTTCCTACGTAGCCACGCCTCTTCCTTCTCCGCCATTTACGAAAAATGCCGGTTGCATTTCTTCCCTTGCTTCCGTCTGCAAAAGCCGGGTTATTATTTACATATCCGGTCACGCCCCTTCACTCGCCGCCAATAAGCAATAAGAGGAGGTGTTGGAATGAAAAATTACAAGCCCCACCCTCTTACTGCTATCTGAGGGAGATATTTTCTTGCGGCACATTTGTACGAGCTTTAGCACGAGTACGCTACGCATGCGTGTTTTTCCTTCTGGAGACGCAACTTTAAGAAAAGCGAAGTTCTCAGCGTGCGACGTTTACTGCTAGGGATCTCGAGTAGGTATGGAGACGACGTAGAAGGACTGTCTTTTTATTTCGGTGCTTATTTCTTGTTTTGTTCCTGTCGCAGTTACAAAAATAAAGTCTGGATACGTGGACATTATTAATATATAAAGTCGGGTTTGGAGTCTGGCTAAATTTAAACTGGATTTGATTATTTGAATGTCACTTAGCTTTATGAACTCTTTTATATAAATGTGCAAAGGTTCACGCTGCACTAGAATTTCTTTCTGAACAAATGTTATCAGTGCTGGAAATGTGCTGTTTTCAGACATGCTGCTGGTGGAGAGTTTATTCAAACTCATAAAAGTATTTAAAGAAATAAGAACAAAAATATTAAAAATATTTAACTGTTCAGATTGCATTATTATTTTAAACGTTAAGAATGACTGTGTCAGTAGAAAAGTCCAATTATGATCAAATATGGCTTATAAGTACACGTAGTCCTCGACTTACAACAGTTCATTTAGTGACCGTTCAAAGTTACAACAGCACTGAAAAAAGTGACATGACTGTTTTTCACACTTGCGACCTTTGTAGCTGTCTCATGCTCATGTGATCAAAATTCAGATGCTTGGCAACTACTTCATACTTTTGATCGTTGCAGTGTCCCAGGGTCATGTGAGCCCCTCTTGTGACCTTCTGACAAGCAAAGTCAATGGGGAAGTCAGGTTCACTTAACAATCATGTTATTAACTTATCCACTGCAGTAATTCACTTAATAACTGTGACAAGAAAGGTCATAAAATGGTGCAAAACTCACTTAACACATGTTTCACTTAACAACAGAAATTTTGGGCTCAATGGTGGTCATAAATAGAGGACTACCTGTATGTAAATAATAGCGAGGTACAATCTTATGTATATTTTCACAAAACATTTCCTCATTTTAGACAGTCCTGGGTGCCAAGTTTTAACAAGAATGTTAACCAATTGAGAGTCTGATATGCAGAAGAACACATTCAAGAAATCGGGTTCTTTGATGAAAATAGAAAAAAGCTGAATATTCTTAGTCATAAGAAGACATAATAGAAGGGAAAAACCCATATTAAATTAGAATAAATTTCTTAACCTTAAGTACTGCATGATTAAACAAGCTGTCTCAGAACATAGTGAGTTCTTTTTCCTTTGCTGCCAATATGAGGATAATTTGTCAAGGATGTTGCTATTTAATGTATCCCAACTTTCCAATCTTGGAATTGATATCAAAAGTTCCTTTGAATTCTAAACACACACACACACACACACACACACACACACACACACACACCTTACTCTTTGAGTTGACTTCTGGTGACTGCCTGGACTGCTTGCAATATTTTCAGAGGTGATTTGCTACTGTCTTCTTTCTAGGGCTGAGAATGAGTGAATGGCTGAAAATCACCCAGCTAATGTAGAACTAGAATTCAGTCTCCTGGTTTCTAGTTTGATGCAGTTAGCCACTGCAATAAAGTAGCTCTCAAAGTTCCACTGCTCTACTACTAAACGTTCATGAAATGCTAGGGAAGATGGCATGCTACGTTACTACTGTGCATTTACCGTAAGTGCTCAAATACTTTTGTGTACAATACCATAAAAAGGAAAGACGTAATGGCTTTCTTAGATCACCTTGTTGTTTTGTTATGGTAAGAAGTGATCTAGTGGTTTCAAAGTAATTATATTTGCCGTTATTCTGTGCCAGGTATGGAATCACAGGATTCTATGAAGTAAGATAATTGTTTTAAAATTAAACTTACCAAGCACAGAATAATAGCTGAAGTTATCCAAGCTGTCTAGCAGCTGATTTGCATTGCAAAGCCAAAGAAAGTGGTGTCTTCTATGCAAAGAAAATTCTCTTAGTTCTGCAACCAGGAAAACGGATCTAATTGAAGAGAATATCCCATTATGTCTCATACTGGTGCTCAGTCTCCAAATAAATATGTAATATATATCCTTTTCAATGGTATACAGAGCAAGAAATGGAGTAAGAACTAGTAAGCCCTTTAAAGAAATGCATGAAGATGAGAAAAAGAATCAGCTAAAATTAGTTTATAGTAACCTCATTCAATATATTTTTTATCCCTTTCCTTATTTGCAATTATTTCTACATTGATACACTAATGCTTACAATATCTTTCTCACCTCTTGCTTGGAGGATCTCATAAACTCCATTTAACAATTTCTGATTCTTCCTCATTCTCTAAACCAATTCACTTTTTATGCATATATTTGCTTTGCGTTTTAATCTTCATTCATTCTATGACCAAAACATCTCAAGATTTTTTATATAAAGTCACACGCCTTTATACTTAATTGCATTTGATTTATTGAAAGTTCACTCAATAAACTTTCTCAACCACCCTCTCTTTCCTTGATACATTCAACATTTCTGATATACAATACTTACCTAATATTTTAGTTTCCTTTGACAAATTCTACTTCCTTACCAGTCATTACTCTTCCCTGTTTAAAATTGGTCTATCCATTTTTCCATCTTTAACATGGAAAACATTCTACTACGGTACCGACATTCATTTATTTGCTGTAACGTCTCCTTTATGTATAAATGCAATTATTCATTTTATTTTCCCTTCAAAGACCATTCTTGAGTTAATTTATTTTCATATCTATACTCCTCATGAAATCATGCAGTTTCTCTAACACTTAATGCAAAACATAGGTTTTATTTATTGTTCATATTTATATGGCTGCCCATGTCAAGTGCAGTAGTGTAAATTTGGCAGCATACAAAATAACCATAAAAACAATTTTAAAAAAATTCAAAAAGTACATTCAAAAATTTATATTATAGTGTATAAAACATTCTCCAACAACAACACAACATCAAAGTTATACATGTGTTTATGTCTTCAAACGTCATTGTTCCAGGTTTTCTTTGATAAGATTCTTTGTAGCTATCTTTGCCTTTATTCCTTTATCTTTTGTACCAATACTTTTTTTGTATGCCTGCACTGTTAGATAGTGGTCTCTTGCAATATTCCTTTTCTGGAGTTTGGCAGTCACCCAAAGTCTGGAGTTGACTTAGAGATGATACTTTTATTACAGAATCAAGGAGCTATAGAAAAATAAAGTGATGCTATTAAGTGAAGAATCTAATGGTGTTTATGTGCATATCCCTGGATTTAAATTCTGAGCTGTTTTCTTCTGCTCTTTTGCAACAAACTGCTTTTAGATCTTTCCTGGCACTTGGCCCTTCAAATAGTTTTTGATTACAAAACTCTTTATTCCATTTCAAACTCCTTGTTTTGTACCTTTCCAGCTCAACTCACAGTTCATCATTCCATCAAGTAGCCTTCCCTAAGCTTCTTATACAAGCATAACATAACATCATAGCTTTCTGTGGCAATGTGTAACAATTATTTTTATTCTGTTCCAAGCAGGTTCTAAATCCCCTACTTTACTTCCACTAATCCACATTCAAGGCCTCTTGAATTCTTGTATCATTTGCTAATTCTTTTTGCATAATTCTTTCCAGTCAAATCATACTTTTAAAGTCCTTCGCCAGACATATGTATGAATAAATTTATGCTTAAAATACAGATTTCAAAGAGACTTCCTCCTGAACAAATAATGACCAGTCGCTATTCTTACCCATTCTTCCATCTCCAAAAATGGCCTGACATTTTTTTCCATACATTCTCATCTTGTGACAGCCCACTAGATAGCTCAGATCAACCTACAGGATGGCTAAAACTAATTTTATTGAGATTGACTGTAAAAAAAGAAACTTCTAAGTTTGTTTGTGCTCTACCTTTTTTCCTCCTTAGAGTTCAGTGAACCAGAGAGGCCTCTGCCTGATCCAAATGTTAACTTGTACCGGTAGTTCTAATCTTAACTCCATTAGATAGACCAGATCAAGAAACTTGTGCCCATTTATCTAATGTTTCCCAAAAATATATTTCTGAACATTCACCAGAGTTTAACGTGACCATCGCAACCTCTGGATTTCTAATCTTATACCTTCATTTTCCTTTGTATCTTTACCATTTCCATAAGATAAAACCACCTTCATTCAAATTAAAAATGTCTTTGCCCTGTCTCTTAGTTTCACAGACACACAGCATATTTATTTTACTTATTTATTTATTTCATTCTTTTTGTCATTCATCCTCTTTGAATCCAAGTCACTATTTTCTATATGATATTAGATGGATACATAGACTTGACTTCTGCCACTTGTTATAGCCTTGATCAATTGAAGCTTTCACATAATGTTTAGATATAGAAAGTATATACTTATAAGCATAATTCCCTTTTAATAGTAATGACAGTACAGGTCAATTTTTACATATTTTAGCTAAAATGGTTACAAATGCCACCAAACTCTACTCTAAGCTTACTTGTTGTAGATGTTCTGTGCAGATTTCTCTAAACCCATCCAGTAGCAGTATATGCAGAGTAAGGACTTCATTTGCTCCATCATTAACTTATGGAGTAAGTAACATTTTTCTCTTTAGCAAAGAGAAGGTGCTATGTAAACATGACACCATGGAGTTAGTGGGCTACAAGAAACTCAAGTTGTTCTTGTCTTAGTGCAGTAGGATTATTAAAAAGACAAGAAACATCTCAAGATGTGACTTTATAACATACCAATATATACAAAGGGATGGTCTGTAGAATAATAATTATTTTGTAACTAAACAGCTGAAGGAAAACCAAAGATTATAATTAATGCAATTATTTATTGATGAAACTATTAAATTTATTGAGTTAATTCCCAGAGAACTGGGCAAAAGGCTGTACTCTTAACATCACTTTCTGTTAAGCAAATAAACCATAGTAACTAGTAAATGTAAAAATATACATTATATAATAGCATGAGAGCCTGTGACATATAATATACTGTATTATACATTAGTATTTTGTTTTGCTTTCATATGTTGTGCAAATACACCAATATGATTGGTTAATCATGCTTTAGTGCATTGTATAAGCACCCCCTACATATTTCTCATTTGTATACATTTATATATAAACGTACCTTAAGATTCCTATTTAAAGTAAAGTCTCAGTGACAAGTCATTTCAAAATTCATTCATTTGCTCTTTGATAGTTTCATATAATAAACACTTAGTGTGATAGATTTCCCTTTGTATACTGCCCCAGGCACTGTTACAGCATAGTATAAATAAGAGCAACATCTATATTTCAAACTGTTAGCTTCCCATTGTGTTATTTTCAGGACTGTTTCTCCAAAATGTGACATCTAATCTGAGCTGGGTTGTTTCACTTCATTTCTCTGATTTCATGCAAGAGCTGTTCTACTGCATAGTATTTAGTGCAACAATATCTAGCACAGTAAAAGCACAAGTTGCTTGTCAGTGTGAGACTATTACTACATTAACCATGCAGACTCATCACAATAAAGTAATTATTGATTTTAAAAAGGCTGACTTTGCTGTTAAATTATCATGAAGCCTCTCTAGATACTAGTATCAGTATGAATCAGTGACCATGGGATCCCTTTAATGATCCAGCATTTGACATTTCCTCATTTCTTTTGTATAGAGATAGAATGATGTATATGTCTGTCTGCTTATACATGTGTGTGGGTCAGTAGTGGCTTCTAAAACCCGTTGCTACCAGTTTGCGCGCATGCGCAGAAGCGTCCCGGGCGGGTGGGCGGAGCCTCCCGCTGCCACTACCGGTTCTAAGAACCGGGCCGAACCGGGAGCAACCCACCGCTGGTGTGGGTGTGTGTTTGTAGAGACAGGTAAATCAATTTCAGGAAAAGACAGAGATTATTTTCAGCCAAGAAATACAACATTTCAAATGGTACCACAGTATTGCTAACAATATTTTTACTGTTTTTATTTGTTAACATTTTTAAAGATTGCTAGCTCATTATTATTGCTATAATATTGTGATAGAGCTTGCTATATTGCTATTATCACTGTTATTAATACATTTATTGTATATTCAAATAGAGGTGTCCCAGCTTCCGACCTGGATATCCTTTTCCTCCTGTCCATTATCCACTGGCTTCTTTATGCCAACATAATGGGGAAAAAAGTTAATTGGAGCAGCAGATATCTGCTGTTCCTCTGCATTTCTAATGTTGCTTACTTGTCAGAGAGAGCATAAATAGGAAGGAGAAATGGCATTCATGGTGTTGCGTGAGGCTTTCTCACATGCATAATGCCATCTGACCATGTCTTTGTCCGCAAGGACAGGATAGTTAATCACATCTAGGGAGTTCATTTCAGATGTGTTTCCATCAAATGATTATGGCTATGCTTGCATTATACTGCATAAAGGAAAATGGAGCTCTGTGCATTCAGTAGCCCTGCCTCCTTCCTTGCAGCCTGACTGGTAACCATTCTTGTCCTCTCACTGTGGAAGAATGTCTCCAGAAGAAGAGATCCTGTTTTATTTGTAGGCACCCTGCCAAATTAGAACTTCAATCACGCAGGGTTTTAAATAACACAGGGACTTTAGGTAAAATAATTCAACTGATCATACTTTCTCCAGCGGGAAAACCAGACCGTGAGTGGTAGGGTGTGATGGTTCTGGCCAGAGTATATTTTCTTATCATTTCTTCCTTTATCATTCCCTCTCTCTAGTCGATCTCATCAGGCCATCAACTGAAGACTATTGAGACCTTTCTTCTGACAAACACAAAGATAGCAAAACAAATATCCTCCTGCAATGGCTCACAAATCTAATTAAAAATAAAAAATCCAGGGCAGGGAAGCTAATAACATCCTGGATGGCATAATAGCCAAACAAGCCTGTCAGGGCAAATTATAGTCAAGAGCAAATATCTCCAGTGGGAAGTGCAACATAATGCTGTAGCATGTCGTGCTCTTGTTGAGTAATTCAGCTAATAAGCCATGTTTTCTGTTTTACTCTCTTCTCCATCCATTTATTAGTGTTATTTGAATTCCTGCATCCCAGTGGCCAATTAATATTCCCTGCCAACCAACTTGCTCAAATAACCCTTGAATTATTCTGTTTTTTTTAAATCTTATTCCCTCCCCCCGAAATGCAAATCAAACTTAGTGATGCTTCTTCTGCATGCATGTGGATGGTGATGTTTTAACCATGTTTTTTAACCCTCATCAAATATGACTGTTAATGTACATTCATGGGCTTAATACCGTAGTAATTTCAAAATCAAGTGCCAGTGAATCATAAGGGTCTGTACTTTGAACTTCAGGAGACTAGTATTTTGACTTAGCACTGAAATTCAATAGTAGTGCAATCCAGAGGTGGGTTTCAGCAGGTTCTGACCAGTTCTGGAGAACCGGCAGCAGAAATTTTGAGTAGTTTGGAGAACTGTAAACTGGCCCCGACCACCTCTGACTGGCCCTGACCCCATCTATTCTCTGCCTCCCGAGTCCCAGCTGATCGGGAGGGAATGGGGATTGTGCAGTATCCTTCCCCTGGAGTGGGGAGGGAATGGAGATTTTACAGTATCCTTCCCCTGCCATGCCCACCAAGCCACGCCCACAGAACCGGTAGTTAAAAAAAATTTGAATCCCACCACTGGTGCAATGCTACACACACACACACACACACACACACACACACACACCTGAAGTGAGGTTCTGAGTGGAGTGCTGTTTATTCTCTATAACACAAGTGTCAAACTCGTCACGTGACTTTTGTGACATTTTCCCCCTCGCGGAGCTTGGATGGGCGTGGCCTGCACGTCACATAGCTGGCCTGTGGGCCGCCAGTTTGACACCCCTGCATAACAAGACCGTTGTCTGAAATGTCTGTTACTATTTCCAATCTACTTTTTGGAGATATTATGACTAACCTGGTGTTGTTGGATGCCAGACAACTTATTCATTAGGTGATTTATTGCTTAGGTAACTTCTCTATTTGCTTTGTTTGCTTCCTTATTGGCCATTACAGGTGCTACTGTTTGCCCACATCTGCTTTTTGGGGGCAATTGTAGGGATTGATATTAGACAGAGAACAAGTAGGTATGGTAACTGGCAAGCCACATCAGGGTTTGCTTGTGTTTTTTTAACTTAGCACATTGTACAAACCAAATGAATTACGTTTTATTCAACAGATCCTGGTTAAGTATAAACCCAGCAGTGATTAATTTTATTTAATCATGATTTACTAAAAAAAATCACAGTTGACTGGGTTCATAGAACACACCAACATTTATTTATTTATTTATTTATTTATTGGGTTATTTATTTATTTATTTATTTATTTATTTATTTATTTATTTATTTATTTATTTATTTATTTATTTATTTATTAAATTTTTTTGCCACCTATCTCACTGTAGGGAGATTTGGGCAATTTACAACATCAAAATAAAACACACACACACACACACACTTGCAATAAAAATGCAGTTTATTAAATGAAAACCAAATAAACCAAATTGTGATTTACTCTGTTTGAATTGGGTCAGGTTTTGCTATCCCGTGCTCTTCCTAATTCAAGTTAGCAATGAAATAAATCTCATTTACAATCAGCTGCAACAATATGGATTTCCAATGTGGATGTATAGTTCTAAAGGCTCTGCCTGCACTAATGTAGACAGGCCCATTACTTGGTCAAAAAGAAGGCTGCATTTTAAAAAGCTTTTGCAGAACAGGCACAAAATTTTATACTATCAAACCAAAATACAGAACAGCATAATGTATTCACAGACATGAGTTGTTTTTTTTCTAGAAGTTTATTTTTGTACTTCTTCAGACATCTGGGCTCCTCAGAGCTGGCTGATACTCCTTCTTGAAGAGGATATTACAAAAGAAAACGTATTATTGGTCCAAATGATATGGGAAAAATATAGATAATGTTAAGATAATGAGAAAGCTGCACTCGGGTAAACAAAATTTATTATGATACAGCTACCAATATTGAGTCTCT
>QLTV01001323.1:655377-677383 GCA_003457575.1 Thermophis baileyi | reverse complement strand
CTCCCCCCCACCACCCAAAAGGCTTGCTCGTTGGCTGCTTCTGCTGCTGCGCCTGGCTAGAAGTTTGGCTGTCAGCTTGGGTTTGGTTGCCAGCTGCTTCTCGGCGGGGATGACTGAGGCATTGCGGGTGTTGCTCTTCCCCGCCCCCTGCCGAGAGAGAGAGGGGCGCGTTTGGAAGAGCCCGGCTAGAAGTTTGGCTGTCAGCTCGGCTTCCTCAGGCAGCTTGCAAGAGTTTCTTCCCCCTCCCGCTTCACTCAAGAGCCAGAGCCGGGGAAGGGTCAGTGGACACAACACCGAGGAACGCAACGGAGCTACAAGTGTCAGGACGCGCGTCTCATGGTGGGGCGCAATTTGGGGGTGGCAGGCGGGGTGGGGTGGGCCACGAGACGCACGTCCTACCTGGGACTTGTAGCTCCGTCGCGTTCCTCGGAGAGAGGGAGAGCAAGCGAGAGGCAGGTGTGCGCACACCCCGCGTGACTGGCTCGGCTCCTCTGGGCTCTGCCTCCGGTGGCATTTTGAAACGCGCTCCTGCCTGCGAGGAGGCGGCGAGGCAGGGATCGAGGCTCGCCTCCTCTTCCTCGCAGGCAGGAGCACGTTTCAAAACTCCGCCGGAGGCAGAGCCCAGAGGAGCCGAGCCAGTCCCACGGGGCGTGCGCGCACCCGTCTCTCGCTTGCTCTCTCTCTCTCTCCCGGCCAAAAGAGTGCCGACCGCAAAAAGAGCGGCTCCCGGCATGTCCCCCACTTTCCCCGCAAAGTAGTTGGGGGGGGCTTATTTTTGTGGGGGGGGGCTTATTTCAGCGCATGCGCTGAAAAGTCTGATTGGCCTTATTATGGGGACATGTATTATTGTCGGGGAAACACGGTAATGATCTAAGTGCCAAAGCCCACTGTAACAACATCGCCAAAAAGGCATTAAGAGTTGTAAACCTAATCTTGCGCAGCTTCTTCTCCAGTAATATTACACTACTAACCAGAGCATACAAAACATTTGCTAGACCAATTCTCGAATACAGCTCATCTGTCTGGAACCCGCACTGCATATCGGACATTAATGCAATTGTACGTGTCCAGAGCTATTTCACGAGAAGAGTCCTACACTCCGCTGCTCACAACAGAATACCTTATACCACCAGACTTGAAATTCTGGGCTGAGACAACTTATAACTACACCGCCTTTGATATGACCTAAGCATAGTTCATAAAATTATCCGCTACAATGTCCTACCTGTCAATGACTACTTCAACTTCAACCACAACCGAGCACACAATAGATACAAACTTAAGGTAAACTGCACCAAACTCGATTGCTGGAAATACGACTTCAGCAACAGAGTGGTCAATGCCTGGCATACACTACCTGACTCTGTGGTTCCTCCCCCAAACCCCCAAAACTTTAACCTTAGCCTATCTACTGACCTCACCCCATTCCTAAGCACACCAACGTGCCTACCATCCCTGTCCTAATGTCCCCTTTTATTCATATCCATTTCATGTATTAATAACCATGTTTATACCTATATCTGTTATCTAATACATGCTTGACAAANGGTGTGTGGTTGGGGGTGCGGGGTTTGGGGGGTGGGGGGTGATTTTGTTATATTGTACTATATTAATTTATTTGATTCTTTTTGTTAGTTTTTATTGTTTTAAATGTGGTCTTATACTCTGTAAGCCGCCTTGAGTCGCCATGGGCAAATAGGCGGCAATAAATAAATAAATAAATAAATAAATAAATAAATAAATAATGCAATAAACGGAGAGTCTTCAGGATAAATTCTAAAGATTGCCTGTGAAGACTTTTCTTACAGGGAGAACAAGAAATAACATGCTTCGAACTGGTAGGAAATATTAAACTTATATCTTTTTCCTTATTGACTAAATTCAACATCATCACAAGTATGTGGTTTGCTTTTTTTAAATATAAGAACCCAGGTTATTGTGGCTTATTCAACAACAACCAGGAGACATGAATGGAGCCTCCTCAAACACTGCATTATTTTTGGTAATCGGGCATCCCCTGGACAACAGTGTTGTCATTGGCAAATCCTTTCAACCTGAAGTTAGCTTCAACCAGTTAGCTTTATAGGTATGTCTGACACAAATATGGCTGAATTCAACAAACCATTAATTCAACGAACCCTAACCCTTAACAATGGATCATGGGGATCCATTCACTTCTCTCTTCTTCCTGTCCTATCCACTTCTATTGTAGCTCTATGCCTCATCTTTCCCTAAGTCTTCAGGGAAGGTTTCTTCTAGCTCCTCTCTTTTTGGAACTTCCTGAATCTTTGACACCCATTTTAATTTTCAAATCCTTCAGTTTTACCTCCTCATATTCTTTGTTCTGCTCTTCTTCCTTGGCTCACCCAGCCTCTAAACGCATAGCTTTCAGAGTGTCTACTTGACATCAACTTTATGATGAGTCTTTTTCCAGGGCACTGACCTTTTACTAATCATTTGAACCACTGAAGCTTTCATTCAATCATATCTCCCTTGTGAAGACCCATTTTGCGGAAGCCAGTCACTTAATAGGAAGGCACCCATTCTTCCAGCCACGATTTATGGGAGACGTTTTCATTTGAAAGCAACTGAGGAAAGAAGAATGAAACTTTCCTTCCCTATGCATGAAGAACCTGCTGCCACAGCATTATTTCCCAACTTTGGCAATTTCCAGGCGTTCGGATTATTGGTCTCAAAATTCCTCATTGCCATTCAGAAGAATTCTAGGAGTTGAAGTCCTCCTAGGACAGTGATGGCTAACCTTTTTCTTGTTGCGTGCCGAAATGCAATGCACGTGCGACAGCCCCCCATGTGCTCTGCCCCCTGTGCATGACCCCCCGTGCTCCCCCCATTCATGCGCGCACTCCCCCCACTCCCTCGGGAGCCCGGGGGAGGCCGTTTTCACCCTCCCGGAGGCTCGAGGAAAGCCTCCAGAGCCTGGGGATGCGCCCCGTCCTCCACGCATGCGCGGCACATACCCGAAAATCAGCTGGCCAGCGGGAGGCGTGCGCGCATGCACGGTGGAGCTGAGCTGGGTGACGGCTCCCATGCCCGCAGAGAGGGCTTTGCGTGCCACCTGTGGCACGCGTGCCATAGATTCACCATCATGGTCCTAGGAAGTTGGCAATGTTGCTAAGCCCTGTGCCCAAGCATAGCAATCAACTAGTTTCTGATTTTAATCAGTATAAAAAGGAAATTAACACTTTTTTCCTATTCCATCGTTTCAAAGAAAATTTGGTGTTAAAAAGTGCTACGCAACCAACTGGCTTCCAAAGAAAGATCTTTTGGGGAAAGTTTATATTCTTTTTCCATATTTATTTTTATGTAATCTACATTTAAAAACTTCCTGCACATGAAACCCCAAAATGAGTTTTAATCTTTTGCTCTCAATGCATCACAAGGAAATGAGCCATCCCCACAGCTTTTATCTTTCAATTATAAGAAAATGGAAATATGTTTTTTCTCCCCACTGAAAATAGGATTGTAGAGTACAAAATATATCTTTAACACTTTGTTGAAAGAGTTTGATTTATCTTTTCCTGTGCATCAGGGTTTGATGGTATCATTTTCTAGGATGCTTTTAATGGCCAAAACTGCACTGAGAAAGATCACAAAACAGGAAAGTCTAACCAAAGAGGTACTTCCTGTTGCATGCTTTAAAACTACCACTTGTCTGCCTTAGCACAAAACAGCTCCGCTTTTTGGGATAACCTGGTTAAATTCTTGAAACTACCATAATCAACACTGATTCATTATCTTTCTGTTATAGAATGCTAAACGTCCTTAAACATGAGGTATGAAAATTCACCAAGAGATAAAACAAGAAAGAAAGCATAGATCTCAATGTTTGAATCTCCCATGGTAGCCCTGCTGAACTAAAAAAGAAAAATTAATGGGCATTGGGATTTATTTATTTTAATATGATGTATTGTAGAAACCTATCCACTATGATTTTTAAACCACAGTTGATGCTTTAACATGCCTGTTAATAATTTGACACGCCTGTCAATTGTTGCTTAATTAACAAATTTTAACAGCATCATGTGGGAACTCCGTATTAATCCATGGTTTGTTTTAACTATGAATTGCGGAGCAAGCTGCAGTGACTAGGGTCACACAATACATAACATGAGAAGCAAGGAATATCATGGTTTAATGCTGTATCCACAAAGCACATATTAAAAATAAGATGTGGAATTGCTGTCCAACTCTACTATTAAATGAACAAAAGTCAAGATGCATAGAGTTTTGAAACTCGTGACTTAAGCAGAAAAACTGTCCTGCTAGCAAGTGTCTTTATCTCTTTTGATAGGTTAGTTTGTGAGAATCACTTGTTTTTGTGCAGTGCATAAATTGTTATGAGCCTCTGATATGACATCTGCTAGTTTCACTTCTCCTTTCTGCTTTGTTTCATTTTATATGACAAGGTAGTCCTATGAACTTTTGGCTACTGTATTGCAGATCTGTAGCCTAAGTTACAAGGAATTAGGTAGTGCTCACATATGAAAATGACAGATGGGGAAGACCTAGCTTGTATGAAAACCAGACCATCTAGAAACTCAGTTACCAAATCTGTATGAGTGGTGAATGGAATTACTTCGTACTGACCATTCTACATTCAAAGATAGGGACCAGATCCATACTATTTAAAATTTTCAGATTCTACCTGGAAAATGGGTTTTCCAAAGTAATAATGTGGGAATTAGAACAGAGATGGTGTTTCTTTGCTTTGCTTTAGCAAAATGGTAAGTAGCAGCATGATATTTTAGTTCAAGAGCAGGGTTTCTGATTGCAACAGTGAAGTCTGATGATTTTAGGGAATCATCGTCTATTGAGATGTCACACTCTCAATTTGCCTGTATCTGTTTGCTGGAGATTAAGAGAAAATATGATCGGGTTCATGCAGTATGCTATCATAAACTGTTTTGTTTGGTATAGGTTAGCATAGCATGTGAACCAAATAATTGTGGTTTCTGGATTATGGCACATATGTTCTTGGAATTCAAGCCTAAAAAAGAGACAATACAAAGCCCGTATTGTTTTAATACAGAGTTCCCCAATTAATCTAATTATTCCGCAGCCAGCATGGCAAACTGAGGAGGGCTTTTATAGCTTTAACAGCGTAAAATATAAACCATTAAGTACACAGTACAACACTGCCAGTAATGTTGAAACACTATCCTATTCAAATTTACTGAGAACTAATTGCAATGGGAGTTACTTCCAAGGAAATGGATATAAATGCATTGAGGTCACGATGTGTGCAATGTTACTAGCTTATCAGACTTCTCTCCTGCTACTTAAGGAGGAAGCAGGTCATTCAAGAAACAAGAATCCAGAGTGTGATAATTATTAGAAAGAAGGATAAGACTGCAGCACAAGAACTCCATCGTGTGCCTTAATTTCAAATGAGTTTCTACATATAGTTAATTAAATCAGGAGAACTGAAGGTTTACAATGGAGAGGCTATAAAGAGGGAAGAACGCCTTTTAGCTGCGCCTTTGTCAAGGCAGGCACCCTGCCTTTGTTCATTGCTTTGACAACTGCTAGTTTAGCTCTAAATGGCCCTGACCCTGTTTGCTTTTTGTAAAGCTCTGAAGACCTGGCTGTTTCCTCATGTGTTTAGGCCAGGAAATTAGGCAGCTCTGTTGATGGTTAGAAAGCATCCTTACCTTGGATGTCATAGGCTACTGTTTTTATCTGTTGGGTTTTTAATCTTTGCATACTGCCCATAATCTCATTGTGAGTTGGTCAGCCATAAAAATTATTTAAATAAATTAAATAAATAGAAGTTACAATCAGCCCACAATTGAACTCTCACATTGCCCCCCTTTCTCCCCCTCCCACTCTCAGATGCCCACTGATGCCAGATTTATTACCTTCACCCCTCCTCCTAACCAACTCAACCCTGGCAATTTGGAATTGCAGTCCTTTGCCCCAATATGGGGAAATCCAGATTTGTGGACTGATTGTGGGGGTTTCTTTTGTGGGGGGGGGCATTATTGTGAAGGTCTTGAAAAAATGGAAAAAGTCTTGAGGATAACTATCTATGGCAGGGGTGTCAAAGTGGATTTCTTGAGGGCTACAGGAACTACAGCATTGTAGTTCCCCTCTGCGGGCCACCCGGGGGGGGGGAGACGGGACGGCCGCTTCCTGCATTACCCTGATGGCCAAAACGGAGCACGGGGGGCTGTGTGCAGCCCCCCATGCCCCATTTTTGGCCTGGACAACCTCCTGCAGCACCCTGCCAGCCAAAACAGGACATGGGGGGCCATGGGCAGCCCCCCCGTGTCCCATTTTTGCTGACAGAGGCACAGTGGGCCGGTCTTTTGCTATTTCCAGGATGGCCCCGCGGGCCAGATTTAAGCACCCTGCAGCCCAGATCTGGCCTGTGGGCCTTGAGTTTGACACCCATGGTCTATGGAGATTCTCAATCATCCAGGTCATCGTTGTCCCAAAGATGCGTTTATGCTTTCTTTTATCTTAAGGATAACAGAGATGCCAATAAAAGTCTGAAAGATACTAGGCTTAATATAGCTAGCCAATCACTGTCTATTAACCCCACATTTTGTTTAGTTTATGTTTCCCAACAAAATTAGATGCCTGCATCTCTTTCCTCAGACCCAGCATGGTGGTGGTTGGTCATTTGATTCTTCACCAATCTGCTCCAGTTCTGGGTCTGAATTTTAAGGGTGAACCTGCTTATTTCTGGTATGTTATAGCAAAGCAGAGCAGTTTCTACCCATTTGTCTTTAGGTGACCATGTCCTTGATTTTTGATGAGCAACTACATGCCTGTAGTGATGCAAACAGCTCTTCTGAGAAGTAATGAATGTAATATGGCAACATTCAGTGAATACAATGAAAAAAATTCCCTCTGACTTCAAATGAAAGAGAATAACGTTTTTGTAAAAAAAAAAAAAAATCTGGTAAAATTAAAATTCTTGGGAATATGTTGCTTCACCAGGCTTGAATAACACTATATAAAGGAAGGGAATGTACACCAAGCTCCTAAATCAAAGCAAATATCATTATATTCATATTTGTCAGTTTAGTTATATTTCTTTCAACCGCTAGCTGTAATGAAAAGCAATGGATTAAAATAAGGATAAAACCAATTAATGAAACCAGACGATAACAATTAGGCCTAGCCATTTCTGACAGAGGGCATATCATATATCCTTGAAATGAGTACTTAAGTAATTGAGCTGGTAATCGGATAGTGTTTGAAATTAAGTACCCCCATTGGCACTGGACAACATGTAAATCAAAAACATCTTGTAACCGCCACAGTGATTTCCTAGCAATTCCATTAATAATCTAAAATTGTTCATATAGGAGAATACATTATGTCACAGTTTTCAAAATTTTACATATTGTGAGATGATAAATATTGTATGCCTGTTTCCGAAGCTCAAAGTTTGTACATAATTGGTTCAAAATGGCAAAGACAAGTTCATTAGATAGAAGACATAAGATCTTTTAATGCTGCTGTTTCCATTGTGCAATTTGGAAGACATTACAGTCTAATTCCAATGAGGCTGTATGTTTAAAGTGCAATTGTATATTTTTCAGAGGCTTATAATGGGTTGATGAATCTGCTGTGATGAATCTGCTGTGAATCTGCTGTTATTTGTTTATGTTTGCAATACAAAGATGTATACAAACACTACACACAGACATGTATACATCAGAAGCAACATTTTTCCTGTTCTGAGTGCCACAAAAGGAATGCTGATATCACATATTTTAAGCATGTTTTCAGGTGTTCGGTGTTTTTAAAACTCACGCCTATGACATATTTACAGGGATTTTTTTTTTTTGGTTAAAAAAAGCAAAAACAAACCAGAACATAAACTCTGTTTAAAATAATGTTGTTGCCAAATGTTTTCCCTTTTTAAATTATTGTGCCTTCTTATGTTTTTTTTTCATTTAAAGTTACTTTTTTGTCTCTATTGTCTATCTTTCGTCCGTCTGTATCTATCTATCTATCTATCTATCTATCTATCTATCTATCTATCTATCTATCTATCTATCTATCTATCTATCATCTATCATCTATCTACAGTATCTATCCATCCCAATGTTGTTTTATGTCTTTCATTGTTTTCTGGGATGTAAAAGTCCTTAGATGAGCAAAGAGGAGACTGATACTAAACTTAAGTCATTTAAATCCTGTATATTGTTGTTTTCACAGGAAACTCATATCCTTCCACATGAGAAAGATCTTTTATGTAGAAGATGGAACTTAATTTGGTGGCTATATGGAGACAACAATGATGTACTTTTTTTTCAGCTTCACATCAGGCATGTTTCCAACTTGATTTTTTCTTAATATCTCAATCCTTAATTAGTCAGATAGAAAACTGTAATACAGACTGTGGAGTACTTGGTGCTTTAAAATTGTTACCTAGTCTAGTAACAAAATGTCTGCAAGCGAATAACCAAACTCGGAGAGCAACAAGGACTCCACGGTTCAGCCCAGGACTGCCTATGTTTTATTGCAATATAGATTATATTGCAGAATTTAATGATGTTGCAGTTATTCCATCAATAATTATAAACAAAGTCATTTTCCCCAAGATAGTTCTTAAATACATTATTCCTAATAGATTTATATTTTATAAACAGATTAGCATTCATACAAAATGGAAATGTTTCTTTTCCAAGCATGAGTCTCATAGAATTCTCTTGAATAAGATTTATTGAAATGGAAGGATTCCGTTACAAGAATTTCAACAACTGAATGTCTTCAGTTCAGAACAAAAACACCCTTAATGTACAATTAAGGCACAGATTCTCTTTCTAACAGCCTTCTGATGAACTGATGAGGCTATTCTCTTCATTGATTATAGGAAAATGTTTGTGGTTACTTATATAACTAAGACGCTGAGCTTGTTGATCGAAAGGTCGGCAGTTCAGTGGTTCGAATCCCTGGTGCCGCGTAACGGGGTGAGCTCCCGTTACTTGTCCCAGCTTCTGCCAACTTAGCAGTTTGAACGCACGTAAAAAATGCAAGTAGAAAAATAGGGACCACCTTTGGTGGGAAGGTAACAGTGTTCCGTGCACCTTTGGCATTTAGTCATGCCGGCCACATGACCATGGAGACATCTTCAGACAGCGCTGGCTCTTCGGCTTTGAAACGAAGATGAGCACCGCCTCCTAGAGTCGGGAATGACTAGCACATATGTGCAAGGGGAACCTTTACCTTATATAACAGACTTGACTCTTTCACGAGAATGAATACTTACAGCATTTTGAAGAAGAATTTTGTAAAAATAAACACTGGTGAATGTAATAGGTATTTGGAATACTTTTAAGGTTGTGGTCATATGATTACTTATGTATCATGAAAAATAAAAAAATAAATCAGGAAAATTAGAAAAATATAAAGTTAAGGAAATTTTGAATACATATGCAAGGCATGGAAATATCTAAAGGTTATCTCTGTAAAATTGGAACACAATTCCCTTTATGCATTTGATACAGAATGTTCAATTAATCACATAAATCTCAAACATTCTCGAATCAAGGAGAAAAGAGCTGTGAAATTATGGGCCTCTCATTTGAAATTATTAACAGCAAAATATTATCAGTTCTTATATTAAAGGTTCTTGGAGCAAAGTATATTAAAAACTATGATCTAATATATCCAACTAATCTTTAATATTTATTTTTAACATTATAACATTTAACATTATAATATTGAATCAGAAGTTACTGAGGAAGAAATTATTCATTTTGAGTTATTTACATCTTCCAAAGATTACATATAACCAAGCAGTTTATTTAGCTGCTTCTTTATTTCCTCAGGAAATAACAGATACAAATGAATCTATGGAAGCAGGAAAAGTTCCTGTCCTGATGGATATCCTATTGAGGATACATATTGATTTGCTCTTATAATGTTTGAGGTTTATAATGGTACTTTTCTGAATAACATTTTTCCAACTTCCTTTAATGAGGTTCATGTAACTTAATTTTGAAAGCTGGTAAAGATTCTGCTGATAGTGCAAGCTAACTATTGAAAACCATTTAACCTTGTTAAACGTTGATAGCAAAATTCTGACAGTGACTCTGGTACATATATTACTTTTGACTGTTCATCTTGCAAAGTCTGGATTGATAAAAATATGACAAGCATTGTATAATATTAGATTACTGACATTTATGCTACATATTCAGATACATTGGAATTGGCAGTGATGGCCTCATTAGATGTCAAAAAGCCTTTGACATGATGCATTTCAAATTTTTGAAAGCAAATTTTGGTCAAATGTAGTCTTTTAAAAATTGATTGGATTAAAATGTGATGTTCTAATCCTTCAGTGAGGTGTATTTCAGAAATTATTATTTTTCACCTATCAAGATGTCTTGTACAATTTATCAAAGATATCCTCTTTAATTTGATGTCAGAACCACCATTCTGCCTTGTCAGATAACTGAAGGCCAGGCAGAGCATAAAAACTGCTGGAATTGATATTTTATGTCCCATTGATAATTATGAACATTTATGCCAAATATTATTCATACAATACAACAGCTTGATGACATATCACGTTCTCAACTAATTAGAGTAAGTTGCATACACTTCCTATACACTCTAATGCATCTATGGAAATCCATACGAATTAGGGCTGCATTTACTTCAGTTTTACCTCTGTTCATGATCTTGAAATAATTATCCCAAGAAAAGTGTATCGTAGGTATAAATATTTCAAAACAGTTTTATCTCAATATTGATTTAAAGACATTGTTAAAAATTCCAGTGATCTTATGAGGAAAGATTATTGTTGTAAAATAAATACTACCTCAAGAATATGCCACACAGACACTGATTCCCAGTATTGTCCCTTCCAATGCATATGACATCTAGCTAGCCTTGGCTGATTGCAAAAAAAAAAAGGGGGGGGGGCAGAGTTAAGCAGGATGGGCATGGTTATCAATTCAGTTTGAACACTGTCCAATGTCAGCTGACTCTGGGTCATTTATAAATAATAAAATAAAAAATGCAGAGCAAAACCAAGATGGGATCTCAGTGAAATATTCTGTACAGGCAGAAAACCAAAATAACTAATATAACCCAAAAGCCCCATCCATCTCATCTCAAGGCCTGGGAGAATAACCAAGTCTTCAAATTTTACGGAATGCCAACAGAGTGGAGCTGCATGGATTTGTTGATGTGTTGTCAGTACAGAGTCACATCCATATAGGCGAGAAGAGGTAACCACAGCTCCGTAAACTTTCAGCTTTGTAAAGACACAGACATTGTGTTGATTGAGCGTTCTAGTATGCAGCTGCCCCAGAACATGGCTGGTGTTGCTGATCCTTAAGTTATTGTCAAAATACCCATTACTTGAGATGACACTTTCCAAGTATTTTAAGCTGTTTAGAATTGTCAGCTGGGTGTCTTCAACCGAGGTTGTTTGTTCTATATTTGGTATGGGCTGATAAAGTACTTTAATTTTGTTCAGGCTGTTAGTCAGGTGGAAGAGCATAGCAGCGTCTGAGAATTTGTTCAACGCCAACTGTAGGTCACTGTCTTTGTGTGCCAGGAGTGTACAGTCATCAGCAAAGAGAGTTTCTTGAATGACTGGATGGAAGCACCTCATCCCTGCATTCAAGCACCAAAGATCAAAGAGACAGTCATCCAATCGGTACTTGACATACACTCCTCCTTCAGACCCTGGACCACATGTGACAACTGCAAGCGATGGACAGATTGAACAGGATGGGGCCGAGCACACGCAATCCTGCTTCGCTCCATTGGAAATGGCACATGCAGCTAATGTATTCCCATTGTAAAGAACCTGTCCTGTCATTCTATTATGGAGTAGCTGAATCAACTACATGAATTTCCTTGGGCATCCGTAATGTCTCAGGATAGCCCAGAGAGCCTCCCTGTTTACAGTATCAAATGCCTGTCAGGTCAATGAAGACAGAGTAAAGAGGTTTGTTCTACTTGATGCACTTTCCCTGGACTTGTCTTCTGGCAAATCATGTCTGCTGTATTCTGTTCTGGCTGAAATCCACTTTGTGCCTCTGGGAAGTTTCTTTTGAAGATTGTGACAAGTCTGTTTAGGAGAATGCAGGCGAAATTCTTGCCTCCAATGGGCAGCTGTGAGATACCCCTGTAGTTTCTACAGTCTGATTTGCTTCCCTTATTTTTATATTCAGCTACGAAGAGGACATTGAAGAAGTCATCATGTATCTACTCTGTGAGTCAAGACATCTTAGAATGCCTTTAAGGTGCTTGGGCTTAGTGCTGTGTAGATCTCAGCAGGAATGCCATCCTACCCTGTTGCTTTAATTGAGTTCATCTGTGAGATTGCTTTCTTGATCTCATTGATAGAGAGAGGCAGGTCTAGGGCATCCAAGACTGGCAGCTGAGAAAACCTCTATAAAACATCAGGATCAACTATGGACAGCCTATTGAATAGGTTTCAAAGTATTCAGCCCACCGGTTTTTCAGTCCTTCCTGGTCTTTGATTAGCCGCAAAGGAGACCATCCTAATTTTGAAGGACCATAAACTGCCTTTATGACACAGAAGAATTCTGAGATGGCCTGCATTCTACTTGCTCAGCCTTTCTTTGCCACTACTCATCCTGCATTTCCTGCATTTCCTGCATTTCCTACAGTTTTGCCTCTACTTAGGACTACAAGTCCAAACTTGTCTTTTTTTTTTTTTGAGACAGATGATGGATCATTCTTCCAGTCTGTAAAGGCCTGGTTCTTGGCATCAAGGGCTGCTTAAATGGTCTTGTGGTTTTCATCGAATCAGTCTTGATTGTCAAGGTTTTCAGTCCAAGTACAGTTGTTGTAGTCTGTACCTTTAAACCTCATCTACTACTTTTCAGAGCAGGTTCCTAAAAGGGGTAAATTGCCGGAGAGTTTTTCACTAAGTACATCTTGAAACATTGGCCTGGATCTTGCAGTCTGCCAATGTTGAATATTATTCCAACGATCTTTGGTCACTTATGGTGTAAAGTGGGGGTGTCAAACACAAGGCCCACGGGCCGGATCCGGCCTGTGATGTGGTCAGATATGGCCTGTGGGGCTGTCCTGGAAAATGTAAGGGGCCAGCCCGCATCGCTTCGGCCCAGTCTACCCTCATTGCTCCGGCCCGGTCTGCCCACATCGCTTCGGCCCAGTCTACCCAATGCGAAGAAGAAACATCGGGCCAGCATGGCTTCGGCCCGGTCTACCCAGTGCGAAGAGGAAACATGCCAGCAGTTGGGGGAGTGGCGTCAAGCTGGCCATGCCCACCCAGTTGGCCATGCCCGCCCGGCCCACCAAGGTCAACCACAGCCCTGATGCGGCCCTCAATGAAATTGAGTTTGACACCCCTGGTGTAAAGGGACTATATGCAGGTTGAGGACTGACTGGACTAGCCTGTGATTTGTCCAGCATTCAGCATCTCCCATGGCTGAAGTGATAGTGATATCTTTTAAGGTCATCCTGACGTACTATGACATAGTCAAGTAGTGCCAGTGTTTGGACCTAGGATGCCTCCAGTTTGTTTTGTACCTGTTTGCAAGTCTGAACATCATGTGAATGTTCAGGTTGTGCGTGGCACACACTATGCCTCCCAAAACTCTGACCAGCTGTCGCTGTCTGTCCCACCCTAGCATTGAGGTTACCCAGAATGATGTTACTGGTGGAGGCTGTTTGAATAATAGAAACCTTCCTTGTCCTCCTCTGGACTTGTGAGAATTTGTGTGTAGATGCTGATGATAGTGATGTAACAGGACTAGCTGAGAGGAAAATAAAATTTCATAATGCATTGATTTATTCCAGTGGGTAGAATAGATATGTTCTTAGCAGAGTAGTTTTGATTGCAAAACTACTCCTATTGTCAGTCTGTAGTTTCCCTTTCCAAAAGAACATATATCCATTTGCTACTTCCTGTTATGAATCCTCGTCTGCAAACCTGGTACTAGTAACTGCAGCAATGTTGATACTACAATGGTGAATTTTGACTACTATGAGTGCTGTTCATCTTTCAGGCCTTGACACCTTGTCTCTATCCATCAATGTGCAGATATTCTAGGCTCCAATGATGAGTTTTCCTTTATTTATTTTTCTTGATGCCCAACTTTTGATAACCTCATCTCTTAAGCAAGGGGGGGGGGACAATCCTAAAAAGGACTTCCCAGTCACCTTGGATGCCGTTGGACCTCTCTACGGCCCCAGGTACTGAGATGAATGACTACTAGTCCAAAGGCTGCCTGTGTCATCACCACTTGATGCTTTGACAATTTCCCATCACCACAGGCCTCAACAAATTAGGTATGGAACTGAGGTGAATTGCAAATAGGTTTCAGGAAGATTATTGCACAACAGACACCTTTGCATGGTGGAGTTATAAGCAGCGGCAGTCCCACTCTTTTGGCAGAAGAGGCCTTAATCCAGTGGCACAGTCAACCGTTACAGCTGGAGACCTCTTCTACTGCAATGAATGACCAGGGTATCTAAGTGTCTCGTCATACTCTGAGCACTTCACTGCTAGGCCTGTTTTCTTGTTCTGTCGGACTGTTGATCGGTCTCCTCCACTCAATCTACCAGTGCCAGGCCTCATGCACTGGGATAGACAAAGGGTCAAAGACCCATTGCCTACCCTCACCTACTTTGGCCCATCTGTCAGGATGGTTTATTGGGGAAGTGGCCTTCACATGTTATAGATGTGAACCACAGGTGAGAATGAGCACTAGGTGGAGGCCAGAGCAGGGAAGGATAGCACAACAGGTCCCCTCCATCAGAGGTGCTACCTTCCCTGCTTTGGCCTCCACCTAACAGATAGGAGATACACTCTATCTATTTTAACCTTGATCAAATAAAAATATTATATTCCTTCCTTTTTCTTTTAACAGTCTTTCAGATCAATCTCAGTTTTGTCAGGTAAAATGTGTTCCTTTTATTTTAAATACAGTCTGTCTTAAAATTAACTTCTAGGTTCAGTATTCAAAAATATCATTCAATATGCCCAATATTTTGCTTCATTCTGTATTTGTAAGTTGAATTTAAGTGTTCTTTAATTTTAATGTTTCTTCTAGTTCCCTTTAGTGTCCAACCTTCAAAGTGCCATCCTACCATTGGTTTTTTAAGAATTCAAAGCAAAAAGCATTTTTCGATGGGAAGGACTCTTTGTAATTAATTTCAAAATCTTATTTCCAATTTATCTGGATCTTCAGTGTGATTGTAACTTTCTAAAATCAAAGTTTTAGGAAACCCACTGTTGTAAAACCTATCAATTCAACAGTTCCTAAAAGCAATTAGCAATCAATTTCTGAAAGTGATTAGAAAAAGAGGTATGCAAACCCAGTGCCCTTTTTGAAGGTGCTGACCACAGTTTGAGCAAAAATATGTCTGTTCTCTTGTCTCCCAGACCTCAAACCAGGGATGGGTTCCAACTTACCTCGCTGCCGGTTTGCTCCCTCCCACGCCGCGTGGGCTCGCCTCGTGTGCGCATGCGCAAGTGCAGTAACAAAAAATTGAAAACAAACAAACAAACAAAAAAGCCGAAAAAAAGATGGCGACCGCATGCACAGTGCCGGAAGTCAGCTTCTGCGCATACTCAGAAGGAAAAAAAATTTCAAAAATAGATGGCAGCCCCCATGGACTGGCACCGACTGATCCGGTTTGGTGACGTCATCGTGATGTCACCAGTGGGCCGCTACCGGTTCGGGCGAACTGGTCTGAACCGGGAGGAATCCACCCCTGCCTCAAACTGCTAGAGACAGCTATCATGTGGTCTCCTTGTGAGGAGTAACTGTCTGGAGCAGGGGTCTCCAATCTTGGCAACTTTAAGACTTGTGGACTTCAACTCCCAGAATTCCTCATCCAGCTTGCTATAGTACCAAAACAGCACAGCTATAGGACATTTAAGGGTTCTTGGGTTTGTTTTTTTAAATAGCTGTGAAGGGCTTTATCTTGGGGATCAGTAGTGGGTTGTAAATCCCGTCGCTACCAGTTCACTCGTGTGCACGACACTTCTGCGCATGCACAGAAGCTTCTGCACATGCGCAGAAGCGTCCTGGGCGGGTGGGCGGAGCCTCCCGCGGCTACCGGTTCACGGAACTGGGCCGAACCGGGAGCAACCCACCGCTGTTGGGGATGCTCATGATTTTTTAATTGAAAGAACCCCAATCTGTTGTTTATTGTGCAAATAAGGAAGAAAACATTACCTCTGATCAATAAATGAGTATGTTTAAGATTTCAGCTGGGGAAAATTATATGGCAGGAAGTTTTAACCGGTTCCCAAACTCTTCCTCCCAAATTGGCAGCTGTCTGCATAGCAGATTTAAACAAACAAAAAAAAAAAAGTCAGAAATCAAATCACCGATGTCCTGCATAATATTCAGTTTGGCCATTTAATAACTAGATTACAGAAGCTCAAAACTGATAAACTTTTCTCCATCTACCCACCATCACTTAATGGACCTGAGATTCTGCCGCTTGAAACATACATAGTGAGAAAATTCCGTTCAAAACTTCAGGGGAATTTTATTTTTTAATACTTGAGAATAAGCATGCAAGAGTTCTCGCAATTCTAGGCTTCCTTGGCAAATCCCTTGTACTGAATAAAATTTCCTTTGAGATGAGCTCAGCTCCTGGTGGCTATATGGACATGTTCATCTTGTTTTCTTGGCAACCGCATCAGGATGCTTGTCATTCTCTTCTAGGATGTCTTTCTGACTTCCCTGACTAATTTATAGGTGTAGGTAGAATTTCCTGGGCGTCTCAACCAAGGGTTAACCAGGTTGAACTCTGCTTACCTTCTTCAGATGGCCCAGATTGCCTGGGTGTTGCCATTTACCTGGGCAGAGAATTGCCTTTGAAGACTTTTCAACACAAGTAGGAAAGAAATCAGGTGAGGACAGAGATTCAAACTGGCATGAACTCAGGAATAACAGGAGCTAGTACTGTCATCAAAAGGACGAAAGCAGCATTGCACCATCTCTTTTGTACATGCAATGATGCAATGCTGCTTTCCTAATTTATTTATTCAGCACACTTCTACCCCACTGCAATTGAATGGCTTTTGTGTTTTATATCAAGCAGGAATTAAAATGTCCACAGTCAAATTAAAAGCAATCAATCAATCAATCAATCAGAATAGAGCTGGAAGGGACCTTGGAGGTCTTCTAGTCCAACCCCCTGCTCAAGCAGCAGACCCTATACCATTTCAGATAGGTGGCTGCCCAGTCTTTTCTTAAAAACCTCCTGTGATGAAACATCCACACCAGAGGTGGGTTCCTGCTGGTTCGGACCGGCTCTATAGAACTGGTAGCGGGAATTTCCTCCCACTCGCCGAACCAGCAGCGATGGCCGGCTGGACACGCCCCCGAACTGGCTCTCTCAGTGGCGCCATAGGTGCCGCCATCTTGTTTTTTGCTTCTGCGCACGCGCAGAAGCTGTTTTTTCCTTCTGCGCATGCACAGAAGCTTGGTTTTTAGCACTGCGCATGTACTCGCGCGGCACGCAAGGCGCGCCAGCCCACGTGGCGCGTGAGGAAGCGAACCGGCAGCGAGGTAAGTTAGAACCCACCCCTGATCCACACCTTCTGAAGGCAAGCTGTTCCACTGGTTAATTGTCCTCACTGTTAGGAAGTTTCTCCTTAATTCAAGGTTGCTTCTCTCCTTGATTAGTTTCCATCCATTGTTTCTTGTCTTGCCTTTTGGTGCTTTGGAAAATAAGTTGACCCCCTCTTCTTTGTGGCAGTCTGTCAAATACTGGAATACTGCTATCATGTCTCCCCCCCACCCACCCAGTCCTTCTTTTCTCTAGATTAGCCATACTCAATTCCTGCAGCTGTTCTTCGTATTTTTTAGTCTCCAGGTCCTTAATCACATTAGTTGCTGCTCTTTGCACTTTTTCCAAAGTGTCAACATCTTTTTTGTAATATGGTGAGCAAAACTGGATGCAGTATTCCAGGTATGGTCTTACTAAGGCTTTATAAAGTGGTACTAATACTTTACGTGATTTTGATTCTATGCCTCTGTTTATACAATCAAGGATTGTATAAACATTCTTCAAGTCTGTCAAGATCATTTTGGATCCTGGGATGTTGGCTATTCCTGCCAGCTTAGTGTCATCTGAAAATTTGATGAGTTCCCCTTCTATTCCCTATCTAATTCATTTATGAAGATATTGAAGAGTACTGGCCCTTAGACGGAACCTTGTGGTACCCCACTACTTACTTTCCTCCATGTAAACATAAGTACCATTAAGGATTACTCGTTGAGTATGGTTTGTCAGCCAGTTACAAATCCATCTGGTGGTGAAGCTGTCTATCCCACATTTTTCTATTTTACCAAGAAGTAGGTTGTGGTCTACTTTGTTGAATGCCTTGCTGAAGTCTAAGTAAACTATGTCCAAAGCATCTTAACCCCAATTCCAGAAAATAATAATAATAATAATGACAATGACAATGAGACAAAACCCACTCTGTATGTATGGATGTGTATGTTTGTGTGTGTATACATACATACACACAGAAAGAGAATGGGAAGAGGAGGAAACATGAAAAAAGATGGCATCAAATATAAATATAAGAGAAAACATCCTCAAATAATTTGGTTTTAATATTTTTCCAAAAGTCAGGAAGGAAGGGGGCAAATTTGCCTCATCTTTGACCTCTCCTGAAGATACGTCTGTATAAATGGATCAGTTTCTTTCTTGAATTAGATTTTGCTTTTGTCTATTAAATATAGCTACTGACATTCCTTTTTCTAGCTCTCCAAAGTGCCTTTAAAAAAACAACCTTCCTGACCAGCCAAAAATTCAGCCAAGCTACCTGGAATAGCTTTTCTTAAAATGTTCAAAATGCTTCGCCTGCTGCATTTTTGCCAGCTTAGCAGCTTATGAGGTCACTGGAAAAATAACACTGGTGAGCCGACCATTAAATAGAAGGTATTTTTCCTTCAGCAAATTGCATTAATGTCCCATGCCTGTGTGTATTTTGACAGATTTCTAAGTGTACTTTTAATAAGAATCAGTAAAATAACCTTTATGTCTCCTCAGTAGGTAATTTTGGGACTCAGAATTGCATTGTATAGCCAGATACTCAACTAATTCTGTAATGACACATCTCCACAGATTTTCACCAGCTGACAGATGGCTCTGAAGACAAATAAAGATAATTTAATTTTGCCATTTCTCTTGTTTTCACCCAACTTGAATTTTCATAATGTGGCTGTTGAGATCTCCAGCCTTAAGAGACTGCCCCAGAGAAGAATGATGATGATGATCTTATCATTTATAAAAAGTAAGATAGTTTTATTAGTCCATGAGGGAAAAAAAAACAGTTCCAAATCCAGCATTGTAGAAGCAACCCAAATATAACAACAGTTCTGGATTTTTTTTTTTCCCTTCGGAAATTTTCATCAGGCTTTGCAGGCACACAGAAAGTCAGACGACATTCACAGAATATCATGGACTGAGTTCACAGATCTTGCTAACCTGTAATATGATTTCTTTGGGTTTGTTTTAGAATGTTGTTTTGGAATGAACTTAGCCACTATAATGCTATGGCTGTGGCTTACTGAGTAAATCAGAATTCAGCAAAGCATGGCTTCATTTGATCCAAAAACTCAGCCATAGTTTAAAACTGCTTAATTTTTTCAGAAATGGCAAGTAAAGTTAAGATAGGTCTATAAATACTTATTAGCTGTAGTAAATAAATGATGTCTCTAGCCTTATATGTAGACCATACCGTGGACTTAAAATAGGTAAGCATTTGGCTTTGTTGTTGTTGTTAGAAGTTGAATGTTGGAATAAGTTGAACTTCAGACTCATTCTCTTTACATTATTGTTGGCTCTCCACACATTTATGGTGCAAAGTGAATTCCTCTTGAGTGATAATCACACAGTAAACTGCAGCCATTTTTTATGACTGTCCTAAAGTTGTAAGCCCTACTGACTTGGGAACTGCTTCAAACTTAGGGCTTTGGCAATGAGGGAATGAAGTAAGGTTATTGTTTATTTTGCATTCCAGAATATGCAGCTAATTTAGAAAAAATATTTTAAAGGGAAGTTTACATCCGTTATAAGATGGAACTCTTAATATGTACAAAAATGATTTTCTTTCACTAATATTTAAAAGAACTGTCAGAATACTTCCCTATCAAAATAATTTGCACTTGTTGAGAAGTACTTCCTCCTTTTTGAAAAATAAGCAGAATATTTATTCTGTTCAGGAAGAATGCACATCAGACAGGATGAGAGCTGTTTAAAAAAATGATAAAATCTGCCAGTATAAAAATGTCAACAATCTCCTATCAATTTTTTTCGGACTGCAAAGGGAGAATAGCTCGACTTTCTTGAGCAGCAAGAGACACCTAGTGGGCAAAAACAGAAACTGCAGTGAATCATACAGCATGTATAAAGAGACTGTAAATCACCACCACCACCTCCTCCTCCTTCCTCTCCTTCTCTCCTTCTTCTTTTCTCCTCCTCCTCCTCCTCCTCCTCCTCCTCCTCCTCCTCCTCCTCCTCCCTTATGTGTCACCTGACTCTCAATGACTAAGGGTGGCTTACAACGATCAAATAAGAAATTACAATAAAATCAATAAATCATAAAGATAAAAGGTGGCAAGTGCAATGAATCGAGAGGTCTCCTGCTCCCTCATCAAAGCCTGGGTGAAGCAAAAATGATTATCAGAACTGTTTTAAAGCTGCCTACAAGTTATTCCTTTATCTGCAAAGAGTCAGAGCCTTTCAGTTGGGAAGAGAAATATTACACATTGGATTAATTTATATTTTGTGGGTTTTTTGGGCAACTTCTCTGACAGAGCTGAGCAGAGGTCCTAGCACTCCTTACCACCCTTGACAGTCTTCTCCAATCCTACAGTTGTGTTGGGACTACAACAACCTCTTGAATACAACAGTGCCACACAGAAGTTCCAGGAGTTGTTGCCCCAGTAAATATTGAGGTTACCAGCATGGGGTAAGTGAGCAAGAATCTTTCTCCATTTGAGCTCCAATTTCTGCTGGATGGAAATGAAGAACACTTGGTTTTCTTTCCTCCCCCCACCCCAGCTGCCTTAATAATTTCTATTGTATACAACAGGACAGGGGTGTCTGCAAGGGTGAATGTATCTAAAAAGTCAAGATGGTGTTTCAAATCATGTGATCAAAGCCCCACCCCTTTTTATGGATGTTGCATGTAAAAAGGGGCGGGGCTTTAATCACATGGTTGTGTCTACCATCCTGACTACCTTGTCCCACCCCAACACCCCTATCCAAGCAGGAGTCCATTTCCAAATCAATACCAGAGCAGATATTAGTAGCTAGTTGGAGGTCTGGCTTGGGAGGCAGGTACACAGCTAGTACAAAGTGGCTGGAGTGTCCACTTCCATTTTCTCTGTCTATGTTTAGAACTCCAGTTTTAGGGCTTTTCCACTTTCCTGCCTTAATATCTTCGACTTCTTTGTGTAAACTGGCTGGATTTTATCTTGTTGGTGGTGAAGATCCAGATGTTTATCCAGAGCTACTGATTGGTGGAGGCCCTACCTCTTTATTCCTCCCATTTGTGCTGAGAAAGTAGCACCTATCTTTTGTGGTGACTTTTTGAGGATATATAGCAATACTTCTCTTAGACTTATATACCACTCCTTAGTGCTTTACAGCCCTCTCTAAGCAGTTTACAGAGTCAGCATTTGCCCCCAACAACCTGGGTCCCCATTTTACCGACCTTGGAAGGAGGGAAGGCAGAGGCAACCTTGAGCCGGTCAGGATAGAACTCCTAGCTGTGGGCAGAGTTAGCCGCGAGCTGCACTGGCTGCCTATTGGTCTCCGGGCACAATTCAAGGTGTTGGTTATTACCTTTAAAGCCCTATATGGCTCAGGGCCAGGTTATCTTCGAGACCGCCTTCTGCCACATAGCTCCCAGCGACCGGTAAGATCCCACAGGGTTGGGCTCCTCCAGGTCCCGTCAGCTAAACAGTGCCGGCTGGCGGGCCCACGGGGGAGGGCCTTCTCGGTGGCGGCCCCGGCCCTCTGGAAC
>QLTV01001323.1:620167-641960 GCA_003457575.1 Thermophis baileyi | reverse complement strand
TTCTATTCTATTCTATTCTATTCTATTCTATTCTATTCTATTCTATTCTATTCTATTCTATTCTATTCTATTCTATTCTATTCTATTCTTATTCTAGTTTTGGATACATAAAAGCTGGCAGATGAGAGAGAGAGATTGTAGAATACAATTTGATGCCCAAATCACAGCAACTTATCCTACATATACTAAGAGGAGGAGAAGACAGTGAGGGAAATTAGCAAAATTTATTCAACTTGTTCTTAATAGTCTCTGCTCATCACTCTAGCTGCTTGCTTTTAGATTGTTTTGAATATTTAGCCAAGAAACAGAGACAATGATAATCATGATGATGATTAATAATTAAAAATGATAAAAAGATGGCCTAATAATATATATTTAAAGCACAAGTATCTAATTGCAGTTCATTAAGAGAACTCTTGAAATGTAGATGTGAATGATATTCAAAGGCACACGCAATCAACAGGAAAGAAAGGAGCAGATGGACTAACCCTTTCCTCAAGTTACAAAATTAGCTACCAAAAATGAGCACCTGAAGAATAGAATAGAATAGAATAGAATAGAATAGAATAGAATAGAATAGAATAGAATAGAATAGAATAGAATAGAATAGAATAGAATAGAATAGAATAGAATTCTTTATTGGCCAAGTTTGATTGGACACACAAGGAATTTGTCTTTGGTTCATATGCTCTCAGTGTACAGACAAGATACATTCGTCAAGAATCATAAGGTACAACACTTAATGATTGTCATAGGGTACAAATAAGCAATCAGAAAACAATCAATATTAATATAAATTGTAAGGATACAAGCAACAAGTTACAGTCATACAGCCATAAGTGGGAGGAGATGGGTGATAGGAATGATGAGAAGACTAATAGTAATAGTAATGCAGACTTCGTGAATAGTTTAACAGTGTTGAGGGAATAACAATGAGAAGTCTAATAGTAATAGTAATGCAGCCTTAGTGAATAGTTTGACAGTGGTGAGGGAATTATTTGTTTAGCAGAGTGGTGGCATTCGGGAAAAAACTGTTCTTGTGTCTAGTTGTTCTGGTGTGCAGTGCCCTGTAGTATCGTTTTGAGGGTAGGAGTTGAAACAATTTATGTCCAGGATGTGAGGGTCAGTAAATATTTTCACGGCCCTCTTTTTGACTCGTGCAGTATACCTCAATGGAAGGCAGGTTGGCAGTAATTGTTTTTTCTGCAGTTCTGAAGGGTAACTAGCTGTTGCCTATGCACCTAGGGTTGGATATACTGTATATTATATAATAATAATGATAATCCCTTGATCTAATCTTGTGACTAGGATATTAAAATAAATAATAACCTGATCTCAGCTAAATACTTATTTAGGCTGATTATGGTCTTATTACACTTGTGTTATTTTGAAACATGAAAAAAAGTTGTTTTTAGCTATTTAAAGATGTATGTTGACATGTATCATATATAAGGACTAGTATCTTCCCCATTAAATCAGGATTCCAAAATAAAACAGATCTAAGGTAGTAAGGAGGTCTTGATAAATGAGGACCTTGGCACACATAGTCAGTATCCCAGCAATCTAATCCCCCCTCCCCCTTTGCCTTGTCATGAACCTGCTTATTCTTACTCATAAGAATCTTACCTTCTAGACCAGACCAACATTTCTGGCTTTGCGAACTAGTGGGGGGTGGAGAGGGGATGGTTCCGCGTGAGCGGTGGGCAAGTGCACATGCTCATGCAAATGGAACATGCATGTGCTTGCCTGCTGCTCACGCAAGTGAGGATGTGCACGCATGAGCTCGCCCGCCACTTCCGCGGCCTGGTTCTGAATGGCTCAAGGCCCGGTAGTGGGCTGTGCCCCCCCGGGGGTCGGGGACCCCTGTTCTAGCCTATTATTTGTTGTAAGACGCTTCACAAGAATCTGTAATTTTTTCTAGATGGAAAAACTAGGCTATTACACGATAGGAAAAATACACATGTACACACACACTGGAAAAAATCATGACAAACAAAACCATCTGGCTACCTTAATCAAAGCACTGTATTATGGGCAATGTCTCTGACTAAGTATTAAACATACTGTACTCTGGTATTATTTATTGCTTGGATCACTACTACATCACTCTATTATCCGTACTTATAGAAAAAGACCCACTGTAAGTATAATTAGTTAATAAATCACCGTGAGTGATAAATAGAATGATGGATGCAGGTTTTTCCTGATCACTTTTTTATTAAGGAGAGATAAATCAGCATCATATTGTTACTGTAAACCTCTGAGATTGGCTTAAAATCTGGTAAGCTCAAAATCTAGCAAGGGAGGGTGATTCGCATGTCATCTGCACTGCAACAAATTGTTCTAGATAATTGATATCAATAAATCCTTTTAATTTTCCCTCAATCTAATGGGACTCGTATGTCATGCTTCTGTTCCTTCATTTCCACCCAGCAGCTTTTGTTTCAGTTCTCTTTGGTTCTGTCTGAATGAATTTTTTTTCTAGGCAAGCCAGTAGATGCGTGTTTCATTTCAAGCCCTGGGTTGAAATGTCTCAAATGAAGTTTATTCGCAAGCAAATTTACTAGTCTCTTGGCCAAACTGATATTGCGCACGCACGCAAGCGCGCGCGCACACACACACACACACACCCTATACATACCCTGCAGATATGTTTTATTCAGTTTAACTTAGTTACCAAATATCTTTGATTTGCATGAGTCACACATACCGGTACGTACACACACACACACACACACACACACACAGAGTCTATAGGGGGAAAATATGGAATTTAAATCATTTAAATCATTTCCAGCACAAATATCTGCACTTATAATACAGAAACATTGCTTGCTGTTAGGAAACAAGAAATAGGAACCCAGATATCAGTAGATGGAAGAAACTTGCTGTATGGTATAATAGCCTTCAAAGGGGCATTACTGGTAAGTTAGATGAGGATCCACTACAGTTTCTCTCTCACCCAAACCCAACCTTCTGCCATATTGTTCTTTGTCATACCTGCCGCTGTTGCTTTCCATGTACGCTGTAACTGTCAGATATAATATCCTGCTGACATAGCGTCCTTTGCTGTTATACTTGCTATACTACAGGAACGATGAATAGTGCCCCCATAAGTGCCTCTTAAGTTAATGTATAAGTACATTGCACAACATCATGTATTCAACAAGCTGTCATTTCCCTCATCAATTTTGAAGAGTGTTTTTACTTCCTGAAACGATTGGCTTGCAAGTCAGCTGGAGAAATAATCACAGCCACGGGCCTAGCCTGAAAGCTGCAGCTGTAAATCAGTCTCAAGTGTTTGTGGGCACTTTCCTCTCCCCTCCCCAACTGTCACTCCAGTTTATATGGATGTGCAGCACTATCGAAAGAAAGACCTGCATCTGTGTGACAATCAGAGAGGTGCCAGCTTATATATGCACAAATCTCAACTTCATCAACAACCATTATGGTGAAAATCAAGCTAAGAGTCCTGTTTTAGGAAAGAGGTGCCCTGCTGGAGCAAATCAAAATGCCATCTAGTCCAACAGTGGCCACCGGTCAGATATTGGGCTCTTGTTCAGGGATGGTTTCCACTTACCTTCCCTACCGGTTCTGATCGCGACGGATCTACCACAATCTATCCCTGTCGCGCCACGCAAAACACCTGGAAATGACCCTCTGTGCATGCGCAGAAGGCTTTGCGCATGCGCAGAGGGTTATTTTTCGAGCCGCTGCGACTGGAGGGCCAGTTCGGGAGCGTGGACCGCCAGTCTTTGCTGCCGGTTTGGCGAGCAGCAGGCAATTTCCGCTACCAGTTCTAAAGAACCGGTCCGAACCGGCAGCAACCCACCTCTGCTCTTGTTCACAAGCAGGGATATGATTGTAACAGCTCTTTTGTTGAGACTCTAGAAAGAGTGCAGAGAGGAGCAACAAAGATGATTAGGGGACTGGAGGCTAAAACATATACTGTAAAGAATGGTTGCTGAAATTGGATATGTCTAGTTTGATGAAAAGAAGAACTAGGGGTGACATGATAGCGTTCCAATATCTCAGGGGCTGCCACAAAGAAGAGGCAGTCAAGCTATTTTCCAAAGCACCTGAGGGCAGGACAAGAAGCAATGGGTGGAAACTAATCAAGGAGAGAAGCAACTTAGAACTAAGAAATTTCCTGACAGTAACAATTAATCAGTGGAACAACTTGCCTCCAGAAGTTGTAAATGCTGCAACACTGGAAGTTTTTAAGAAGAGATTGGATAACTGTTGTCTAAAATGGTATAGGGTTTCCTACTTAAGCAGGGGGTTGGACTAGCAGATCTCCAAGGTCCCTTCCAACTGTTATTCTATTCTATTCTTTTCACCAAGTCATTTCTGGCATATCCAGCAGATTTTAGAATTACAGTGCCTATAAACATGAAGTACCTCCAGTTAAGAGGAATGGACAACTTCTCTTGGGATTCTGGCCACTGTTACCAGTCAAAATAAATAATACAGATAGTCCTCGACTTACGAGCACGATTAAGCCCAACATTTCTGTTCCTAAGTGAGATATTTGTTAAGTGAGTTTGGCCCCATTTTATGACCTTTCTTGCCACAGTTGTTAAGTGAATCATTGCAGTTAGTAACCCGATTGTTAAGTGAATCTGGCTTTCCCATTGACTTTGCTTGTCAGAAGGTTGCAAAAGGTGATCATATGACCCAGGGATGCTGCAATTGTCATAAATATGAACCAGTTGCCAAGCGTCTGAATTTTGATCATGTTACCATAGGGATACTGCAACAATCGTAAATGTGAAAAATGGTCATAATTCACTTTTTTTCAGTGACATTGTAACTTCGAACAGTCACTAAACGGACTTGTAAGTCGAGGACTACCTGTCCTAACTTGTAAGTCGAGGATAAATGGACAAATAATAAAGCCTGCCATTTTAGGAAGGAAACAGCTCTTGTGGGGCAATTTATATAATTATTCCTCTTCGGCAGGATATTTAGAGCTCAAATGTCTTCTATTAAAACCTAACAGCAAGGACAACAGCAACAAATGAGAGGCACTTCCACACCCTTAGAGCAATGTTAGTAAATACATTGTTCCTTACAGAGCAACATGGGCTTCAGAATATCTAATAGTCCACCACTAAGCAAAATCATTTAGCTGGCCCTAGGAACATTGCCTCTTCTGTCACAGCCTCACATTTTCAGAATGTTCTTTCTCAATAACCTCATCTTGCTTCTTTGGCATTTTTAAATGAATCTTAAAACATTTTAAATATTTTGCCAATATTTCTCCAGTGTATTATTACTGCTTTTCTTTGTTTAATTTTTTCTATACTACTTCAGATCTTAATCATTAAAAAAAACATAGACATACATGCATTGGTCTGTGAGACTTTATTTCCATTTTTATATGTAATAATTTTATCAGAGATTACAATTAGAAAAGTAAAAGCTAATGCAAACTACAAAAACATGTAAGAATAAAAAAATAAAAATTGTGGAAAAGAAAAGTGAAAAAAGAAGAAAGAAGAAAGAAAAGAGAAAAAAAAGGGAAAGTATATAAAGAAGTAACTTTCCCTTTTGTCACAAGTAAAATTTGTAGTAACTTATCATCTTATCTTAAAATACAACTAATGCACTCTGCTTCCCATATCTCATCTCTTAATTATAAACAAAATTCAAAAGCCTTATTCTTTCCTTATCAGCAAAAGCCCTTTAATAGTTACCTTTTATAGTTTAATACTAAATCATACCTGTTTTAACCTTGATCAAATAACCAACTCTATATTTCTTTCCTGTACTTTTAATTATCTTGGTTTTTAATCCCTTCAAATAATGTATTGGAACTTAATTTCTTTTCAGTTTTCTTCGCCCCTCATCATCAAATCATGAATAGATCTTTTTGTACATCCAGTAAAAAGAGACGATCCAAATTACACTTCTGGTTTGACATTTGTATGTCCACTTTAAGTATTAAAACTTGCAGTCTGTTCATGTCTGGAGTGCATGTGGGCAACCTCACAATCTCTCCTTTCTTGGGAGAAATTTCACTGGTAGAATACTGTGTCTGCCTCCTAATCTCTACTATAAGAATGTCTAGCTTGCTATGGCTTCACTGGAAGTCTCTGGAACTGTTTATTTCTGAGTTAATTTCAGGAACAATAGCTTTTCTATGTAATCATAGAAGTGAGAAAATGCTGTCTTTTAAAGGCCCAAAGCCATGTTTTCATGCTGTGTCATGGCATGTTAAATAGCATGTTAAATAGCAGTAGCAATAGCACTTAGACTTATATACCGCTTCACAGTGCTTTACAGCCATCTCTAAGTGGTTTACAGAGTCAGCATATTGCCCCCAACAATCTGGGTCGTCATTTTACCGAACTCAGAAGGATGGAATTCTGAGTCAAACTTGAGCGGGTCAGAATTGAACTGCTGGCAATCGGCATTCTAACCACTGCACCACCATGGTTCTTGAAGAAAAACTAACTGGGCTTTCTTGAAAGATAACAGGAAAATATATTCTTCCCCCTCTATCTCTCAAGCCAGGCCTTTGACACTTTCCAATAACACCACTTTCCTGCTTTCAAGTACCCCTGAACAAATGACCCTGTTAGTAGTGCAGCTTTTCACTCTTCTTCCTTGTCTTCTGCTCTTTCTAACTCTGATTTGATCAGCCAAATCTGAAATGATGTGTGAAAGTAATGATATTTTGTAATTAAATCTCTGGTGATGGTGCCTCTAATTTGTGGTACATGCATTGTTCATAAAGGAAAAGGCATCAATTCATTTTCTGACTGGCTACTCCTGGGACTCGTAATTAGACCAGCCCCGTCTTTTGCTGCCTTGCATATTAAGGAGCTGCTGAGATGCAAAGAGAATTTGGGAAGATTTTTCTTTCTTTTTTTTTTTTGTGGTTAAAAAAACACAAGATCTAATCATGTTAGCTCAGGAATATCAGGGGATTTAAAGCACACACAGGCACATACACAAACTATTCACAGAGATGAAAACAACCTATTGGGATTCTCTCTTGAACAAACCTACTCTTAAATAAATAAAAGTGACAAAGAGGATTGCTGTATGTTCTTTTTACACATTCCAGACAATTGTCTCCACATTTTTAATGTTTCATGAGTGTCTTTTCTATTGGTGAAAGTGCGTTTTGCCTTTCTTTTCCCTGATTAAAAATGAGTAATCTAGGATATTTTGATTTAAAAATACCTGCCTTTCTTTTGTGGAGTAGGGGCAGGTTTTCAGAGATTTGGATACATTTTCAAAATGTACATGTTGGCTGAGGGGCGTCTTTCAACTTTTTTATGCGTTTTAAAAAGCCAGGAGCGCTTATAGCAAATTCCTTGTAAAGAATTTCATCCACAGCTTTTCCTTCGCTTGTGTGTCTGTGTCAGGGATCATAAATACATCAAGCAGCAAACTCTTTTTGTTTTTAAGAGGGAATACATACTAGCCAAATTTAGTTCCTGCTAGGATTTATAAATTTCCTGAAGGAAAACACTCAAAACTGCTCTCAGCATGATCAGTAATGGAATTATTTTCATTCTATGTGATTGATTTCTTTTTAAGAATCACTCTTTCTTACTGGAATATTCTGTTGTCTAAGATGATTAAATCCTCTTCAGTTTTAAAGCACCAGCTTACAACTTGTTTCAGTTCATTTATTCTTTGTTATACTTTTTTTCTTTCATTTTCCACTTCTTTTCTTTAGTTTTGTATTGTTTGTCTTATGGCATATTGCTTTTAGATAGGCAGGTAACTCAATTTTTTAAATAGTATAAGAGAGCAAGAAGCACCACCTGTTTGGAAGAAAATCCCAATGAACTCAATACATACAACTGCCAAGAAAATAGGCTGAATATAAACTGTATACATGCTTCAGACGTATGTTCCTATGTCTGCTATCTAACCCTAACCCTAACACAGACATGTCATAGTATCTGAGCCAGGGGTGAAATCCAGCAGGTTCTAACAGGTTCTGGAGAACCGGTAGCGGAAATTTTGAGTAGTTCGGAGAACCAGCAAATACCACCTCTGGCTGGCCCCAGAGTGGGGTGGGAATGGAGATTTTGCAATATCCTTCCCCCAGGAGTGGGGAGGGAATGGGGATTTTGCAGTATCCTTCCCCTGGAATGGGGTGGGAATGGAGATTTTGCAGTATCCTTCCCCTGCCATGCCCACCAAGCCACGCCCACCAAGCCACACCACGCCCACCAAACCACACCACGCCCACCAAGCCACGCCCACAGAACCGGTAGTAAAAAAAAAATTGGATTTCACCACTGATCTGAGCTATTGCTTTGTGTTTAAAAATGTGATGTATTTTAGCTAAGTCATTAGCTTATCAGTTACAGAATACACTGTAGAATTTTTGAAGAGCGCTGTTAAACTTCACCTGCATCTCTAGGGGCCTAAGATGCACTGCATTTACCTTTAAATCATTATCTGAAATAGAGCGACTTTCTCTTTTTTATTAAAACAAACGTCTGTAACAGGCTAGAATAAGTTAAATTATTACTCTTTACCTAATCAAATCACTAACAGACTTTTGCGTCAAGGCTTATAACAATAACTGCAGATGACATTTACTTGGACCATGCAAAGAAGAGGAATTCTGGACTACCCTTTTTGGATTGCTGAAATGAGTTCTGCTTAAATTCCTTTTATTTTTCTAATGGAATATTTTTAAATATGTCATGTATGACATTTGTCAGGTACTTTCAAACAGACAATTTCAGATAACATTACATACAATGTATGTAACATACAACTTTCTCAAATTGTCAAATATTCTTCATAGAAGATTTTTTATTGATGTGTGAATTCTTCAGGAAGATTAATATTGATAAAATCATATTCCCAAATTTTGAGATCCACCATGCAGTTTTCTGTTACTATTTAAAAAAAAAAACACCTTTCTGTCAATTGCTTCAGATTGCTATTTAAGAAACACATAATGAATTAGTAACTTTGACATACAACATTTTAAAGTTATAGAGAGCAAGGATAGAAAACTTGATAAATGTCTTGATAAAAAATGAAGAAGTGTGGATTTTTTTCAGTATATTCAAGCAAGAAATATGTTTTCATTCAGAAAATATGAAGGAAATTTATTACTGATTGGCATTAATTGTTCTGAAGGTTTTATGAGCTAGCTTTTTGCTTTGTTATTAGATACCTATTGAATAAATATCTGGTATTTTAATGGATAAAATATTTGAGAAAAGAGAACCCATTAAAGAAGTGAAAAATGGACGAATGTACAAAGTAAAGGTCAGAGCTTTTAATTAAAAATATTATTTAAAAATCAGCATTAATTATATTTCATTCAAGATAAGCTAAATATATTTTTATTTATACCTTCAGAATTATTTTGGATTATATTGGAATAATTTTGCAGCAGGGCCTTTGCATGTATTTTGCGAAAATCCAATTTGCAGTGCCATAGGGGTCTTGTGTATTTTTCCTTACAAATTTAATGAATAATACCAATTTTAAATTCTTGCACATTTCTTCATGGAGGCTAAAAGATGTATAATAATAACTTGAAATAAAATTTTATTGCAGGCTGAATGCTTTGGAATAAACTAAAAGTGTAACATTCTATAAAATGTATATAAGATCAAATGATACGTGGCACATAAATAATGGCATTTGAAATACCAACTTAATTTGCAAAGTTCCAAAATAATAAATACCAGGACAATATTTAACCATAAACTGCCTATTTATTTGGATTTATTGTCTTTTAATGAATATTTATGTTATTGGCTCTGCTTTTTTCACCTAATAAAAATAATAACAAAGCAATTATAAATGGCAGAGGATTACATGATGGTGATGATGATGATGATGATGACTCTTTTCAGTGTAATATGTCAGGATCTACTTAAGTAATTGTCGGTAGAGATTATCAGACTGTGATAGAGACATTTATTTAATTGCTCACCTTTGGGAAACTATTTCTATTTTCATAATGTTTAAATCCTAAATTACCTTTTAAAATTCTATTAAAGGTCTTATTTTGATTCAGGAGCAAATGGAGGTTTTGCATTGTGATGAATCTAGATATCTTTTCCCAGGTATTACACCATTCATCTGGATAATGTCTAGAAACCCAGGCTAAAGCCTACCTGAACAGACATCCAGGTCTGTTTTTCCTTTGATTTACCGTTATGCCCAACAGTACTGAAGGAACTGTCAGCATGACAGTGTCTCCTTGTAATCACTTCCAAGGCAGAATTCAAGAGTTGTTTTAGAAGGCCAAAATGAGGGTTGTGACATTGTGATGTACATGTGTGTGACATGTGTGTGATACTTGTGCTAAAATGTGGCAACAACTATTTCATTTGCCCCTCTCTCTTCCTCACAGGTATGCATTCCCCTAGAAATGTAGCATTGAGTAAATTTGTTTGGCCTTACAGAGCCGTGTGTGTGTGTGTGTGTGTGTGTGTGTGTGTGTGTGTGTGTGTGTGTGTGAGTGAGAGAGAGAGAGAGAGAGAGAGAGATTCTTGATTCCTGACCACCCTCTTGATTTGTTTCTGTAATTTTATTTACAAGATGTTTGGAATTGGCTTCTTTTTCCTAGGACTGAGAGAAAAGGATTAGCTCAAGGTCACCCAGCAGTTTTGTGCCTAAGGTCAAACTAAAACTCTCCACAGGTCCAAGTCGCCTTAACCACTACACCAAATGCTTCTCCTTCGAGAGGCTGATTGGGAGAAAAGGCCATACTTTGGTGTGGAAGCCTATGGAGACTCATTATCATCATGATCACCACCCCCATCATCATCATCATCATCATCATCATCATCATCATCATCATCATCATCATCATCACCACCACCACCACCACCACCACCACCCTTGGTTTCTTACATCTTAAGTGATATGCTAAGTACAAGCTTAGGTTTGGATTCAAGTTTCATAGATTCAGATTACTCAAGTGTTGGCAGTGCACAGAAATGTAAAACAAAGGGGGATATAGCATTCCTATCTTATAAGCAAAGGTTGTAGTAAAAAAAATGACAGCTTGTCTATGTGGTCACAAGGACAAGCTGAAAAGCCAGATGAACACTAATGTTCATTTCACTATAAATCTGTTGCTGTGAAATTCCATTCTCGACAAGAGATGATGTGGATGGTTTTAAAAATCTTAGGTCACTTTCCCCCTAGGAACTTGTAGCATCTTTTAGATCAGCATGAGACATCCAATTCTTTTTTTTTAAAAAAAAATCCTGTGCCCCAGCATGCACAAAGCGCACAGTCACCGAATCGGTTGTTAAACCGGTTGTAGCCCACCACTGTCCAGATGTTCCTATCAGAGTATCACTGTTCACTAAGATATTGTGACACATAAAAAAGAGGGACTTCGTCAGCATCCTATGATTGGATTAAATAGATACCATTGGGACATTTAGACTGCAACCTGGCTGTCATGCAGCTTGCTAAAACTTGGGGGTGGGGGGGAAGATGGTTTTTGTTTTTTTACTTGTCTTGAAAATGGAGAAAGCTGCCCTCCACTTATCTATAGATATTAGAAACAATGAAATAAGAAAACAGATATCCTCCATCTCTGTTATTGTTTATCCTGCACACGGTGCCCTGTTTTTACAGCCAGGCACTCCTTGACAATTTCCTAATAGGCACACCACTGGCCATCATTCCTAACCAAGGAAGATATCATGCCTTCAAAACAGTTTAATTATTCCAAGAATGCTTAGCTATTAGCAGAGACAAGAGAGCTTAGGGCTATTTTTCAGCATTAATTTTCCATTTGAAATGAATTCCTTTTGGTTACACTTTTTAAATGTTTCTTTTAATTAGACACAATTACTTCAGAAGAATCGCTTTTATTTCTATGCCTGAAATCTCAATGATAAAGCTGTTAACTGGCCAGGCTGAATGCTGTGTATGGCTCATTTAGCGAGTACACTAAAGTATATTGAACTAGGAAATTATACAGTGAATCAGCTATTAATTCATTTTATGATCTTTCACTCTAACATCTTGAATGAGCTCTTCAGGGGAAAATTTAGTCACAATACATATAATTGTCCAACTATATATGTGCCACTCATTTATGACCATAAGGTTATTGGCACTCTGGATCTAATCGGAGTGCAACTGTGCAAGTAGAGTTGACTCCTAATCTGGAGAATATTAAGGAGATCATTAATGTTCTTTTGACCAGAAAGAACTGGACCACATATTATGTGTTTAGCAGTGAAAAAAAGTCAAAGAAGAGGCATACCCTATCAGCAGGGTTTAATTTGAGGCAAGAGTTCACTGAAGTAATTGCCAGTATCCATTTCCAGCCCTAAAACACGAGGAATGGGAGCAAAGAAAACAATGCCTCTGGGTATACAGAGTTCAATTCCTCACCTCTCATTCCAGACTTTCATAAGGACAGCTTCCACTCTCCCTCAAAATATTCCAGAAACATGACTTACAGTGGGAAAGAGTCACAACTTAGAGAAAGAGTCCAAATGAATGAATTCAGAAGGTATAAGTTTTATGGCCACAAAACATAACGGCTTGAGCCTCTAGAGAGCACCAGTCCCTTATAATGTATAGGTGAACTAGAACAGGCCTGGAGAACCTCTAGAACAGAGTTCCCCAACCTTTCTGGCTTTGCGGACCAGTGTGGGGGAGAGGGGATAGCAATAGCAATAGCAGTTAGACTTATATACCGCTTCATAGTGCTTTACAGCCCTCTCTAAGCGGTTTACAGAGTCAGCATATTGCCCCCAACAATCTGGGTCCTCATTTTACCCACCTCAGAAGGATGGAAGGCTGAGTCAACCTTGAGCCGGTGAGATTTGAACCACTGAACTGCAGCTAGCAGTCAGCTGAAGTAGCCTGCAGTGCTGCACTCTAACCACTGTGCCACCTCAGCCACATGAGTGGCTGGCAAGCGTGCACATGTGCAGCTCCACTTGTGCGAGCAGTGGACACGCTCGCCTGCCTCTTGCGCAAGTGGGAATGTGCGTGCGTGCATGCTCACCCGCCACTTCTGCAGCCCAGTTAAGAATGGCTCACGATCCAGTAGTGGGACGTGGTCCGGGGATTGGAGACCCCTGCTTTAGAACAATGGCTCTTCAACTGGGCATACAGTAGGTACACACAAGAAGAATTGGGGCATATTTTATTTACTTATTTATGTATTATATTTATATACTGCCCATCTCACTGTCAAGCAAGTCTTGGGGTAATGGAAAAATTTGTAATAATTTGCTTGTGGTTAAGGGGCAGTTTGAGATTGCTACTGCCTAGACCGGGTGTTGGCAACCTGCGGCTCTAGAGCTGCATGCAGCTCTTTCACCCCTCTGCTGCGGCTCCCTGTGGCCCTGTCGTGGCAGAGGGATGAAAGAGCTATTGCTCTGTCACCTTAGTGCAAAGCGTCCCTGCACTTGCTTTTGCACAGCAACAGGATTCCACCTTCGTCGTGGTACATTTGCTGTTACCACCAGCAAAGAGGGCTGGGAGAGAATGGTGGGGGCAGATCTTGCAGGGTGGGGGCCATCCCCCAAGCCTGGCCTGCTCCTCCCTCATCGGTGGGGCCAAGAGAAAAAAGGGGGCGGCGTGGGGAAGCGCTCCCCTCCCAGGCCGAGCGCTGAGCACAAAAGCCCAGCGGGGTGGGATGGCTGGCTCAGCAGAACCGCCCCCATTGGAGAGGCCTGGTCCAGCTCTCGCAGCTGTCCCGCTGTTCGGTACCTCCAACGCGAGCTGCCACCTTTGAAATTTACTGTGCCTTTGAGGAAGCCAGGCAGTGATGGCTGGGGCCATGGGGGGGGCAGCAGAGGCATCAGGGCTGCTCCCCCCCCCTCAGCAAGCAGGGCCTGGAGGAGTACGGAGAGTTGCGGGCCGAGCACCAGAGGGTTGCCCCAACATGCGTTTCCAGTGCGCGCTCCTCTGTCCTGAAGTGGGATTGAGTGGGGGGTAGGGGGAAGGAAGCAGGGGGAAGGGTAGTGGGGCTTCTAGGAGGGGAAGCCCGGCTGGCTTTCCTTTTGATGTGGGGCAGGGGGAAGACCCAATACCCCCTCCATGGCCTGCCCATGCTCTCACAGCGCCTTGCACGCTTCACAATGGGGGAGACTGGGTCTTCTCCTCCTCCTGGAGCTCATTCCCTGCCCCACTCACCCCTGGCCACTCTCTCTCTCTCTCGGGGTGGAGAGTAGGTCAGGGGTCCAGCACCAACAAAGCCGGAAGTAGCTGCCCGCCGTTTCCTGCTGCAGTCGGGCAGCAAGAGAGAGACAGAGAGAGAAACAGATTCGGCTCAATTCGGCTCTGTCTGCTCCCCTCTCTCCGCCTTTGCCCAGTTTTGCAAGGATTCAGCGGACACTGCCTTGGTGATGGGGGGGGTGTCATCCCATACTTTGCCTGCCAAGTGTTTTTGGGGGCACCCAGGGAGGGAGGAAAGGAGGGAGAGAACGAGAGAAAGAAAGAAAGAAAAAGAGAAAGTAAGAGAGAAAGAAAGAGACAGAGAAAGAGAGAGAAATAGAGAAAAAGAGAGAGAGAGATGAGAGAGAGATGAGACAGATGAGAGGGAGAGAGGGAGATAGAGAGAGAGAAAGAGATGAGAGAAAGAGATGAGAGAGAGGGAGAGGGATAGGGAGAAAGAGAGCGGGAGAAAGATGGGAGAGAAGGGGAGAAAGAGAGAGATGAGAGAAAGAGATGAGAGAGGGAGGGAGGGAGAGGGAGATAGAGAGAGATGGGAGAGAGGGAAAGATGGGAGAGATGGGAGAGAGAGGGAGAGAGAGATATACCTGTTTCCCATAGAAAAGAAAACACCTGGAGCCACAAAACCTGGGTAGGCATGGCGGGGTGTGTGTCATGTGACTGGGTGGGAGTGAGTGACGTCGAGTTGGCCACACCCACCCAGATTTTGTGGCTCCCGGTGTTTTGTTTTCCGTGGGAAACGGGTCCAAATGGCTCTTTGAGTGTTTAAGGTTGCAGACCCCTGGCCTAGACACATGTGTTAAACAACAGAGTCATCTTTCAGGGGTGGGAGGAATAATGACGTTATTCGAGACTAGGAAAAGAGGGGAAAGGGTCAAATAGTTTAACACTGCTGTTGGTACTACTTCCTTCCTTTGCACTTAGGAGAAAATAGGCTCATCATGGATTTTCAGGACTACTGATGGAGAAAGCTTCAGTGCTGGGGCAGAGATTGGTTTACTCCCCTCTCTCTCTGAGAAATCATTGATTCTATGGTAAAGATGAGGTTTTCCACCCATCCTCAGGATTGACAGAGGCTCCCTGGGCAAAGAGACTACCACATATTCTGAGAGCAGGAGGAAGGGACGGAAGGGACAGCCTCCCTCCTTGTCCTTTAGTGTGTGTGTGTGTGTGGGGGGGCGGAACGTGTTTCTCTCTTCAGAGCAAGGCCGGATGTGCTCCGATTCTCCTTTGAGAGCAGAAGGATAGTTGAAGGGCTTAGCTTTGCAAAAGGGGAAACTAAAAGTGTCATAAAGAAATATTATTACGATATACCAATTGCCGACACAAATTGGTCAAATTTCAAGCACTTCAGAAATCACGTCAGCATGGGCTGCAAGTTGTTTTTCTGACCAATCAAGATTTTCAGTCTGCTTGCATTTATCGATTGCATATGGAAAAAAAAAAAGAGGGGGGGGGAAAGGGAAAAAACACACTTAGCCTTTATATTTTCCTGCTAAGATTTGTGATGAAAGATTATAAATGGCAGCTCCCCAGAGACCTTGTTCTTAAAAAAAAAAAAACCAGAAAAAACTGACATACTTTTTAATAAAATTAAGTCTAACTCAGAAGAAGCCACGATATAACAAATGAGATGATTTCAATGAATAGAAGAATAAGCATGCAGCACATGAATTTTTATTGGAAAAACATTTAACATTTGTGGAGGAGAAAGAGATTGTAGAACTGTCCTCAGATGGAAGTCAAATATCACATTACACTCTTTTGAGGTGGAGTCTTAAAAACAACAAGCAACTTCTCAGTGTGTTTTGGTGCAATGGAGAAAATGGACAAAATCCTTGGCTGTTTTGTATTATTATTTAGTAGTTTTGTATCTTTTAGGGTAAATGTTACGAGCATAAATATGCTCATAGTGCAGTAATTTTGGTGATAGTGAGGCATATCATCCAGATTGGGAAGCATGTTTGCAGCATATTTCAGAGAACACAAATCTGTGTTCAGGTCCAGTTCTTATTCAAGCTTCTTTTATTATTCCATCAGTGATGACATTTGTCTCCATCAGAAATATCTTGTTTGGATATTTCTAATGGCAGTGGAAAATCTTTTGAATTCAAAATGCTGTCTTCCAAATTTAATGCAGCATCTTTACTGGCAGGCTTCTAACATTCCAGAAGTATGAGTTTGAAAGATTTCAAATTCAAAATATTTTGAGGTATTAGATTGGGATCAGGGAGACCCAGAATTAAGTCCAGGGAAGCTAACTAAGAGCTTTGGGCCCGTGACATTATTCCAACTCACATCAAAGGGCTCTTGAAAAGAAACCTGGAACATGGAAGAGAGAGAGTGCTGTGCACTATGCCTTGACCATCTGGAGAATAGGTGGGATAGAAATCCAAGAAATAAATAATAATGAAGATTTGAAACTAATTGTTAGTTACTGAGGATGAAATGCTTCAAGCTTGAAACATTTTAAATTCAAAGGATTTTGCACAGAAGTAATTGGATAATACTGTATATGTAAATGTTGGGTAGCTGATCACCAACATCCTGATTGTTGTCCTTTTCAGGATCAGAGACCACTGAGTCTCGATGACCCTCCCTGCACCTATGTACTGAAAATATATTCTTGAAGTGCACATTACAAAAATAATTGTGCTTGTGGCAGCTGTATTAGACAGCACTTCCCCTCATGTAATCATATTTCACATCGTTGGATTTTCCAGATCTGTTTCTGATCAGTTTCAGCAAGATGTCCAAAAAGGATATAATATATCTTGACTTCAGCAAATCATTTGACAAAGTACCCCATGACAAGCTGATTAGCAACTTAATTATGTGTGGGCTGGATGGCATGACAATTAAGTAGATACATAGTTAACTCAACAATTACACTTACAGAGTGATCATCACTGGTTCCTCATCAAAATGGAGAATGGTTTATCATGTGGGAAACTACAAGGATCAATCCTGGATCCTTACTCTTCAACATTTTTATTAATTAGTTGAATGATGAGGTAGAATTCATAACATATTTTTGGATGACACAAAATGGAGTAGAATTTAAAAACAGTCCTGATTGGTTAAAGAAATGGGCTTGATAATGGAATTTGTGGACAAGGTACTGGAACAACAGTTGATTGTGAAGTAAATTTGAGCAAGTAGTGTAATGTGGCTTCAGAAAAAGAAAATGCAATTTTAGGCTGCATTAACAGAAATATTCTTTGCAAATCATAATAATCATTCCCCCTTTTTTCATTAGACCCGCCTTAAGTACCATTCCAGCTACCTGTTTCACACTTTCAGAAGAATTCAAAGAAATTAGAAAAAAATTCCAAGAACAGCAAAGAGAATTGGGAGACTAGAAACTATTCCATCAAGAGAGACTAAAGGAACTGATTACATTTAGCTTTGAGAAAAAGCGACTGAGGGGAGATAGAATAGTATTCTTAAATATTTGAAAAGATATCATACAGGAATGATCACCTCCTATTTTTATTACAGGAATGTACTTTACATGGGATTATTCTTGAACACTATTTGCACTGATTTCCAGTAGGATCCTGGGTGCAATTTAAGGTGTTGATTATCATCTACTTCATTGCACAAGCCCAGGTTATTTGCATGATCACATTTCTCTTATTATTTTGGCCATCCTACCAGATCTGTGAGGGTGAAAATGTTTTGGGTTTAAGGATATGTGTCACCTGCCCTATACAATATATACACTCAGGATCTGAATAGTTCTGGTCCTGTCAGTCTTTTGTAAGGCCAAGTTTGAGCTCATCTTTAGGGGTGATTAGATAGATGCATGAATGGCTTTATACACACAATAATGTATTATTTTTAGTCATTCTCAAGCTGGATGTTGACACATTCAGTGTCACATTTGCAAGTTGGGCAGTCTTGTACACTGTGGTCTAGAACAACTCAGTGCAGCCAGCTCACCACCACCACCTTGCCGCTACCAAGTTTCCTTTGCCAACTCACCATTGCCACACACCACCTTTGCCAACTCACCACTCACCAGTCACTGCGGGACAACTCGGCTTCGGGGACAACTCACTGTGGGTGACCAGAGGGAGAGACAGGCAAGCAGGCAAGTGAGTAGGTGGGCAAAGTGCAGAACAGCAGTGGTGGCCAGGGGCTTCCCAGGGGCTTCCCATTTTCACTCACTCACCACCATTGCTGTTGCCACCATGGAAGTTCTGGGAGCTCTGGGACCCTGGCGTGGTAGCAGTGGTGGTGGCAGTAGTTGTGTGTGTGAAAACGGGAAGCCTGCAGCTCCTGCCTCCCTGCTACCCACCCCACCCACCCACCCACCGCCACTGCCACCAAACGACTCAAACACTGCTGCTGTTGTCAAACGGCCTGTGGCAGTAGCAGAAGGTGTGAAAATGGGAATCCTTGAAATTATAAACCAATTAACATGTTACAAATCCTTTCTTTTAATTTGGAAGAAGTGGTTTATCATGTATACTATACAGGTTCCTGTGTATGATGTCGGTTCTCAGTGCCCAATATAAGAAATGGACTGCCTGCTGCTGAAATGAAGAGAATTGTCTTCCCATTCAGCTTTTTATCTTTTTTCCTGCTTGCTAGTTGATCTAATAACATCACGAGTTCGCTGCTCTGTCTTTGCTGTAAAAGGTCATAGATTAGAAGAAACAAACTAAAATTGCCTCCAATTTGAGTTCAACTCCTGATGACTTCATGGACCATTCATATAATACTTTTGGCAGCAGTACAGTCGTTTTCTCTTGGGATTTTTCATAATTCTCTAGTCTAACCCACAGTGCTGGGATTCCCTTGACGTCTCCCATGCAAACGCTAACTAGGCCCAGTTCTACTTATTTTGTTAGCCCATACAACATTGACCAAGTACTCTCACCAGTTGAGTCTGGAATTAGCAAATCAAATGGTGGCAAACATTGGGGGATGCTTTAGTTTTTAAAAGAAAATGCAAACAACTTTAACATTCAACTCAGAAAGATACATGTTGGATACTAATGACCATTAACCTAAAGCCTAAGAAGAATCTACTTTGATTAAATTTATAAATTTTACCTACTGATTATGAGCAAAGCATGTGTTCCTCCAGAGTATATGTATGGAATCAAAATTTTCCATTACTGTAATTCTCCTTTGAATAATTCAGTATTTTCATTTTCTAACACAAGTCACCTGATTGTGGTCTTTCCCACAAAGGGGAAATGTGCTGTATTTCATTTAAATTATGACCATTATTCCCAACTCTGCATATAAATCAGCACACACAGATTTTATGCAATTCAGTCTTATCTTGTCCTCCTTTTAGTATTTTGTCTTTTCTAACACGGCCTTAAAGGGCTACCCTATTTACGATTGTAACAAAAAGCATAATTTTGAATGCATTGAACAGTGTAACATTTCACATATGTTTAAATGATTTGTTAGCTTCCAAAGAACTAAAATGTGTTGTTAAAAAAACAACAACTTCCCTTCTCCCAATATAGCCAGCTGAGCAAAAAGCCAGGTGGACTGCGATGGATTCTGTATCCTATTTGGACAGTCAATAGTGAGTGAGAATTACAAAACTCAGGAGGAAATTCATCCCATGTCCTTGAGGCTATTGACTTGCGCAGGACTTTGTATCGCAACATTTTTGCTTTGTATAAAGTTTGCATTAAAGGCAGACATTGGACAATATCAGTAGTGATGTGGGAGACAGTGTTATTCAGGCCTTCCTGTTAATTACTTTTTATGGCTCCTATAAAATGTAACTTTAAAAAAAAGATTAAAGTTCTTTTCCAGGAGCAGGTGAGGATCCTTTCAAAGCAAGCAACCTTGCCCTTTTCACCTTCGTTTGTACTAAGTGGTTCTGACTGTGCAGACTTGAAAAATATGATTGTTGTTGAGTGCTGGGCCTTTCCATTTGCCTTCAAGTGACTCTTTAAGCCGCCTTTTCCCCCTACTGAGTTCCATCTCATTGACTTCATACAAAGACTAATGCAGTATTACAAGTAAAGAGGCATCCGTGGAATGTGATACGTGTAACCTTCAAAGAAGCCACCAAGATCAATGCTGGAGTCATTCAGATGATGGGAAGCAAGATGCTGCCCCAAGAAATCACTTGGTCAAAGCCAAATAGCTGGTTTTCAATAAATACAAGCACGTGGAACATTGAATATGATCAGTGGTGGGTTGCTGCCGGTTCAGACCGGTTCTCCCGTACTGGTAGCGGAAAATTGCATCCGCTCGCCGAACTGGCAGCGATGGCCAGCTGTCCACACCCCCGAACCGGTTCTCCGGTCGCCGCATGCGCAGAGGATCATTTCCGCATCATGACATAGGCGCGCGTGCACGCAAAATGCACACTTCTGTCGCAATGCGAACCGGTAGGGAAGGTAAGTAGAACCCACCCTTGAATATGATGCTGTAAGGTTTGTTGTCGTTTTTGCAGAACATCTGTTTGAAGGAGACTTCATTGCCATATTTTGTATTCTTTTGAAATTTAATAATGTTTTGTGAAAGAAAGGAATTAAAATGGAAAGACACTTGTAAAGGTTTCAAAAATAAAATAAAATAGCCAATATATTTTTCTTGATTTAAAAAAATTAATATGGTTGTATATTGTATGTAATAGGGTGAATTGACAAGAATGTGATGTACTATGATACCCTTTTGGGCTACAAGGGTAACAAAATGTGATCTTCCCTTGTTAAAAAGGTTACATCATTGCAAAGGGAATCTTTTCTCCAGTTCTTATTTCTTAACATTTATGAATCCTAGCATTTATGAATATATTTCAAATTATTTCATTTTATATTATACTAGATTTTTTTTAAAGTTCCAGGGAAATCAGACATCACAATTCTGCCTTCCTCAGAAGAGAGAATATTAATAAAATGTATCCTCCTTTACCTTAGTTCAAAGTGGCACATCTTTTCTAAGCATGCTATGTCTGATTCCCACCTAGGAAGCAGTGTTATATCGAGTTAGGCAATTAATCCATCTAATCCAATATTGTTTTACTCTGAGTAGCATCAGCAGCTCTCTGAACTACCATCTGGTACCCAACTCTATCAATGAAGGTGCCAGGCAAATCTTCTGGCATGAAGGTCCCCTGCCAGCCAGAGAGAAGGAAGAAGCACCTGATACCTCCAAATTCAGAGGGTAAAGAGGAGAAACAAGAGAGATATGCTATAAGGAATGAAATTTGCACAAGCCAGAAAGAGGGCTGTGAAAATATCTACAGACCCCTCATATCCTGGACATAAACAGTTTCAACTTCTACCCTCAAAATGACGCTATAGGGCACTTGCACGTCAGAACAACTAGACACAAGGACAGTTTTTCCCCCCATGCCATCACTCTGCTAAACAACTAATTCCCACAACACTGTCAAACTATCTAGAAAGGCAGTATTACCATCATTATTCTCATCTTCCCTGTTACCTATCTCCTTATCTTATGACTATAACTTTGTTGCTTATCACATTGAGAGCTTGCGCATTGAGAGCTTACGCACTGGAAACAAATTCCTTGTGTGTCTAATCACACTTGGCCAATAAAGAATTCTATTCTAATTCTAATTCTAATTCTAATTCTAATTCTAATTCTAATTCTAATTCTAATTCTATTCTATTCTATT
>QLTV01001323.1:605472-619534 GCA_003457575.1 Thermophis baileyi | reverse complement strand
TATTCTATTCTATTCTATTCTATTCCATTCCATTCCATTCCATTCCATTCCATCCCATCCCATCCCATCCCATCCTATCCTATCCTATCCTATTTTCTTTGCAAGCCAAGAACCAGTGGCTTCCCTCTTGGATATCCTGCTAACACAAATCAGGTAACTTCTATGACTATTAAGAAAAGATTGAATATTAGTTGGCTCAGAAAAGTGGGGGAAGGAATATAAAGTTTAAATCCTAGACCCCACAGATCTATAGTATATCTACTGTACATTTTGGCCTGTATATTTTCAGCATATTGCATTCATGTCTGCAATAACAAGACAAATCTTACTTAGCCATGACTGTGAGCCTTCTGCTGAGTACATCAACTTGTGAACGAGGGATTCAGCATTCAGAGAGCTGAAATTTGCAGGCATGACACTTCTTATCTAAAATTGTTTTTAACAACTGCCTGAATTCTTCAACTAAGAGCTTTGATTTCTAAGTGAAATATTTTATTTTTCATTTTTCCCCCCAGCTAAGGGCCTTTTATACATTAATAAGAACAGTAATTTTTCTTCACACTTGCTTCAGAGCAGAAATTAAATTCTTTTCCGAAACAGCATTCTATTTAAAAAAAAAACACCATCTAACTACTCAACTTAGGAGGCTTGCTTATCCAAAACCATATTTTGTATTCAAAATCATATTGCTCTAATATTCTCAAAGAGAAATAAAAAAAATAAACATTGTGAAACTGCCTCCAATTCCTCATATTCTGCAGAGGACAAGAAATTATAAGGCCTTTCAGAAAATGAAACATGTACACCTTTTAGGAGACATTTATTTGTGATTTCTCCTTGCTGGGACTGATAATCAGGGGTGAAATTCAAAAAATTTCCCTACCGGTTCTGTGGGCGTGGCTTGGTGGGCGTGGCAGGGGAAGGATACTGCAAAATCCCCATTCCCTCCCCACTACTGGGGGAAGGATATTGCAAAATCTCCATTCCCTCCCCACTCCTGGGGGAAGGATACTGCAAAATCCCCATTCCCACCCCACTCCTGGGGGAAGGATATTGCAAAATCCCCATTCCCTCCCCACTCCTGGGGGAAGGATATTGCAAAATCCCCATTCCCTCCCCACTCTGGGGCCAGCCAGAGGTGGTATTTGCCGGTTCTCCGAACTACTCAAAATTTCCGCTACCGGTTCTCCAGAACCTGCTGAATTTCACCCCTGGACTGATTATATGAAGAAGATGTATGTACGTACTGTCAAGCCTTAGATAAGTTTGGAAAATTAGTTTAAAAATTTCTTGTGCTGTAACAGACTCCTAATCTAGTCCTCCTCATAATGCAGATATGGGACATCTGCCTGTCCTGTTTGCTCCAGTGTAAGGATGACCTACTAACCATTTCTCAAATCAAGATTGCACAGCATCATCCATAGCTACCAAACCCCAGCCTCCCAACATCCCTAAGACAATATCCATTATTAATTAGAGGAGCAGTGAAATAGTGGCTCCTTCCTTCCCCAAGTGAAATTCAAGAGTTTTGCTAATTTCCTCTTTTAGACCTTGACAGAAAAACAGGAAGTTGCTAGCACCAGTCAATGAAGAGGGGCTCATACAAATGGCCCATCAGTGAAAAGCTCACATTTTACACCAATGGGGGAAAAAAATCAATTGGTGTTTCTTTTCCTGGAATGGGTGGGATAGGTTAATAAAAAGCAGTAGAAAAGCTTATACAGAGCAACTGAATGCAGAATTGTTTTCTTCCTTTCTGCTATGACTACTGGTTTCAGTAAAGTAGTAGGCAAAATTTTCTCCAGAGAGCAAAAATGTTAAGATAGACAATGGCTAAGTCATCTTATCTGCGACAGAAAAGAGGACACAGGACAGGTGCTATGCAAAAGCAATTATTATAACATTTGGCTATTTAAAAGTAGTTTTTACTAAATGCAAGGAGAAGTTCTTGTAAAGGTTTCTTAGCTTGGGTGTAGGGACCACTATTCCCACAATGCCAAATAGTGCAGTTACTAATGGCTGTGCTTGGAGCTATCCCTTTAGACCTTCAGAAATGTGCTGGGAAGTGTCTATGGAGATCCTCAATCATCCAGGTCATGGTTGTCCCAAAGGTACAGTACTTTTCAAAAGGCAACTGGACTTTCTTAGTTTTTTTTTTTAACATTTCACTTCTCATTCAAGAAGCTTCTTTAGTTCTGATTGAAGAAGCTTCTTGGATGAGAAGCGAGATGTTTTCAAAGAAAAAACTCATGAAAATCCAGTTGCTTTTGAAAAGCAACATTGGGATGTGCTAGGGAGTGGCAATAAGTTGGCAAAGCTTGCATGCCCAGAGCATGGCACAATCTCATGTCCTTGTCCTTGCTACTGACCTGTTGGCAGGTATATCTTAGTAGTGGAATTCTTCTGGGAATGTATTCCATGGAAGTAGTGGTTACTGCACACCAAGCCTGGATTAAATCCAAGGGGACAGCAGAACTGAAGGGGCATCCCTCATTTTTGTTGTATGCCCACAAAATCTGAAGGGACTCTAGAACCTCTAGAGCAGATTCTGAGGATTCATGGGAAGTGCCTAGGGGAGCATGTAGGAATAACTTTGTAGGAATTGGCTGTAGGCCAACCGTAGACATGCAAAGATTTAAACACATATTGCCAGTCCTGGTCCAATGGGTGTATACAGAGTTAGTAAAAAAGGTCAAGATAGCAATCCAGACAGTGTGATTGAAGCTTCATCCATTCATATGTGCCATCAGTAGTGTGGAATGACCATCACCTTCATCACCTTGTCATGTTTGAAAACCTCCCTAGGAACTCCCTGCCTTTTCTATGAACTGATGAATTGTCTTTGATTATTTATTTGTTTTTGACATTTTCTCCTTGATTTTGGCAAAGATAAGCAATGCTAGTTTTATTGGCCAAAGGTCAGCATTACTTGTCTTGGATGATTCCATTGCTCTGATTGTATTTTTATTAAATTGTCTATTAATATTCTGAATTTTAATAGAAGAGAATAATTGTATCTCAGGGTTGAACTGTGGAACAGTTGAACAGTGTTGTTTAGCACTGATGCTGTTACCCAGACACTGACAATGTTAGTGTCTCTTCCTGTCTCTTCCTTTCTGTCTCTTTCTCTCATATATATGCACAAACAGACCTATTCTGTTTTCAATGTGTTGGAAATCTATGGAGATAGTAATTCTAAGGAAAGCTCTAATTCTTCATTCATTGATTAATGTAATAATTGAAGATACAAGGTAAGCATGTATTTATATAGCCAATTAACTGTGCGTATTAATCAGTGGTGGGATTCAATTTTTTTTACTACCGGTTCTGTGGGCGTGGCTTGGTGGGTGTGGCTTGGTGGGCGTGGCAGGGGAAGGATATTGTAAAATCTCCATTCCCACCCTACTCCAGGGGAAGAATACTACAAAATCTCCATTCCCACCCTACTCCAGGGGAAGGATACTGCAAAATCCCCATTTCCTCCCGATTAGCTGGGACTCGGGAGGCAGAGAATAGATGGGGTCGGGGCCAGTCAGAGGTGGTATTTACCGGTTCTCTGAACTACTCAAAATTTCCGCTACCAGTTCTCCAGAACTGGTCAGAACCTGCTGAAACCCACCTCTGGTATTAATTAATTGTAGCCTTCACAAATGTAGTGCAACAACTATATCACACAGTGTAGTACATCCACATATTTAGGTGTTACATATTCCTGAGATTCCTGCATGCTGCACAATCCATGCCCAGTTTAAATGGCTTAACAAGGTGCATGTTCAAGGTGTGGCTACAAAGTAGGAAACCTTTTTATATTGAGATCTGCTTTTTTTGTGCACGAAAATATTCATTTTTAACATATATTTCCCAACAATATTTTGGAAGGAATGAAATCAGAGCTACTGTATCTCAGGTGCTAATAGACAGATGACTCAAAACATATATCTCATTCAAACTATTGAATATTGAAAAACTACTTTGTTAAAAAAAAATTCCCAAAAATATTGTAGAATACAGTACTCTTTTCATTACTACTTGACCAAGCAATCTAACATCAATAAAGCATTTTACTTTACAAACATAGAAATAGTTCTGTTTCTTTAATCCTTCCTTCACTTCATATTTTTATAAAACAAGAGAATTTAAGGTAAAATCTTATATTCAACTTTTAGAGCAGGTCAGTCTTCAGGATATATGATGATGGATACTGATACACTGTACAAAGCTAACATCTGAGCAACTTAAACCTGCACTATAAGATTCAAGCAAAACAAATTCAACTGACATCTATATTTTTTTCAGGCTCATCATACAACTTTTGTTGTACAAATTGCAGCACTTATAGACTAAGTTTAGGCAGTCTAATTCTATTCTGCAACAGGTTCATCTTAGCTCTTTCTCATCCCAACGCTCTCCAAGTCTACTTGCTTGAATAGACAGGCAAAGAATAAATTGAATTAATCATGAAATAAGACTAAAGGGAGTCAGGAAGTGAACCAGTGTGGCTGCATATTTAACTTTACAAAGAGCAATCCTTTGTTTGAAGCAACATAATTGCTTTGCAATTTCTCTAGTGTTTTCTTCTACTGCAACATAATCTTTTATTTTTTGAAATAAAAGCACAATGAAAGTGCTTTCACTGTGCTTGAAATTTCTCCCTAACTTGGGGGGTAGCATTTTTGAGCTAAGTCAGTTTTTGGATGCAACAGAAGGCATAAGGGAAAGTTGTTGTTGTTTTCTATTATGTATCTTTCCCTGAGCACAAAATCTTCCTGGCTGCCCATACTTACTCTGTACATGAACAAGTGTAGGAGATGATCAGGCTAAGTCTGAGGGAGGGTCCAAGCACGTCATCAGTCCTGAATCCCTTTGCACCCACAAGAGATCTATGTTTCATATCACACTTTGTTCCTCAAGTCTTGATCTCATCACAACCCTAAAACATGATGATAACAAATGGAGCAAGCATGCAATTCACATATCCACCATCTTCCTATAATTATACATATTACACAATCAACATGCTTCACATTTATTTCTATATTTCTAGCTTTCTGTAAGTTACCAAATCCCAATATATTATAACATTTTCATTTGGAGAAACTTCATGGTAAATTTGAACATCTTATGTTACCTCTTTACCAGTGCAAAGGCTAAAATTTGTACATGGGTATGGATGTCCTATCCTCCAATACCCAGGGGTCATGCAGACTATGATAAAAATTAGATAAATATTATGCACCATGTAAAAGGTCAGACCTTCCTTCCTGACATGTTGCTCTAATTGTTTTGGATATGTCCATTTGGAAGCTGCTTTCTGGTTGCATAAGCCACATGACTAGCAGCCTGACAATGCTTCTAAGGAGCAGCTTTTAATTATAAAAATACTACATTCTTTTATCCCGATTTTTTGATTCTACAGCTTCCTTCTTGCAGGTGCTATGTTTTCTTAACACATGAACTTTTCAACTCTGTGTTAAGCCAAATATTACACCTGCCATTATAAACTTTGTGAATTTCACACCTATACAGTCCTCAGCATTGCTTTCAAAATGTGCATGATTGGGAAAAAAAATGAAGAAAAATAGGTGATAAAAAACATCTGATGATGTATAGGTGCCACCATCTGCTTCATCTTTAATGGTGACTGCTGTTCTATCCCAAAGCCATATGCTCTTTCCCCTCGGTGTCTACAACCAATCAAAATGTCTGCTTAGCACCAGCACCAGCACCAGTGGAATATCATCAGCTGAGATTTCAATATGCAAACATGATGGTCATCACTATTTCATGTATCTCCTCCAATTTTAGAATTATAAAAGGTCACTTTTATAGATGCAGAAGAAATCAGAATGGCAATATTTCTTTCTATCAACAAATGAATATCCAAGGCAACCAAAGAGATCCAGCCATCTAAGACTGCCCTATTCTTCAGTGAAATTCAAACACAAGCAAACAACTTTTTCTCCTGTTTTATGTTACAATCCATTGTAAACCTCATAGAATGCACCCATGCTGCATTTCTAGCCTTATCTTCCATAGTCTAAATATATACAACTCCATGCCCCTTTTTGCATAAGACCTATTCTCAGTAACTACATTTAACGTTTACATTTAACATTTTTGGCTATTTCCTAAAGCTGATCAAGATTTGTTGATTTGACGATTACAGCTGGATGGAGCGAGAATACACATTCACCAAAATTATGAAATAAAACTGCAGCAATGGCACAATTATAGGATTAAATACAGTACTTGGAATTATTATTTTTCTGCAAACGGCAACATTAGCATTCTAAACTAAAGCCAATGTGTGGATGTTGATCTATATCAGTATAATGCTGCTATAATTCAAAGGTTAGGATCTCTACCGTTAACTAGATGTTCTTGTGAGACCATGATGGTCTACTGTAAAATAATTTTGATAAATGCTCCAGGAAGGGAAAATTCCAAGGTCATGGTCAAGAAAATCTCAGTGCCCCTTTAGAATTTCAAAACAGTTTGGTGTCAACGTTTCAAATAATGCACCCAAAGAAAGCAGAACTCTGAGGCAGGTAGATTCCTCAAGGAACAATTTATTGGATACTTCATATTGGCACAACTAGTGAAAACTGACTCTGAAGGTTTCCACGGTTTTCACCTACCGGTAATTAAAAAGTAAAATTTCCCCCTTCCCCCAAGTTATCAGTCACATTGTCCAATCGAGGTGCTGAACAGTTGCATGGTTACTTCACTCCTCCTCTCCCAACCACCTGTTGGAATGTCCTTGGTTCTCACAGGAAAAACCTTTTGTTTTGACTACAAAACCTCAACTATCTATTTCCCCACTCCCTGTCCCTTCTTCTTCCTTGTGGCAACCCTGAAGACTCCAAGATGGCCTCAGCCAGGCTCACTTCAGGGTTGACAATTGGACTAGGAGGAATTGATTCTTATCACAGATAATAATATGTGTTCTCTCTTGCTATTCTTTACCTACCACGTCCAACCAGATTCCTTGAAGTATAGTGCCTGGACTTGTCCAGGAAAGATCTTGCTGTGCCATGTAACATCATTTTTCTGTGTGCAGAAAAACAGAGGTGTACTTTAAGTCTCGTCTATCTTTTAGTTTTCTCTTTCCAATAGAAAATGTCCCCTTAAGTAGAAATTTAGCTCTAAATTCTACATGTTAGTCTCCTAAATGCTTTGCTTTAAACTCTGTTTTCATGCTTAAATGCTATGCTTGATTCTTGTGAAACATATAACTGCTAAATGAATAAACTTGCTCCTTTATCTGGCATTGTAAACCCATACCAGTAAATTGTGGAGTTAAAAGTCAGTATGTTGTTTTTTTCCTCACACTTGCACAGAAGTGTACACTGGTTATGTCACGAAAATCCCTTAACATAGAGACTTACCAATGTTTCTTTGTTGGTGATGTTCTTGTTTAATAGATCTGTACAGGTATACGACTTCACATTTTTGCAAAACTCAAAGCTTAAATGTAAATTCTTGGATCTATTTCCCCAGTCTATCCTGGCTCACAGAACTCGTTTAAAGTGAGCAAAAAACCAGCTTCACATCAGGTAAGGTGTAGTTATCTTCCTCATCCTTTTATTCTTACCTATTTAACAGTCAAAGAATAGAGTGTACTTTTATTTCTAGCATAAAAAGGAACCCTGCCAAATTCATCACTCTAAAATGTACTTTTATTTGCTGGATATTCTTTAATATTACATTTAGTTAGAAAAGCAAGGCCCTGTTCTTGCCAATTGGTTGCAATGTTATTGGTTGTGCTGATGTCTAAACCATTTCAGTGGATTTCATTTCAAGTGTTCTGTGTGGGCCAAACTATGAAAAACAGTTTAAATATATAGCTGCCCTTTTACTCAGACAGTTTTAATGGAGAACCAAAGTCTGAGTGCAGACATATAGAAAACAACTCTGTAAATAACATAAATCTCAAATCTTAAATAACAGTCTTTACAAAATGAGCAGTATGAGCTTAACCAAACACTAAGAATTGAACTTGATTTGCAATATATAAATAACATCTATTTTCCTCATTGCCTTCTGTCTTCATCAAAGAATTCCTTCCCTCCGAAAGTTCCAGGATTTTCAGATTTTTAAAACTGAACATTAATCTCTCCCTGTTGAAGAAACAGAGGAAGCTCTCTGTTTTAATCAAGACTAAAAAAATCAGGCTTCTTGCTGGGATGCTGCTGGCCTCATCAAGTTACCTGCAGTAGAGCAGTAGGTTGGAAACAATAGAATGTATAAGCCAATTCATCACATGAAGTTGAATGACGTTTTGAAGGCCTGGAAAGTCTTGTTTTGGCTCTCATCTTTCTCTGCTACTTCTTTTCCTTCTCTTAACTCTAAGGTTAACAATTAACCCAGGGTTAATAGATACAGTTTGCTGACTACTACTATCGGAAGTCCCCATGTTCAGGAAGCTGTCAAAGTTGAAGCTAACTATGTGTCTGTTTTGTCAGTGGGATGTCTGTCACCTTCCTTCACTGCCTGATGTACAACTGTTCAAAGTGTTCCCTTGAACAGTCACTCTTAAGTCTCCTTCAAAGACTTGCTGACACAGTGGACTGTGGAAGAGTGGGTGGAAATCCTTTGAAGTTTACGGAGTTTTAATAATTTTCCATGTCATTGGAATATTCACTATGTTCGTTGATAGTTCTAACATATACATGCAAACACCATTATAGTTTCAAATGCTATAACCTAAACTAAAAGAGCAGGATTCTGCATCATTGGATTTGAGGCAAGTGACAACCTATTCATAAGTTAAAAGTCTGCCAAATCCTAACATCTTCTACATTGTTTATTGTGCATTAGAGTCTAGAATAGCATCTTTATGGGTATGTATAAATTTGTATGGTATGTGATATGAGCTGATAATGTCGCAAAATGTTTTTATTCATTTTTTATCATTCAGCCTGACTTGTTCTTACAGATTGCTGTGATGTATTTTCTAGCTATAGTCAAGTTTCCATTTTCAGTCTTCCTGGAAGTTACATTCAAGTTAGGTATAGTATGAAGCTCAGGTTTATTTGGAAAAGATATTCTCCAAATTTCCAGAGATAGTTTCTTCATTTTTGTATATTTTGAATAGGACAATTGAATTTATATTTTTGCAGATATTTGCTCAAAACATTGCTTACTGTCAATTGCCTAGCATCTTAAAGTTGTTCAGAAACCAGTGAATTGCTAGTAATGTGTACTTTAGCTTTTGTCCATTAGAGACAGTGCACAGTTTATATTCGTTAACTCGCTAACGTTTTTTTACCCAGCACCTATCCTAAAACTACACTATTTCACTGAAATAGCCAGATGGCATGAATCCTAAAGTTCTTGACCTGTCAGATCTATATCTTTAGGGCGCATAATTTTAAAAGATGCGATGGGATGATGAAAGGTTGGAGGAATAGCTGGATGTGACACTACAATCTCTTTAGCTGTAAATTTCTCAATTTCTTAAATAGTAGGCTAATGTCATGCTAGATCTGCCAAAAATTATCTGCTATAAAACTGAAATACCTTGGCATTCCAGTTACTGAGGTGTGAATAACTTAACAATTCTTTTCTATGCTAAACCCAGTCAAAAACCTAGAAAGATTGTACTACTCCATGCTTCTGCTAGGAAGGTTATTGTCCATCTTCTTCTAGAAAGTGGTAGGGGAGTGTGTTGTGGGAACTCTAAGAGATTAATTGACCTTCACTGGACTAAATTTAATCCCAAACTGAGCCAGTTAAGCATAAGATTAAACTAACTCCACATCAATGTGTTATGGGTATATACATTAATTGTTCTGCATACCTAGTACAAAATTCACTGACAAAACAACTTTGGAAAGATTGTACTCAGAAACGCCTGACAATGAATCTATTGGTAACATTTTTATTAAGCATTGAAGATAATGTTAAATAGTTGGATGATCAGAAGCTATATGATTCCCATTTAATGGCCTGATGTCAGTTCCACTGGGTAGACCAGAGCAGAAGATCAATTCCACAGGAAAACTAAAAGTACCTTTATTGAGATAGGCTATGATAACGCAATCTTGCAAGTCGGATTGTGCTCTTCCTCCTCCTCCTTCTCCTCCTCCTCCTCCTCCTTTTCCTCCTCCTCCTCCTCCTGGCATCCGACTGAGTCATTTCTGAATGTTACCTCAAAGTTCTGAACTTAGTAAAAAATACTTTGGCTCCTTTTGTCTAGGTAACAAATCCTATGTATTTCCATCAAGGTCATCTTTACTATCTGCATCTGATACAGGCACTTTTTAGTCATGTGATATTTTAGGCCACTTTTGTAAAAATGGAAAGCAGTCTTGACATATTAGGCTGTCAATCTGCCTTCACCTATGAGATTAACTCAGTTTATGCTAAAACAAATAGAGCTTTGTAGGGTAAATTATTAAGCTTTCCCATGCACGATTAAATAGGTGCCATGTGGTTGAAATTGCCCCATTTCTCATTCAGCATGTCTATCTGATTTTTAAAGCAAGTTAACCCCACAGTGATCGATCTACAGGTATTTGTGCACCTGTTCCTGATTTGCATCACTATTCTAAAAATGAAAGCTGTTTTAATAACATTTGGAGAAGTGTAATGGTTAATGATGTCATAGGTGCCAACCCTGACTAATTTTCTTTTATTTCTAAGTCAGCCATGGTGAATGTTGTTTCAACTGACCAAAGTCCACCTCAACCATTTATATTTGGGATAAATGACTGCTGTAACTAGCCAGCTTTCCATTGTTGCGGAAACAACATTATTTCTGAACTAAAATGTTAAACTAATTTTCTCAACTAGTCAGAAAATATTTTCATAAAGTTGTGGTCAGAAAATATAAGAAAGCAAAACTTTGGGTTATGCTCTGAGGCTGTAAAATTCCAAAATCCATACAATAAAAAAATTAGTTAGCTACATCTTTTACTTGTCATCACTTTATTGACATAGTTATTACATTTGTCCTCCATTCCGCTTCAGTTCATGAACATAGGTGTGGATACTATCTTCTCAATCCACTTTAGGAAGTAGATTATATAAACTGCTTTCCAGTTTCTGACATGTCTTAGAATTCTTATTTGATTAATTTCAAATTTCAGTCCCTTGTCAATTATTTAGACTGAGGAACAGAAACTATAACACCAGCATTTTAGGAACTCTAATTGCCCATTTTCATCTCACTCAATTCAGTCTCTCTTTCTTTTGGTTTCTTTTCTTGTTCCTGAATAGCAATTGAGACTCCTCCCAATCCCTTCTCGTTTTCCTTCCACTGTTGTGTTTTATGTTCATTGTTCTTTAAATATACTCCTCGGGTGTCCTCATCCTATCCATTCAATGATTAACTGTGAGAACTGAATTAATTTTGCTGACTGACATGGAGGATTTTCTTTGGAGCCAACACATTTGAAGGCAAATAAGATCCTTAGCATATATAGTTTCTTCTAGCACTAACAGAAGGAAAAGTATACAATTGAATACAGGTAATAGATGTTTTAAATGGATGAAAATATTGAAATAGGAGACCACCACAAAGCATCATCACTGGAATATCATATAGGTATTTTGGAACTATAAAAAGATTTAGTGTTACAAATGTACATTATATTTACTCAATGAAATTGTTTTAGGTAGAATTAAAACATTGTCCATCAGATGGCATATAGCTAATTCATGGAATTTGTGGATGATGGCTATAAAGAATCATGTGGATAACAGCTATAAAGAATCATGCACTTTGAAGGGATTAGAATGCTTTGAAAAACTATCAAAGACCATTTTTCAGTTTAAAGGCATCACTTATTTGAAGAAGTGACCTGTCCAAATGTAATTTACAGATTAAAAAAAAATCAAAAGAAGGAAGAATAGCGACCTTGAATTTGTCCATCAACAGTTATAAGCTAGGACAGTAATGGCGAACCTATGGCACGTGTGCCACAGGTGGCACGCGGAGCCATATCTGAGGGCACGCGAGGCGTTGCCCTATGTCAGCTCTAGCGCGCATGTGCGTGCTGGCCAACTGATTTTCGGCCTTCCGGAGGGGGGGAAAGTCATTTTTGCCTTCCCCAGGCTTCAGGTAAGCCTCCAAAGCCTGTGGATGGTGAAAAACGGACCCAACGGCCCAACCAGAAGTTCGGAAACAAACTTCCGGTTGGGCCATTGGGCCGTTTTCACCCTCCCCAGGCTTTCCTGAACTTCCGGTTGGGCCGTTGGGTCCATTTTTTGCCATCCACAGGCTCCGGAGTCTTTCCTGAAGCCTGGGGAAGGTGAAAACGACCTCCCCCGCCCTCCAGAAGGCCGAAAATCAGCTGGCCAGCATGCACATGTGCTCTGGAGCTAACATAGGGCAACGCCTCGCGGGACGCTTTCCTGAAGCCTAGGGAAAGCGAAAACAGCCGAAAAGAAGGCCGAAAATCAGCTGGCCAGCGCGCGCATGCGCCCTGGAGCTGACATAGGGCAACACCTCGCGTGCCCTCAGATATGGCTCTGTGTGCCACACTTTCCTGAAGCCTGGGGAAGGCGAAAACGACCTCCCCCCCACCCTCTGGAAGGCCGAAAATCAGCTGGAATCCATTTTTCGCCATCCACAGGCTCCGGAGGCTTCAGTGAGTCCTGCACGCATGTGCGAGGGGGGCAGCGTGGGGGAGTTGTGTGCGCATGCGTGGGGGGCATTGCATTATGGGTGTGGGCACACGCGCGTGCTATCGTGCGTGCGCACGCCCTTTTGGCACCCGAGCAAAAAAAGGTTGCCATCACTGAGCTAGGAGAAAACTGAGCAGACATACAGCCATTTCCACTATTTAAATTATTAATTATTGTTCCAAAATTCACTTCATCTAAATATTTATCAAACGCTATTAATTTAGTGTATGATTCAAGAATTGAACAAGTTCTAGTTATTCAAACATTTACCTACCATCCTTCTTCTGAAGTCTGAGACAAATGAAACCCATAACAATAAATAGTAAAAATCATAACTCCTCAAAGTAATTCAATCGCAAAGGCAGTTCGTGATCTTTGCGAAAATCTTATGAGAGGAGTATGATGAGTAAGGTGTTCTTAATACAGGGGCTATCACTAAAATAGTGAACCCCCTGATGCTTCCATCTCTTTCATCTCACATGCAGCTCACATCTCAGCAACTTCTAGCTTGCTTGTTTTATTTTTCCTTTAATATTTCTAATTCAATCTATCAGTGGGAACAGATGATATAAACTTTATTTGTAGAGTATTGACAAAATGGCCACACAACTGTTATTTAATGATTGTATAATATGTAATGTATGCATACTTTGGCAAGATCTATTTGTATCTTTATTCTATCCACCATAATGATCTGACTATGAAACCTTATGGATACAATAAGTGCATGTAAACTAGCAATATGTTTTCAGCTTTAATCAATTTATTTATGAATGAATTAGTTCTTGTATGGTTGAAACCCAGCTTTGGCAAGATTCAAAAGTAAGAATACCTAAAGAAAAGCCAATTTTACATTTGTTCATAAAAGGAAATGTGATAATGAATAGCAAGGAGATCATGAATATGATAGCAAAACTTTTGAGAAAGAAAAGAAAGAACTATAAGTTAGGTTTTGGAAGAAAAGATTCTCAACATTCCTAATTTTTATGTGAAAATGATTGTGCAAAAGGTTATCTTGGAACAGAGCCTTGCAGTCAAAGTATAATATATTCATGTCTTGACAATTCCATAATTTATGAGCTTGTCTCTCCCTGACAACTATTTCTTTGAAGACATGAGGATACTATTATGATGGAGATTAGCTGTGCAATGAAAACTTTAAAATGTATTAAATTGTAATTACAAGCATGGTACTTTCATCCACTCAATGTTAAACACTAAAATGGGTAAAGAGTCCCTCAAATCGAGCTTGAACTTCTGATGGTTCATGAACATGTCAAGGTACTTCTCTTGCAATAATGTAGAATGGTTTGTCATTACCGTTAATCAGCCCATGATGCTTTTGAGTGATCTCTCAGGTTCACGTCAGAGGTGGGTTCCTCCCAGTTCGCACCGGTTCGCCCGAACCGGTATCGACCCGCGTGATGTC
>QLTV01001323.1:570070-584676 GCA_003457575.1 Thermophis baileyi | reverse complement strand
AAGAATAACTGATATTCACCCAACTGACAAAGAAGGGGTTTGTCACTACATTCATTTTAATTTGTCAGCAGGACTCTTATTCTGAAATGACATTGTATACTGATATGAAGTTCTCATGTGATACCTGTACTGCGCATATGTTAATTTTTCTTTGTTTTTCTTTGTTCTTCACCATGTAGACACAGACTTAGGTGTTCTTATTTTTGTTATGCGAATATATTATTTTTATTCTTTCCTGGACTCCGGTCTTATTCATGGTGATTGAGAGCAGGGAAACAAGATTCATTTCACCTCTAATTATTTATCTCCGCAACACTCTTCACAATTATAATTACTATTACAGATGCAACGTTGAAGCTGAGAAAGTGGCCTGACTCTAGATGCTTGGTCAGATGCTCTAATTACTTGTTAAAAAATGCCCACGTCTAGCTCTATTTCACTCCAAATGCAAATGGTAGCCAAATATCTGGTCTATGATAGCATCCGGCTACCTCTTCCTCTTCATATTACAGCAGGGTTTCGTGATTTAAATATGAATTTAAATACAAATCTAAACATATATAGCATCAGATTGTAAAGTAGTCAGCGTGAGTGGCACAGCAACCATTGCCCAAAATAACCATTCTTACTAAACTTCAATATGAAAAGTTGTAAGGGACAATAGGTGTGTGTGTGGGGCAGGGGTGGGTTGTGCCTTACCTTGCTGCCGGTTCGCTCAGTGTCATGCCATGCGTATGCGCATATGCTTCACACGCACTTCAAGCATGCGTAGTGCGCTTTGTGCATGCGCAGTACTTTAAAAAAGCTGCTGCGCATGCATAGAAGCAAAAAACAAAATGGCGGCGCCTATGGCACCACCGAAAGAACCGGTTCGGGGTGTGTGGCAGGCGTGGGTCGATACCCATTCTACAGGGGTGAAATGCTCCCGGTTCGGTCGTACCTGTCAGTCGCCATAGAGCCGGTCGCCAAGGTAGCGTGAGGTGCCACCCACCCACTCGGAAGCCGCCATTTGGGTTCTTTTACCCTCTGCGCATGCGCAAAGCGTTCTGTGTATGCACAGAGGGTAAAAGAACCCAAACGCTGGCATCAGGGCGGGTGGGCGGAGCCTTGCGCTACCTTGGCGACCGGCTCTACGGCGACCGACAAGTACCAGCGAACCGGGAGCATTTAACCCCTGCCGTTCTAGCAACCCACGCCGCCACGTTACTAACGGTTTTATAGAACCGGTCCGAACTGATAGGAACCTACCTCTGGTGTGGGGTATCATTTAAGAGAGACAGGTGTAGTGGCCTAGGAATGTGTGTCCTAGGGCCACCTTAGACAGAAAAACAAACTTGGGCCAGTCACTCTCTCTTAGGTCTAGGAAGGAGGCAATGGCAAGCTACTTCTGAAAAATCTTGCCAAGAAAACGTCTTCAAAAGAAAAAACAAGAAAGTCCATTGCCTCCTGAAAAAGCACCTTTGGGACAACCATGACTTGGATGATTGAGAATCTCTACAGACTTCTTGCCAAGAAACTGCAGGTGCATTTCAAACTAGTGCAACACTAACTTAAAGGCACAAATATCTCTCATATGTACATGTGTGATATACATATGTGTGTATACACACACAGAGACATATACACAAAGATAGAAATTCTAAACTCTATTACCATTTAACTAGTTAACAAGCTGCCCACAATTTTTCTGTTGGTCATTAATTTTTAGGTTTTTTAAAAAAGAAATTAAGCTTTTTAAGCTTTCTAAATAAAGGCACAAATTAGTGGAGCACTGAGCACTTATCCTAATGCATGTATTGTATAGTATTTGTAGGAGTATAAATCTTGTGATTCTGACATACAAATGAAAATGTTGGAAGAATGGTAATGAAATTAATCTTGACAAATTCCCATTGATATGAAAGATATAGCTGATTTTGTTTATGGATTTGGAGTTCTCCTTGCTGACATGGGCAAACAACATCCATGGTGATATTAGAATATATTTATTTAATGAATGCTATCCTGCCAAATAGTAGTGGCTCTTGAAAAACAATTTTAAATAATTTATTGAGAGTATATAAACATGTTTCTTCTAGAAAGTCAAGAATATTCATATGGAAATCCCCCTTTGTTTTGTTTTAATAACCATTCTCAGTTTGGGCTGAGATGATAATTAACTACATGGTGAATCTAGGCTCTCTCTACCCAGTCCCAAGTCATATAAATACTACTACTTACAATGAAGTTCATTATTCTTGCTTTACGCAAATGTCATATTTGGTAATCGCAACACTATTCCTTTAACTTTCCTTCATAATAGCATAAAAATATGCAACAAAAGGGCAGGCTTTTTCTATTTTTTTCTGTTTTACCAATTTCTTTCCTTTGCTTACTGTATGTTTGCAAGACAATACTTGATTTAAAAAAAACCTCAGGGGGATTAACTATGATTAAGTACAAAAAAAAAATTCAGTCAAAACCAGCAATGAAATAGATAAGCAGTAAAACAATAGCACTGTGCATAAATAATATTGTAAATAGCAATAGCAATAGCACTTAGACTTATATACCGCTTTACAGCCCTCTCTAAGCGGTTCACAGAGTCAGCATATTGCCCCCAACAATCTGGGTCCTCATTTTACCCACCTCGGAAGGATGGAAGCCGGTGAGATTTGAACCGCCGAACTGCAGCTAGCAGTCAGCTGAAGTAGCCTGCAGTGCTGCACTCTAACCACTGCGCCACCTCGGCTCTCTAGCTAGTAACTAGTAGCAGAATCCAATAAAATATTTTTAAAAGTCAGTCTCCTAATTCAGCCAATGTTATTTATTGGAAGGTATCCCATGCCAAACATTTCTAAGGCACTGATATCAATGTTTGAGGAATTAGATCTTGTCTATTTTGCAAAATTCTGTACTATAGTTTTGTCACCAAGGACCCCAGGTTGTCAGACATAAAAATTACAACAGTAATATTTTAAATAATAAAATGCACAAAAATCAAATGATCAGTTCAATTTATATTAAAATAAAATCTACAGCTTTGATAAGACCTTCACAATTCAGAAAACATTTCAAATACATGGGGGATTTATCACCCAAACCAATGTAGTCAGTGCCAACTCTCTTCGATTTCCACCAAAAAGAGAGAGATGCAGTATTAGTCTACTCAGTTCTAGTAATTTTGTTGTGTTTTTCAGGAGAAACCAAAAGACCTGTTCATTCTTTTTCGCTGCCACCATGGTCTGCTGCTGAATTGAATCTCTCTGCATTAAAATTATTGGAGAGGCTGGAAAAGACCTCCCTGCAAAAACTCTACAATTTTGTGGAGGCATTTCTCCATTTATTTGCATCCCAAGTCATTTAGGACATTAAGAATGGTCATAAGAACATTGAATTGGATTCAGTTCTGAATACATAACCAATGAACTGTTCGTAAAACTGACGTAACTTCGTCTAGGCAAACTACTATAGCTAGCATAATAACTGAATTCTGAAACCACTGAAATTTTAGACAATTTTCAAGGCCACTCAGTATATGACAGATTATAGTAATTCACCCTAGAGAACAGTAGAATATGAAGTCACGATGGTCAAAGTAGCAGCTGGCAGAAAAGGAAAGTGCTCAAAGCAATAAAGTTAGCTGAGTCTGTACCAAACAATGGTGGATCAAGAAATTCTCCTGAATTAGACACTTGCTATTCCAAAGAAACTCAAACGGATTAAACACCAACTTTGCAGATTTGAAAAGGAAATACTGACTTTAGATAGCAAAAAAGAGCCCCAGCTTTAAAGTTTGAAAACTCAAGCATTTTAGTATCAAAAAGTTAAAGTTTCAATGATGACAGAGAAGATTTGGCTACTGTCCCAATCAGATTAAGCAACCCATGAGACTGCTGCAAATGTGACCTCTTGCTTGCCTGTAACATTTACTGAAAGGCCATTATGGGATGGTGCATTGATCAGCCCACCTGTGGTGAGCTGTCAAGTTCTCAGATGTTCTCCATTGCTTGCATTCGAAAGACATGTTTTCTCCTTTTATTTAAATTCCCCCTTCCCCCCCCCCCCCCGCAACGGGATCAGGATATATGGTTATTTATTCTGAAGAAGAGTTTTGTTTTCTTTGGCATAGCCAAAAGAACCACAACAGAACTGCCAAACTTTATGCTGACCTTGTTTTATTTGGACAGTTTGTGCAAATGGATGTTTCCAAGAACTTATCAACAAGCATGTGCAGCACTATTCATCCAGATATATTAAAACCTGGGATAGGGAGGGAAAGGTATAAAAATGGTTTTGGAGTTTATGTTGCTAGCAGGGAAATAACTCCAGAGGCATGGATGTATGTACTGTACTTGCATCCTATGTCACTCATAATCCTCAAGACATTAGAATGTTTTTCCTTGCTTTTGTTTTGATTTGTTAATATAGTTCAAACATCTCCCAGTGAGATACTTCAGTTGCAGGGATTGCAATATTTTCTGAACATTAAAAGCAAACTGTTTCTAAAGGTACAAGATGTAATGCATCTCACAGGCTGTGTGTAAACTATAGCTGTGCTTGCCATCTGGAATGTGAATTGTTATAGTAAAAGTGTCCCCGCAGTGTCTTTTGTGTACAGCTGCTTCCCCCCAACAAATATTCACCTTGTCCACTATGCTCTAGTTATAAAAATGAAAAAAAAGAGCGCAAAGAAAAGAATGCTTCTTAAAAATAAAAACGGGGAGCTGCATGCTTTGCAATTAACATAGTATACAAGACCATGAAGAGACACTGTTTATCAACATAGATGTAATTCCAGAAAACAACTTTGGATTTAGCTCAGGAAAAGAGACCGGAATGTATGGGAGACTGTGATTCATTAAAGCAAGTACTTCCAGATTTTTCAGCTGCAGCCCCAGCAGCCAGGTGTTCTTAGGGAAAGATGTGGCTATTTTAATGAAATATAGACAGGTGCTCTTCCAAACTGAATCCAAAGCATTGTACAGCCATAATAAATACAGGTAGCCCTTGACTTATGGCCACAATTGAGCCCAACATTTCTGTTGCTAAGTGAGACATTTCTTAAGTGAGTTTTGCTCCATTTTACGACCTTTCTTTCCAAGTTGTGAAGTGAATCACTGCAAGTGTTTAGTCTCACAGTTGTTAAGTGAATCTGGCTTCCCCATTGACTTTGATTGTCAGAAGATTGCAAAAGGGGATCACATGGCCCAGGGACACTGCAACAGTAATAAATATATGTTAGTTGCTAATAATCTGAATTTTGATCACATGACCATGGGGATGCTGCAATGGTTGTAAGTGTGAAAAATGGTCATAAGTCACTTTTTCAGTGTAACTTTGAATAGTCATTAAATGAATTGTTGTAAGTTGAGTACCTGTAGTATCTTTCAGCTTCCAAAAGGTTTTCCATCTTGCATTCTCAAGCATATAAGTGGTCTTTTAGTTGCATTTTGGGAATGATTTGGAATTTATTTTATTTGTATGAGATAAGAGAGGGTGTAGAAGTTGTTTCCTGTTAAACATCTTTCAGTTACTCATCATCCTGCCTGCCTATGCCTTTTGACCTGTGAAAAGGTCCACAGAATAGCTTGAACTGAAGCATGGGAAGCTGATGGGGCCAAAAAGATGATTGAAAAACAGGATATTAACACGAGGTTGATCGTTTGGCCAGACTAGGTATGGGACTTACATGCAACAACTTTTTTTTAATCCATAAATTGAAATGTGAATGTGGAAGAAAGTTTTTTTTATTTTATTTTTTACTCTTTTAAAATATACATCAATATCAATACATGAACAGTGAGGCATCTGGGTATCATTCATTTGAATACAAGTAGTAATGATAGTATTAATATTATTTGTTATTTAAATCATACTTATGTAATTATAATAATATTCTTACACATATTTGTATTAAAATATAAGCCTTCATTATTTAATTGTTCAACATTTTAGTCCCCCATTCTAATAACAATAACAGTATCATTAGAACGTACGTAGTATCACCATCTTTCAACCTCTAATCTTTATATCTAGCTACTTTTAATATATTATATAAAAAATATGCATAATAATATTCCCCCTATTCCTTGTGTCTGTCTCTATTCTAGCTCCTAGTAAAGCCAATCTTGTGTTACACATCATTTCCTCTATCCGTCATCTCTTGTCCGTTTTAATATTTCAATTCTTATTCATTTTTTGACTTGCCTCCCAAATTCTTCCCTTGGGTCGTCTTCTCTATCTACATCTTTCCTGTTTAATTTAAGTATTTCTTCCATCTCTACTATCTTTTGTTACCAAACCTCCAGAGAATCTGCCCAACTCTCCATTTTCTTTTCAAAGATATCTTTCTGTTTATCTAGTATCATTTTTTGGTCTTTTAGCATGTATTTTCCCTGAATTGCTTCATAAGTTTTTATTACCTTCTCCCTCTTATCTTCTTGTTTTGTTTGTTTATTTAGTTCTGTCTTTTCCCCTGGTCTCTCCATTGTCTCCTCTATTTCCTGGGCTTTTTGGTCATTATTCATTATCCCTTATGGATCATTTTCTAACTGTCAAAGAAAGTTTTGATACAGAAGTAGCATAGGTAATGCTACCTTAAGTAGATCTGATCCAAGCAATTTCCAAGGTTCATAATTTGCCATGGAAGAAGTTCTCAAGGGGTTGAAGGAGATCTTGCCTCTGAGCATCTTTTTTGTAATATATTCTCAGTTGCTGAAAAAAATGGGTTTGTGGTTTGTATATCATATTCACTAAGAAAAAACAGCCAATTCAAACTTGAACCTTGTTTGGTTGGCCATTTCCATTGGGGGGGGGGCTGCTAAGTCATAAAGGGAAGTGATATAATACACAGATATCACATGAAGAATAAGGAAAGGATGAGACTGTAAAGCAGATCAAAAAGTTTCCAGCCTTCCAAATATCTGATTTTATCTACACCAGCATAAGTCAAGAATAATTCAATTAATACAGATGATATTCTTCCAAAGAAAACTGAGGGACAATATAAGAGACGATGCTACAGAGAAGGGTCTGTATCTCAAAGAAAAATGGGACTGTCCCATCCTCTGATCAAATGCCAGTTACACAAATAGGAAAAAAAAACCAACCCAGAATAATAAAAAGGATGTTGAATAGCACAGTTCTTTTCTCAATGTTTTACTACAGAAGAATGTTTATTTTATTTTATTTATAGAACCAAACTAATGTACACTAAAACATATAGCAATTAAAAAGCATGCATAAAAATAACATAAAACCAAGTCAGTCAATACTGTGAGGGAGATCCAGTCAGTTTCTTTAGGTTAATGCTACAGATAAAAATTGGTTATTTTAAAGAAAAACAGTATTTTCCTAATCATGAGGGAAACTAACATTTCTAATAATTGGGGTTATGATTTTGATCACTAATATGAATATAGTAGACATATTTATAAGACACAAAACAAAGCATACATATTTACAAGACACATTCAATCTTTATGCTTGAACATATACTGGTGCAATATTCACCTAGGAGCGTGATATGTTTCTGGTGGTCACCCTGATGGATAATACATCAACATAGACATTTAGAGACAAAAGCTTTATATACAGAGCATGCATGTTCTTGAAAAAATAGGAAGGGTCCAGAGACTGGGAAGAAATTTATAATAAAGATGGGAAATTTTAGCTATATCCTCCTGAATGTCCCAGACCTTCTGCTTAAATTTGACAAGTCACAATATGTTAGAACTTGATCAATTTGTTTTTGCAGAGTGGATTTACATTTATATTTCACAGTAAGATGAACCAAAGAGGTCCCCCAAAGGATTTGCTGTGCCCAAGATCATAGACATCATAATTGTGTATGAGTCTTCAAAGAGATGCAGCCTAATTCTAATCACATTAGGACATTCAAGTCAAAGGAGGGATGAGGAGTATGGTTTTCAGAAATTTAGGTCGTGTGGAATTCATGGTTGAGCTTTTCTTGTAGATGCACAACTTGTGTACCTTTCTTAAATAATATTTTTATTAAAATTATAATAAAAGACTAATCTAAATTAAAAGAAAAAATGAAAAGAAAAAATAGCAGAAAGAAAAAAATAGAAAGAAAATTAGAAAAATATATATGAAGAAATGACTTCCTTCTTCATCCCAATAAGTATAAATAATTTTAGTAATTTATCACCTTCCCTTAAAATGCAACAAATATTTTCTTCCCATAGCCTACATCTTATCTATAAACAAATCCTTAAAGCCTTCTCATTTCAGCCATGATGTCAGCAAAAGTTCATTATTGTTTACCAGAAATAATAGCATATGTATTTTAACCTTGATCAAATAAACCAATTTTATATCCCTTTCTTTTATTTCTAACATTCTTGATCTTTAGTCTCTTAAATTGATGTCGTAGAACTTGATTTCATTTTGTTTTTTGTTTGTCCCTTCTCACAAAATTCTTCAAAGCTTTAACATACCTCTCTTGTAAATCTAATATAGGAAAATTTTCCAGGTCCCTCTCATGCTTTTTATTTGCATATCTCTTTGAATTATTAAATTATTACTCAGTTTCTTTTGTATGTTTAGTGTAATTTCTTTTTTCATGTCATTCTTGTAGCCTGTCATTTTAAAATCCACTTTTAGATTAGTTTTAATTGTATCAGATAAAATTTGTTTCTCTTCTATAACATTTTAAAAACAGTTAAGAGGTAAACACTCTTAAAATTAACTTCTGGATCCATTGTTCAAAAATATACTTCAGTACATTCACTAGCAATTCATTCTGCTATAGTGTTTGGCTCTGCTTTCTGTGGAACCATCTTCAGTCCACTATTTATTTCCTGGAAATTCATGTATAATCTGAGTTCCATATAGCACCATACTCAGCACTTTGACTTTGAATAACTTAATAACAACTAGGAAAAAAGTAGTCCCATTTCACTAGCCACATATGTTTCAAGCTTAATTTGCAATGATAGAGACTGGAAATATTATTCATTCAAAAGCAAAAAACTTATTCAAATAACAGATTTCAGAATGAAAAACAATATGATTAAGTTGCTGAATTCTGTCAATATTTTATTTTTCTTCAGAGTTCACTGTCATTGCAGAATGTACACGATCAGAATGGAGCCTCTTGAGAATTTGTTGAGACAACACTTGTGTTTTCTTCATTTATAAATATGTATTTGAACTGAATGGCCATATAAATTGGAAAAAAAATATTTACTGAAGAATATTTGAGGTTAAATTCATGCAATATGGAACTGACTGCTCTGGAAGTTTGCATCTAAACTAAATAAGCACCACAGAGGAAGTAGCAGTGCCTCTTTTATTGTGTGAGATTTGTTGCCCATTATAAGTAGAATGAGATATATCTTAGAGAGAAAGAGACTATTAAAAACAAAGTGTATGGGAGGAAAGGGGACATCCCAAGCTTTCAATGGGCATAGCAAAGCTGACAATCTTGGTATCCAGTATCTTACCCAATAGGACTACTCTGCTCAGACATGTGTATAAATATTGGATATCTGATAAATTGAGCTTCAAGCTTAGGTCTGAACTGCTTTCCGCTGTGTTCAGTACATCATCTGGAAACTGAAGAGCATAGCAAGAATGTGCGTTACAAAATGGCTGTAATTTGGATGGTGAAACACTGTTAAAATACATTTCTTAAGACAATACTTTCAAGTCTTACTGAACAATCTATTGCAGTGATGCAGAAGCATGCTTACAGTTTTGGAGGGGAGAAGAATCGAGGAGGGAGGAATGAACTGTATGGTGCGGAACATCTAATCGTTTTAATCATGCTTGATACTACAGTGTGAAATTGTAATTAACTTAAGAAGTCAGTCAAGAACAATTAATAACTGCAGTGCTACTGGGATAATTTAAATAGGAGCTGGGAGGACAGAAAAGTGACCGACACACCAGGCTGCCAGGGGAGTGGGATGGTTAACAGAACTGAGCTGTGGGGAGGTTAAAAATGACTTTCACTTCAGACTATTCAGACTGAACATGTGCTTTTAGACAAAGATTGTTTGGGTTCTTTTTCTAGCACCGTCCGCTAGGATATGTAGAGCAGACAGGCTGAACTGAAAAAGAACTGAAGTTGTACATGAAGTAAAGCCGTTATCTAAAAAGAAATGCTAAACTTGTTTCTGCTTTGTGGAGTTTTTTTTTGGGAAGCAATAATTTGTATGAATAAGGACACTTCTATACTGTTGCCCTCCCCAGTGAATCCAAGGTATTTTATTTGTTTTGCATATGCATTCCTGTTAAAAGCTATGAAAAGGGCATGCTTGCCTAGTTTTGCAGTCAGGCACTTTTATACTTTTGGCAACTGTGAATATAGGTTGCAGTGCAGAATCTCTGAGTGTGATTGGATGGAGGCAGAAAATGCCTTACTTGACCCCAGGGACTTTGAGCTCAGAGTGAGGCAACACTGCTTGGACAGTATAAACAGGGTTTGTGAGGCACTACAAATATCTCGAAAGATTAACACTGGGTTCTACATGCTGAAGATCTCTTGAGTGCAGGTGACAGATTGAGGCAGCAATTCTTATTAATGATGAACTGGTGTTTTAAATATACTGTATTCAATGACATTATTTTGGAGACCATTGGATGCAGCAGAAGTGTGATATTTGACCCAAACTCCATTATAACCAAATATCAGTGCAGTCACAGCTTTTCTGCAAGATCTTCAAATGATATGAAGGCAAACTGACTTTTATCACTAAATACTCACTTGTGAGCTTCTTTGATTAGAAAACTTCCCAGGTGCACTTTCAACCTTTCTTTTTATACCAGAATTTAATGTTACTCTAGATCTCTAAGTGAGCTCTTCTAATGTCTTTGCAACACAGGATGTAGATAAAAGCATATGGACAAAAAGGTAAAAGTAAATAATCAAATGCTATATCTCCTTCCCACCCATTATGCTGTCTATCTATTATTCAGGAGAGCTACACAGACAGCAGTTCTACAATAAATCCCCATTAAAAACAGTAGGACTAATTTCTAGGTATACATATATACATTTCTGGTTGCAACATAGATCTATTTTATATACACACACACACACACACACACACCTACCTACCTACACACACCGATAACACAAAAACCAGTGCCATAATTTACAGGAGATACATTTCCATAAAACATTTGAAAGAATAATGTAACAAAAAGACAACTTTGGCATTTGAATAAAAAGTCAAAGGAGCTTCATTCTTTTCTGGGAAGACATTTTTAAAGGTTGACTGCAAAGGAGGGGTCTGGTGTATTCTGTTTCAGGGCCAATTCATTTTGATTACAATATTTCCATATTAGCTGGGAATTCTCAATGTTGCAGTCCATTTTCCGTTGGCGAGCACCTGGTTAGGTTGACTGGATTAAGATACCAGTTAATAATTTATACAGGTTGTTTTCCTGGGTTCCCTAGTGACTGATTTATTTCCGATGTTACTTGTTTTGGAATATTGAATAATATCTGATGAATAGCTTAAAATTTATAGTATATAACCCTTTCCCCAAGCATTATACATATATTATGGCAGTTTTTTAAAATCTCTAGTTTGATGTTCTTTAATTCACGACCTTGAAATTTGGACTGCTGCCTGCTTGAGGTATTCTTCTTATCTCACTATTGTCTACTTTCTATTTGGCTATTTGACAAAAAAAAGAACAGATAGATCAGCTGGTCCCTTTTATTATAGTTTTTGATCTGTAGATGTTAAGCACTGGTTTATTTATTTGTGGTGATTAATGTGAAGGTTGTTTTTAATTCATTCCAGATTGCAGTTACTATGAAGTCATAGGTTGTTCTCTTGGGGCTTCTCAATTTGGGGTATCTAAAAAAATTTAGATACCCCAAATTGTGGTTATATTATGAAAACCAATCCTCAAGCAAATTTTACAGGGAAATGGGATCCCACTGATAGGCAATGGAGAGACACCTCCAATTTCAGTGAAAAGTAGATAGAAAAGCACAACTTCAGAATGGCGCTTCAAGTTTAAATGGATAAGAAAAGATCTTAGCCTTCCCCAGCAACTAACAATAGTAATGTTGCACGGTTTAGTGATTAAGATATCTGATGACATTAAAATGTTTTCAGCCATGAAAGCTCTTGAGTTCCATCGTCAGTCATGGGAGCTCACTGGTTACCCATCGGTCCAATACGGTGTTTCTCATCCTTGGCAACTTGAAGAGGTGTGGACTTTAAGTTGTCAGAGTTGAGAAACCCTGATCCAATATGATCAAATGGCTAGTTACTCATTAGTCCAAGCTGTTAGATGGAGCCACGATGTAAAAAATATGTGGAGACTCTAGAAAGAGTGCAGAGAAGAGCAACAAAGATGATTAGGGGAGTGGAGGCTAAAACATATGAAGAACGGTTGCAGGAATTGGTTATGTCTAGTTTAATGAAAAGAAGGACTAGGGGAGACATGATAGCAGTGTTCCAATATCTCAGGGGCTGCCAAAAGAAGAGGGAGTCAAGCTATTCTCCAAAGCTCCTGAGGGTAGGACAAGAAGCAATGGGTGGAAACTAATCAAGGAGAGAAGCAACTTAGAACTAAGGAGAAATTTCCTGACATTTAGAACAATTAATCAGTGGAACAGCTTGCCTCCAGAAGTTGTGAACGCTCCAACACTGGATGTTTTTAAGAAGATGTTGGATAACCATTTGTCTGAAGTGGTGTAGGGTTTCCTGCCTAAGCAGGGGGTTGGACTAGCAGACCTCCAAGGTCCCTTCTAACTCTGTTATTCTATATTCTATATTCAGAAGTAATATTGAAAAAGGGACTGCTATGATCTCTTGAAGGAAAGGCAAGATATACATTATAACTCCAGCTCTATATTTAATATAGCCTCACTCTACAAAACAAGCATGTATGTATTTATATACAAATGCTGTCTTGCCTTCCTAACACAGGTCATGAACCTCACGTTTGCTCATTAAATCCATAAACATTTCACTTTCCTGGGATTGAAAAATACTGTTTTCAAACAAAAACCAGGATCCCTTTGTTGTTTTTGTTGAGGATCTTCTCCCCAACCTTCTTCCTCTCTTTAATATTTTATTTTTAAAACATTTAAAAGAGTATCAAATGCAAAAGTATCTCCCACCTAACAAAAAAGTATAATACAAAGAGTAACGCATAATGTGTTCTGAAAGTTGCATTGACCAGGGAAACATTTTTCTGAAAACAGAAAAGTCTTAATTCATCAGTGAAGCATCACAGAGAGTGCCAGCATAATCGAGCAAAGGAGTTGCATAGAAGAAACATAGCTGTTGAGAGGGCTTTTGGGGATATATGAAAAGGTCTCTCCATCAAATATTAAGGAGCAGGCTGATGTGAGAGAAGACAATCCAAAAGGGATCCTAAACTATTTCTTAGCAACATTTTGAGTCGTGCCTTTGGTAGGGGGAACCCAAAGACAGGTAACCAGTACTATCCTTGAAAAATCAATACAATAGGCATCTCTCTGCGAGTACCTATCAACATTCTTGGTGTGACATTCTGGGACAAAAACAGTTTGTGACAACTGTTCCATGGTAGAGGATGTTGCAATTACTCAATCTAGATATCTCAGTCCCAGACCTCAGCCTGAAGTCAGATTGAAATGAGCCTTGAATATCTCATCCAAGAATCCCTAGAGCTGTTTCCATATGCTCAAGTGCCTTGCCTAAGAATTGCAAATTAAAGCTCAACTGGAAATTATGCAGTACAGAGGGGGCTTTTTCATTAAAGCTTTCACAAACACCTTCTTTCTGATGTCTGCTACCAAGAATGTTATCTGCTTCTTCTAGCTATGTAACCAGTGCCAAATGTATAGCACATTTCAACTGTGCAGAAAGGTTTACAATGTGTCTCTAAAACTTAATGCAGCTTAGCTATAAAATAGACCATTTGTGTTATCTTCATGAAGGGGGAAACTACAGCTATGAGATCAATAGTTTGAAATGGAACTGAAGCATATATATAAATATATATTGGATTTTTAGATAGATAAATAGATAGATAGCAATAGTACTTAGACTTATATACTGCTTCACAGTGCTTTACAGCCCTCTCTAAGTGGTTTACAGAGTCAGCATATTGCCCCCAACAATCTGAGTTCCCATTTTACCGACCTCAGAAGGATGGAAGGCTAAGTCAACCATGAGCCATTCAGAATCGAACTCCTGGAGTGAGCAGTGAGTTAGCCTGCACTACTGCATTCTATCCACTGCACCACCATGGCTCTTATAGATAGATAGATAGATAGATAGATAGATAGATAGATAGATAGATAGATAGATAGATAGATAGATAGATAGATAGATAGATGGATGGATGGATGGATGGATGGATGGATGGATGGATGGATGGATGAACAGATGGATAGACAGATAGACAGACAGAGTTAGTTGATGATAGATAGATAGATAGATAGATAGATAGATAGATAGATGGAAGAGGGAGAGGGAGAGGAGAGTAGAGGAGAGGAGAGGAGAGGAGAGGAGAGGAGAGTAGAGTAGAGTAGAATAGAATAGAATAAAATAAAGAAGAAGAGAATAGAATAGAATAGAATAGAATAGAATAAAATAGAATAGAATAGAATAGAATAGAATGGAATGGAATGGAATGGAATG
>QLTV01001323.1:539476-553567 GCA_003457575.1 Thermophis baileyi | reverse complement strand
CAGATTTTTCCATTTTTCCACAGGACGAGGACGGAGCAACACAAGCCATGTCCACGCCGAACGAAGACTCCAGAGAGACTGAATCGCGCAGGCCCAGTAGGACCTTACGGCAGCCCGCCTATTTGCGCGACCCACACTAATGGGAGATCGAATCTTCAGCCGCCACGCCTGGAGGCCGGTTCCAGATTTTTCCACAGGACGAGGACGGAGCAACACAAGCCATGTCCACGCCGAACGAAGACTCCAGAGAGACTGAATCGCGCAGGACCAGTAGGACCTTACGGCGGCCCGCCTATTTGCGCGACTACGTCACCCACACTAATACCGGATTGGTCAATTGCTGAACTAAGAGGGGAGGGGTGTTGTGTTCCGACTTAACAAGCAGGTATTTGCATACCCGCCGCTGATTGGGTTAAATCAGTGGCGGGGAGTTTGAAGCGTTGTCACTGGCCAAGCTGGCTGCGGGGAGCTCCATAAAGGCGGCTTCCCTGCCGCCAGCCGCCAGTCTGCTGTAGTTAGTGCTAACCGCTATTAAAGTGCTGAACGGGTCTTTTCGTCTTGGCTGTTATTCCCGCGCCTATCTAACACTGTTCATATCCATATAGTATTCATGGAAATAGTATGGAAGCAGTTTGTCCTTGTCTTCTATCCAAAGGAAGTCCACAGACCTGGGACTTCAATGTGGTTTTCTGTCTGATGATCCAGTTCTCTTTAATTTGTTGAGATCAGCCAAGGCCATAAATAAGATTTCCCCCCCGATATACAATATAAAGGATCCCAATTTGATTTGTCTTTGTAGTCCAGCCATATGAACTTTGACTTGTCTCTGGCATATCATGGTTCTTCGATTACTGATTTCATGTGATGATGCATGATATCTATAAAGTGGTTAAATGCAGATTTTCACATTGGTCATTTCTTCTTGGATTCAGACTTTATCATCAGTTATAGCAAAATTCAGCATCAACTAAGAAACCATTAATTAACAATGGTTGCATGAACATTTTCCCCCAGAACAATATTATGCTCCATTCACAAGATTTATTTTTCAGTGTTCATATGATTGGGATCTAATTTTCTTTGTTGCTAAACTGAGAGGAATTTACAGAAACTTGGATGCATTCTTTTCCAAGTAGTGCCTGAGCAATGTTTCCCCATGAAAGTCCTAGTTTATTTTCTGCATATATACAAATACAAAAAACCCTGAATGCCTGCTTACATTAATTTTGTCACTTGTAGCAATCGTATTTCTCTGTTCACTTAAAAATAATAATTTAAAAAGGGCATGGATAAGAAGGTCTGTTGATTAGATTGTTGCAAACATAATAATTAAAAAGGGGCATGGAGAAGAAAGGCTAACATCTAGGTTGATGTATCTGCTAAGGGGAAGCAACTTGAAAGTCACTGTGTTGTGTTACAGGCCCCCATGGAGTATATCCCTTTTATATCAGTTAAACATTAATGAGTTCCAGTTGAGTCTGAAGGCAACAAACAGAAGGCAAAAGAGTATGGAAGACAGATCAATCTGGCCAAACTGCATGTGTATTTGTTGATGAAAACACTGGAGAAGGATGCATTGAAAGAATAAAAGGCAAGTGTTCTCTATACCTCAAGATCTTTGCTACCTATAATATTCTCCTTATTATCAGTTTCATGCTATTGTTGGAATCCTGGTTTTGTATTGCTAACATAGAATAGATCCGAAATGGGAATACATCAAAAGTTTAGAAAGACTCAGCGAGGAAGCTTTGTCTCTGGTCATCATCTCTCCTTCCTGTCCCTAGAGGCTGTGAGTTTCTGATGAATGATTCTCATATCCTGATTTTTTTTCCTTAAAAAAAAAAAAATCTCTGTAACAGTTTTAGTGTGTTTGTGTCCCCCTAGTTAAGATTAATTAGACAAGCTAATGAGACTGATTAGTCTTTAGCTATGACCTTTGGCCTTTAGGATGTACTTTGAGCTAATAGAGAGAATGGGGATTATGAGCTGTGATAATGTGCTTGTGTTGGCCTTTTAAAGGCAAACACATTTATTGCTACTTAGAGAAAATTGATCTAATTGTGCTGGAAGCATTTCTGCAGACAGAACATGGAATTTTTATTAAGGAGGTGACTCAAGTTCAGCCAAGATAGCTGGCCTTAAAATAGGAACAAGATCCTTTAAAAAGATTTCATATGCTATAGAAATCTTCCTTGCCAACTTCTAACAAGTTTCTTTCAGATGAAGCATACTTCTGCTTTGTGCTTCTTTCTTCAAGAAAGCTGGCTGTCAGGTTACTAGGCCTAACAGACGTGAAAGATACAAACTTCAAGAAAGCTAACTTTTAAACCTGAAAAGTAAAGTTATGCCATGTGTTAGAAAAAGATTGCAATGCGTAGATAGATACACTAGATATAAATCAAAGGCGGAGCACACAGGAAAGGAAATACATCTATTGATTTTCACTGTGGTATCACTTCCAGGAAAGGCCAAGTTGGTGGGTATTGAAGATTGAAGATCTAGAAAGGAAAGAGATTGTGGGAGAGGGAAATCCCTATGCTTGTAGCTAGCAAACATCTATCTGGTATGATCATGCTCTTAAATGAATAAAACTGTATCTCTAAATTACAGTTTGCAATTGAAATGCAAGCTGTAATTTAAAATTTAAAAATGCAACAATTTTCTCATCAGAATTGTTCAGTTCTTATTATATAATAGTGAACCCCTAGAAACCAGTGATGTCCAACCCACAGAACAAAAGACCTTTTACATGAGGATTCACTCCATTTTTTAATGGCAGAAGCCTATTACTAAATCTGAATTTGCTCCATGTAGCTCAGTAAACTTTATTTCTATTATTGCAACTGGCAACAGTTAGGGTTGTGGCAAAGTTTTTCTGTTTTCTTTTACTCACCTGGAAATTCCCGAGTCCTCAGTTTCTCCATTTATTTTTTGTGAAAGGCCTATAAGTGACGTAGAGATGCTAACAGATTGGTGTTGACCATGTAGCATTACTTTAGGGCTTCTTTGTACTTTAAAAAATAATCTTGAAGCTTAATTATTCACAATAAATATTTACTGTTTATGTGCTAAGTCTATATTTTTTCTATCAAAATGACTTATTCTCCAGCTAATTCCTACTTTTACTGTTTTTTTTCCCTAGCAAGTTATTGGCTTCTCTTTCATTTACTCGATCATAACAACTATATTTCTCCTTGAGTCAAAATGTTTTATATAAGCCACAGATACATAATAGAAAGCATTTAATATTTCAATTTCCTTAGATCTAATGGCCCTTTGTGAACTGGTTTATATAGCATGATGGTTTGCAGATCACCCTGTTTCTAGAAGTTAAATGTTTTGGGCTTAAAAATGAGGACTATACATTTCATAAATGGTGGTTGGATAGTGACATACTTTGGTGCTATTTACTTATTTTGTGGTTATCTGCCAAGCTTATGTAGCTTGACCTTATTTCTGGAAGTTCCTATGACAGAGAGGACTATTGCTTCATTGGAATTAGAACTTTTTTCTTCTAGCTCTACTTCTGTTGGGCATGATAATTATAGGATCAAGGTCAGGATTACAGAACTGTTTTTTATAGTTACTAGTTCTGACTATTCCTTTTGATTATAAATGAAATGGGGAGTCTTGTTAGTCTACCTTGGTTTTAATGAATTAGTATAAATTATTATCTACTTTTATGTATTATTAATATCTGTAAACTGTCCAGAGTCTGCCAAGATTGAAGAGGTGGGTAAATTGCAGAACCAATAAATAAGCAAGCATAAGCTTGGGACTCTGGATGCAGTTTTGAGAAAATATGTATTCCATGATGATTACAAAAATGGCATTTGTAAATTGTGTTACATTTGCATCTGACGAACATTTGCCTGAAATCAGGACACTACCAGTTTGCTTCCAAGGCTGGAAGTCAGATTCATAACTATACCAATTATTAGATATGCTGGATAACACTTAGATGAATATGACTTTGTTTATAGCTTAATAAAGGAAAGCAAGGATCTTCCCACTTTATTATAATTTAATACAGATCATCTTTTTTGCTTCTTTTTTATTTGTGGAGAGTAGAAAATACCGGTAGTTGCAGTATTATACATTTCTGCAAACAATGTAAACTTTTTCCCTGTGACCTGGTAAACCTAAAATTGTTTTTTCACTATAGATATTTAAGTTCTCTACATGCCAGAAAAAAATCCCCAATAAAACAACAAAGTACTATACTTATGACCTTTAGGTTCTCAAATATCAGCACTTGGCTTTTCCTGGGTTTATCTGGCACCGATGCAACTATTAGCTAATTTTTAACTATACAGAATTAGACTCCTACAACATTGTAAGTCTTCTGCTTTGGGCAAAAATTGGTTGAATATATATTTTCTGCAAAGTTCACTTTTGCCTGTAGGTTTGAGACAAAAAGCACTAATGTGTAGCATATAACGAAAAACTCTTCAGGAATAGAAATGTAATATGTATATTACATATTACATATTACATATTGTGATATGTAATATATTTATTCAGTCTTTATTATGCTCACCTATCACCAAGATATGGATGACAGAAGGACAGTAGAATGACCCATAAAACAGTTTTGTAAATCTCCACTTCTAAAAATTAATATATGATTTTAGTGGACTATACCTTAGCAGATACAATGTAACTGCTGCTATACTTTATATGTTTTGCGTGAATGATATTCAACACGAAGCTAAATTCTGATGAAAGAGAAGCCTCTGGTATCTTATTGATACCCAGTCCAAATCTTTGCTGTTTATTGGGGATACCAAGAACTTGCCTGTATGCAGATGGAAATATTCCAAACCACAAAGATTCTGTGGGAATTGTTCCATATCATTTCTCAATGTGGGTGTGCTGAGTACACATCTGTGGTCATCCTAGAACAATTGTTTGTTGACTTTCTGAAAACTTACCTTATCTATGTCTTCATTGCTAAATTGTATCTGCTCTGAGGAGGTCATTTAATGCTGCAGGACAGTGGTTCTCAACCTTCCTAATGTCGCGATCCCCGCCCTGCCGCCGTGACCCCCGCCCCGCCCCCTCCCTGCACGTGCACGTTGCCAGGCGAGAAGCGATGAGGTGACAAAGGGGGCGTGGCACCAAGATGGCGGGCTAGCGCGCGCTAGGCGACCCCTGTGAAAGGGTCATTCGACCCCCAAAGGGGTCACAACCCACAGGTTGAGAACCACTGCTGTAGGACCTTTGCCAAATATGATGTGACTCTTCCAAAATATTGTATCATGCTCAATGTTTCCTTAGCTCAACTATGAATCTTGGGAATTAATTTCAAAGCTAATTTTCACTCTCTTTAGCTACAAGCTGATTTATATTCATTCATGTAACATTTCAAATGTGACCCAGGTTCAAGTCTTCTTCATCCATAGAAACTGTCTGGGTAACTTTGGTATAGTTACTGTCTCTCAGCCCAAATGATATGGGAAAATTGTGGAATGACTGTTGCCTCGTTGCTTTTAGCTCCTAGAGAAATGTTGGGAAAGAAACTTAATATTACATAAAAATGAAATAAATATATGTGAAATCTTTCAAGTACAGGAGGCATTTGGATTTCTTTAGTTTTAAACTTATATCCATACTGAATTTTCAGACTGTATATCATTTTTGATATAAAGTTACCACACCCTGTCTGTGGGGTATAGTAACAAAAAAATCAAGATGGAGGCCAGTCCTACTATAGAAGCACATGCCAACTAGGTGGAGCTTTGAACCAAAGTTGTGGTTCCACATTGATTTTTTTTAAACTATATTCTGCAGACTTCCTTGTTCCTTGGTCATATTCATCCTCTGTAAGACAAGATGCTTGCCATTAACATTGGAATGCCTTCCAGGTATTATAGCCATGTAAGCTTTTCCCTTAGGAACAATTTGGGAGCATGTAATAATTCAAAATTTAAACTTGAAATGAAAATCTACTAAAATAGTGTGATGAATGTAATTGATTTGTCAAAAGGTCTGCAAATACGTTCTGAAATCATGGCTGTGTTCATTCTTGTATTAGTTGTGAAACACACTGCACAACGATTGATTTGTAAACATACTTCCTATGAATTCTGTGGTGAGGAGGGCATGGAACTGGTCCTCATAAGAAATACTTACTGTATTAGAGTCACTATGTTTGTTTTGCATTTGTAGTATTCAGCAACTTTAGGACAGTATTTTGTTGTTTGTGCATGTTCTTTCCATGAATACACCTAGAATACATCTAAAACTCTTTAGCTGTCTTGATGTAGATTACTTTGTATGGCTTGATTTTTTTCTGTGTTATCTCTGGACATTCATTTCCATGAGACTTTTAGCAATCCCTTGCAGCCTCGTTAGATTTCTCTAGTTTTGACTTCTCTGTTGATCCCTTCAGGGTTTCTTATTATCTGTATGGCACCTTTTAATAGTAAAGCAATTTTCATTCATAACTTTTGCCATAAATTCTGGTTTGAAACGCACATAACATTTAGATGATAATTTATAAACCATGTTGTCTGCAGACGGTTGGAATGATGGCTCAGAAAAGTCAAAATGACCACCCAAGTCATGCAGTTGAAGCTGCATTGTTGTTAAAATACGTGATGTATGTAAAAAAGGAAGGGGTTTAATCACATGATCCCATCTTCACTTATATTTACCCACCTCCGTATGAGTACTCCTATCTAGAATTGTCATGTTCCTTGGTGAAAGCAAGTTCCCTCATGGATCAAATTTTTTCCCTGGGAACAAAACATGCCCCCATTTTTCCCCAGTACAAGAAGACTCTAATCCTTATTTGCATCAGTGTTGGTGTCGGCAGCAATGTCTATGCCTATCTATGATCCCTTTGCATAAATGAAAGTGTGAGCCTCGGCATTGCTTCTTCTGCATTTAGTTCAGTTTGATGGCAGTTTTATAGTGAGAGAACCTCTGCTTCCAAATCATCCAGAAAACTTGCTGAAACCAAAAGCCTCTGGTGGGAGAAGTTTGGCAGGGTATGATTTCAGATGAGAATTCTCCTTACATTGAAGAATCTCCAAAGCTGCAAAGTAATCAGATTCGGAGCTATGTTTATTCTTTACAAAATACTTTGAGGCTTTCAGTTAGTAGCTTAGTTCATTTACAATAACTGAATATATAAACTACCGCAACCCTTAAGCTGTTTTTTCCCCCTACCAGAACGCTTGTTTCCTCAGCTAACTACTGCTTTAAGTTTGTGTTCTTCCTTGCCATGTACAGTAAGTGTATCAGCACCTCCTTCTGTTTACCGATTAGCATCGGATTTCACTACAAGGGCTCCTGAAAGACTCCAGAGAGTCATGAGCGATGGGGTTTTGGCAAAGAGCCTTTTGAGTTTGAATCAGCAGCCAAGCATATACGGGTCCCTGGTAGAACTGGGGAGGGTTTCTTTCTTCTTCACTGCAGCTTGTCCTCTATAACTAACAGCAGTTTGAGATTACAGTATAGCCCGGAATTTAGAACAGAATGAACACAATGATTTGAGCTTGAAATGGCCTGTTTCAAATTTGAAACGGCCACGTTCTAATGCTTTTCTAATCATTCCAGAAGTTTTCCATGGATGAAATATAGTACTTCCAGAATGGTAAAAATGATAATAGCTTTTAGATAAGGTCATAGTTACCCTTTTTGAACTCAAAACATTTCAAAGAGCTGCCATCCAGTTTCATACTTACAATTCAAATTACCTATTCGCATATGGCTGCTTCATAATGAAGGAAGAGTATTGTAAAGAGCACAGAAGACAATCCATTGCTAATAAGTTTCATCACTTGACCTATAAGTGGCGTGTTGGATGCTGCTCTCCTAAAGGTGTTGGGTCCACTAAAGAAAATTACAATTGGGTTGAGGTCATTTACATCAAATTTAATTCAAATTCAGTGCAACACACGTCATGCAACATTCCCCATCTACTTAATTATTTCCCTTACATATCATAAATAATAATTTGGTGACAATTTTGGAGGACTTCTTTTGTAGAATATACAGTATGTGCTCCTGAAGTTTAAGGAGGTTTTTTTTCAACAAAGGTGCTCTATCAGCACAAAAAACAAAACCCCAGAAATATTGTCTATTCCATTTCAGATTTCCTCCCTGGTTTTTTAAAAATCAAAATAAGACATCAGAAAAGCTGGTTTATAACAAAGAATTAATGTCTATGTATTCTTCCTTTACCTCAGTTTTTGTTTTCTTTTCATAAATCTGGAAAGTGTGAGGTTGAGGAAGGATACTATCATCCTAAAATGCTGCTTTGCAAAGCTTTGCTCATATTGATCTGCTAAAGAACCTTTACAAGATACTCAATAAATGGCTAACATTCACAGATTCCAGTTTTGCCACTGTAAAAGTAACAAGAACTCAGATCACGGTGGGGAGGAGGGGGGAGGGAGGGAGGCAGAGACCACAATTAGGCACAAAAGCAATCAAAAATAAACTATAAAATACATGAATCGGAGAACATTAGAACAAATTAATGGACTACATGAAAAGTGATTCCTTAAGGATATTTTCAAAGTTTTATTAAATGCTTCAAAGCTCCCAAAGGGTTTTAATTGCATAGATGGAGAAATGGTGTGGATGGCCCCAATAAATAGGGTCAAGATTTCTTTCAACATCACAGAGGCAAATGCTCTAATAAACAATGCTTAGTGAATCTTCTGAGAGCTGGTTTGGTGTAGTGGTTAAAGGCACCAAACCAGTAATGGGTTTCACTTACCTTTGCTACCGGTTCAGAGATGTGCACACACGCGTGACTTCTGCGCAGGCGCAGAGCGTCTGTGATGACGTCCGGGCAGATGGGTGGAGCCTCCCGCCGCCGCTGCCACCAGTATGCCTGAACCGGGGCAAACCAGGTGAAACCCACCACTGCACCAAACTAGAAACCAGGAGACTATGAATTCTAGTTCTGCCTTAGACACAAAAGCTGACTTTGGATCAGTCCCTTTCTGTCAGCCCTAAAAAAAAAGCAATGGCAACAATCTTGCCATGAAAACTGCACAGATGTGCCAGGAGACAAACTTGACTCAAATACACAAAAGAGCACATATCTGTGAACTCTTTGCACCAATATTTTCAAGGCATTGAATCAAATTTAGAGACGGCTAGGTTCTGTACTGTGCTAATGGTCTAGGTAGTGGCTCCACCTAGCCAATCTTGTCTAAATCTAAAAGGTTAAGCAAGCCAAACTTGTTGAGTACTTAGGTGAGAGGTAGAAGAAGACTATCCTAGGCTAGGCTGTGAAGTTAAAGAAGTGAAAGAAAGCAATGACCAATGTGGATGTGTTTTTCTGGTGAGACCGGTCTATCAGGACAACCTGGTCTACCAAATATGGGACGGAGCATATTGCTTCCGCTTTTGCCTTTCAGCCCCAATCCAGGAGCCTTCGCAGGCAGTCGGCTTCTGCGACAAACTATTTTGTGTTAAATTTAAATTTACCGACAAATAAAGGGAGACTAGTATAGCTATTTCAAACTTTTTAGCTCTCATCAGCTAAAAAGAGATTTGAACCCAGGCCGTTTGCATATTAGGCAGATGTATTAACCTCTAGGACATGGGGTCTCCTTGCTTTGTTGGCTGTACCAGGGGGGAGATTAAATGTACCTCTGGTACAGCCGACAAAGCAAGGAGAGCCCGTGGCCTAGAGGTTAATACATACATTTATATAATAAATAAAAATATATAATAAATACATTTGCTGCAGTGGCAATAAGAGGAGATACACATTCAACCAGGGCCGTGATGGCAAACCTATGGCACGCGTGCCACAGGTGGCATGCAGAGCCCTCTCTGTGGGCACGCGAGCCATCGCCCCAGCTCAGCTCCACTGCGCACGCGCCTTCTGCTGGCCAGCTGGTTTTTGGGTCTCTGCCGCACATGTGCGGGGGGTGGGGCGCATGCGGGAGACATGTGTGCATGTGCGGGGGCAGGGCATGTGGGGGGGTCATGCGTGCATGTGCGGGGGTCATGCGTGCATGCATGGGGGTGGGACGCATGTGGGAGGTCACGCACACATGCATGGCAGTCACGCACGCATGTGTGGAGGTAGGGCGCATGCGGGGGAGTACATGCATGCGCAGGGGGCAGGGTGCACATGGGGGGCGCATGTGCAGGGGGGCGGGGCACACACGGTGGTGTCGCACATGCATTACATTATGGGTGTGTGCACGTGCGTGCACTTTCGGCACTCGGCGCCAAAAAGGTTAGCCATCACTGAACCAGGGTTATCTTGCTGTAAATTAAATTCTCTTGCCTTCATCCATGAAGCCTGCCCTGATAACTAAGTCTATGAAACACAATCTTTATAGGACCAACCTCAAATCACAACATTTGAACACTTTATTCAAGATCAGGTTGAATGTTAAATTAATCACAAAAATCCTAAAGAGTTTAGTTAGAGACAAAAGTATTGTTCCTTTCAGTATAAGGTATAGACCAGTGATGGCTAATCTTTTTGGAGCTGAGTGCCAAAAGTGCACGAGCACACACCCATAATGCAATGCATGTGCGACACCCCCCGTGTGTGCCCCGCCCCCCACACATGCACCCCCGTGTGCACCCTGCCCCCTGCACATGCACGCACCCCCACATGTGCCCTACCTCCACGCATGTGCAAATGAGTCACACATGTGCATGTGACCCCCATGTGCGTCCCACCCCCACGCATGTGCGCATGAGCCCTGCACATGCACGCGCGACCCCTCCACATGTCCTGTCCCCCCCACACGTGCATGTGTCTCCCACATGCGCCCCACCCCCTGCGCATGCATGGCAGAGACCCAAAAACTAACTGGCCGGCGGGAGGCGTGTGCGCGGCAGAGCTGAGCTGGGACAATGGCTCGCGTGCCCACAGAGAGGGCTCTGTGTGCCACCTGTGGCACACGTGCCATAGGTTCGCCATCACGGCGTTAGTGAATAGACAGAGGATTCCAAAGAGCAATTGATTTAAAGAGCAGTGGCCAAAGACCCAAAGTGGCTGCTTCATTGACTTCAGTGATATGACTAGCTCTAAGTGGAAGGTGAAGGGAATGAGTTTCATTGTATTCTTTTGAAAATTGTGATTTAAGATGGTGCCTCAGTTGAGAGGTTGGATCAAAGAAGCTACAGGAAGTAGTTAGGGACATTTTCTCCCTCAACCAAGAAGTTATCATCTCATACAATACCATCTTCTCTAACCTCTCCATGAGAGACACATAATTAATACAAATATCACTGTACACTGTTTAGGTTTTTCCCCCCCTTTGTTTTGTTTGCCTCAGTGACAGCTCTTCCTCCCCCACTCCTTTATTCTAACATCCTGAGTCCTGCATGACCTTTAGCTGTAACTCTAGATATTTCAGGGACAGTAGAGTGAATGCCTCATGTTATCTGATCCCCTGCCTGATCTGTACTAGGCAAAAACTACCCTCCAGATGGCAGTAATTCAAGTGGACTTACATCAGGAAGAGTCGATGTTGCTTGAAATTCTTGCCTCTGTGCTCAAAAGACGGAAGGAAAAAATTCCGTGAATAAGACCTGGTCAGTTTTTGAGCCCACAAGGCACTTTCCGAACCACACAATTGTCAATCAGCTTTGAATGAATAGGACATTTCAAAGGCAGGCAATAGTTTTCACTGAATTTTTGCAGAGATCTTGGTCTGAACTGGGTGTAGTGAATGGGAAATGTGTTATGTCCACTGATGACAAATATTGTGATTTTAGACCACAGTGGTTCTAGTTGTGTTTACATTATCATAGTCCCCCCCCCAATGCTACAAAATCTAATATTTTACAAGATCATCTTTCTCAGTTTATAGCAGCATTCCCAAGCTGGCACCCTCAAAATGTATTGGCGTGTCCAAAATTCCCAGCCAGCCTGGTTACTAACCACACTGGGAATTCTCAGAGTTGCTATTCCGGTGGTTATGGTGGGCATCGGACTGAGGAAGAGAAAATTGATGTTCGGAGACAATGTGTGGTGGGGGTGGGACGGAAAGATCTGAGAAAGATAAATATTTGAAAAACACCAACTGCTGCATTTGCTACTCATTTGTCTAACAGCTTCCTGTGGAATGGGGGACTCAATCTGCAAAGACAGGTTTAATATTGGGAAGTAAAAATAAATGTGCTTGCTGCCAGAATCACAAAGTACAGAGCAAACATCTAGCAACTGTTTCCGCCTGTGAGTGGCGTAAGCAGGGGTTGCATTGTTAGTCCCAAATCCAGCATTAAGCCCCTGGCTTTGTCACAGCAAGACCTATTCTGCAGCAGAAAAATTCTTGTCAGCTGCATAATCCATTTCACTAACGTTTTTTTTTGCAAAGACCGAAGACCTGCTCAGCTCCTAAGATTAGGTGAAATTTATATATTCCTGTTTGTATCATCATTCTTCATTTGTTATCATGTGTAATCTTTTAATATATTTTATATTGATCAATAAATATAGATACACATTTGAGCCACAGCTCTTTGTAGCCTAACCCATCAAAATTCTCCTTTCTACCCAGCTCATAAAACAAACAAACAAACAAACAAACAAACAAACAAACAAACAAACAAACAAACAAACAAACACTTTGTTTTCCTCTGGCAACTGCTTACTTTGATAATTCACAGGATTGTTTTCAATATTGGAAATGAAACTCATTTTCCACATATATAAATGTACTTCTTTAATTTTAGAAGGATTTCAGCCTTAAATACCAGAATTAGTTAGTAACATTTAGTGCTGGTCCACTTGCAAAGCATCAGGGATCCACTATTAGATCCCTTGCAGTTAGTCTACCAAACAAATAGATCGGCAGATGATGCTGTCAATATGGCACTGCACTACATCTTGCAACATCTTGAATCCCCAGTGAACTATGCAAGGTCCTCTTCGTAGACTTCGGCTCAGCATTCAATACCATCATTCCAGAAATTCTTCACTCCAAATTGATTCAGCTAACTGTACCTGTCCATACTTGTAGGTGGATTATTAGCTTTTTGATAGAATAGGAAGCAACAGGTGAAGCTAGAGGAAATCACATTGCACACCCAGTCAAGTTGCACAGATGCCCCTAAGGGCTGTGTGCTCCCTCTCCATTGCTCTTCGTTCTCTATACCAATGACTGCATCTCTAAGGATCTGTTTGTTAAAGTACTGAAGTTTGCAGATGATACAGCAGTCATTGGTCTCATTTGAGACAGTGATGAGTCTGCCTATAGATGGGAGGTTGAATAACTGGCCTGTGGTGCAGCCAGAACAATCTGGAGCTGAACATGCTTAAAACTGTAGAGGTGAGTGTAGATTTTAGGAAGACCCCCTCCTATTCTACTGCCGCTTACTATTTTGACAGCACAATATCAGCAGTAGAATCCTTCAAGTTTCTGGGTTCTATAATCTCCCAGGATTTGAAATGGACACCTAACATTAGAACCTGCATCAACTTAGGAAGTTCAGACTGCCCCAAGAGCTGTTGATACAGTTTTACAGAGGAATTATTGAGTCTATCCTCTGTACTTCAATAAACAGGACAGGTAAAGACCCCAACGGAGAATTAAAGCTGCAGAAAAAAAAACACCAATTGCAACCAGCCTGCCTTCCACTGAAGAACTGTATATTGTACAGGTCAGAAGGGGTGCTGACAAAATATCTACAGACCCCTCACATCCTGAACACAATCTGTTTCAACTCCTCTCCCCAGGACGCCACAATAGGGCATTGCATCTTGACACAAAACATCTAGACACAGGGACATTTCTCTTGTGCCATCCTGCTGAACACCTAATCCTCACAGTATTGTTTTATGCCTAAGTATATTTACCCATGTATTATTATTATTATCTCTTTTATTCATTAAACATGAAACTCAGTCAACTGAACATTTAAAAGTGTCACAAATACCACTGACTGGTGCTAATGGTTGATACGGGTTGCTGCCAGCATCCTAGGTATCAACCAAGTATCTTCTTAAAATATATGATGTTCCGAGTAGCGCAGTCTTTTGCAGTTCCGCTGGTGTTATTGCAGGAAGCTGCAATTTCTTGATGTGTTTTGTGAAATTCTTGGACATGGTACCAAGTGCCCCGATGACAATGGGTATCACTGTTACATGTT
>QLTV01001323.1:483998-537758 GCA_003457575.1 Thermophis baileyi | reverse complement strand
CATCTACTAAATGAATGAATACCCCTAGTAAAAGGCCTAGTAAAAATCAATCTAACAATGAATTTGGATAGTGGCCTTCCTATTCATTTGGAAGTGAAATGGAACCTACCAAAAAATAAATATGTGGCTTATAGATGTTTGATATAGTCCTTAGATAAAGATATTTCTTTGTAAACGAAATGTTTAAAGCAAAACCTCACAGCTTCAGAGTCTGAATTGTGGCCACTTTCAATATCAACTGTTGATAGGTTTGGTGACTGGATAAGTTCAATAATCAAAAATCATCAATAAATGGGAACTTTGCTTCTAATGATGGGTTATGAGTGTGCACTTAGTGCATTTAAACAAAGATCTGGAAATCCAGCAAGATCGGGCTGTTCTTCTCAGGAATGTTTATTTGAGTAGTCAACCTCCCCCCTTTTAAAGCAGGGAGATATTTATATCAAATAACCATCCCCCAAATCCAAAGGGCATTAACCTTAGTGTGCTGCAACACGCTTCCCATTGCAGTTTTGAGGGGCCGATACAAAAAACTACTATATGAGCTGAGGCTGTCCCCCCTGTTGCCGCCCTGAACAAGGGGCCATTGAAACTATAGTTCACTTCCTGCTATACTGCATCTATAAGGACTCATGGATTCAATTTACAACACCTTACCTAATAAAATATCCAGGAAATACTGATCTTTTTTACATGCAACTAGTGTTATCAGATCAGTATGGAGAAGTTTCTCTGAATATGGCCAAATTCTGCTATGCTGTATGTGAAATTAGGCAAATTTTAACTGCCCACTGTTAATCCACCACCAATCGTAAGCATTGTTCTATCTTACTTTTTGTTGTTGTTGTTGTTATTATTGTTATTGTTATTGTTGTTATTGTTATTGTTGTTATTGTTGTTTATTTTATTTATTTATTTATTTATTTATTTAGTTTGTCAAACATGTACGAGATAACAGGGGTAAGTATAAACATGGACATGAGCACATGAAATGAGTACAAATAAATGGGGACAGGGATGGTAGGCACGCTGGTGCGCTTATGCACACCCCCTTACAGACCTCTTAGGAATGGTGTGAAGTCCACAGTAGACAGTTTAAGGTTAAAGCTATGGGGGTTTGAGGAAGTAACAACGGAGTCAGGTAGAGCATTCCAAGCATTCCAGTTATTGTTATCCTATTCATCATCTCTACTACCCGCTCTTATTGGTATTATATTATGATTATTAATACTCTGTTGCTTTGCATGTACATTGACAGCTTGTGCACAAGAGACAAATTTCTTGTGTGTCTAATCACTCTTTGGCCAAATAAAGTTATTCTATTCCGTTCCGTTCCATTCCGTTCCGTTCCGTTCCGTTCCGTTCCGTTCCATTCCATTCCATTCCATTCCATTCCATTCCATTCCATTCCATTCCATTCCATTCCATTCCATTCCATTCCATTCCATTCTAAATTCAGGCAAAATCCAAAGTCAAGGCCAAATTGGGTTAATTTAGATAATTCTGACATTTTTCTGAAGTATGCTAAAGGTCCACCCAATCTTCCTTAAGATTCTCTTGGTTTAGGATTTATTCAGGTATTGAAAACAGAATGTTTTCGAAATCAGATAACTTTTCTCACAGTATCTATATAATGAAAAATATTATAAGTTGCAGGAGAAAGAAGAGAACAAAACTCAAATGTAAAGTCGAAGCTTTACATTTCAACCAGGGAATAGCTTCCCAGGAACTAAAGACCTTCAAAGGGGCACTTTTCTTTGATAAAGATTATTAACCTAGCTAAGAAATATTGACCAGACATGAATTATTTTGTCCTTAATCATTCTTCATGAATATGTAATTTTTTTCAAAGTAAACTTCTGAAGTAACAAATCCAGCAGCCAATAACAAAAATTGTAATAAGATCTATGTTTGATTTATCTGTAGATAAATGGTATCTACAACGTGAGTCCCACAAAAGATAAAACTGTTTTTTTCTGACTAATTCCAAATGAACATGTATAGAATGAAGAGCATTTTATGCAAGACAAAAAACCCACTGGTGATGATAGCAATAGCAATAGCACTTAGACTTATATACCGCTTCATAGTGCTTTTACAGCCCTCTCTAAGCAGTTCACAGAGTCAGCATATTGCCCCCAACAATCTGGGTCCTCATTTTACCCACCTCAGAAGGATGGAAGGCTGAGTCAACCTTGACACAATCTATATGACAGAAGGCATTATCTCAGGAATCCTTGCCCCTAGTTATTTAGATAGGGTACCAGGATAATGGCATTGTGACAAAAATAATAATAATCAGTCAACCTAATTATGATCCAGTCCTGGGATGGAAAGGATAAGCCAAATTCTTCTGTCCTTAATAGTTATATCTAGGAACTCCACTGATTTCAACACACATTTTAAGCAGATTCTCAGTGTTTTCCTATTAATGTAAGTGGAACTCTAGTGCAAATGCAAATTGTGCCCTTGATATTTAATTTCTAGTTCTCTCTGTGATCATTTGGACTCTAACCAATGTTGTTCCTTTGCAATGGAGCAAATTTGATTCCCCCCCCCGAACAATGGGCTCCTAGAAATAATAAAAAGTACACTTCAACTATCTTATCAAGCTACCATTTTCAGTCCTTCCTGCATGCCGGGTTACCTAAGCCAATTCCCCCTCCCTTGCCTTTTTAATGAATTGCATTTGAGAGCTATAACCAAGTCAGATGTGATAAAACATGAAGTCTTTTTGCTGTGCCGTAAATGCTACTGTGGCCTCCAAAGGGTTAATTCATTACAGTCCATTGTCCAGTCAACTTTGTAGCTGGCAGCAGATTAGAGCTGAATGGAATGGCTGAAATGGGGATGAAAAATGAGCACAGCCTTGGTTTGCATTAAATATTTAATATTCTCTCAGTGGGAGGTGTCAGGGAAAGGACCATATAATAAATACGACGAGAGACAATTCCATCACTGAGCTCGTCTGTTAATGACCTCATTTGCTTTGACAGAAATGTTGCAAATGCACTGTCTCCCTGTTCAGGAGGCTGCTTCGTTCTGTTTTACAATTGGGCCTCTTCTTCAGCCATGTAGAATCCCACTCATTCTTTCTCTTTTCTCTCTCTCTCTCTTGGAGAGTGTTTAGATGGAAAATAACTATCAGGGATAGAAACTGGTTCAGTATTATCCCAGAATGTTAGTTTTCCACTCAGGACCTGAAGTGGAGCAAGATTAAGGTTTTATGGAGATCTGTACTCCCTTCCTTCTCTTTCCATTTCCATTCCTCCCTCCTCTCCTCCCCCCCTTTTTTGTACTTTTTGGAAAGTATGTCAAACAACACTGAGAAAAATTCAGCAATACAGCAAAATACAATAAATATTCCTGGTACATTTTGAAGAATTGCTGCTAAACCATTTCCATAACTTCATCTCCCCCACTCATCTCTTAATAACCTAAGAAGAGCTGTGGCCAACAACTGGAAAAGATCTCTTCTTTGGATTTGCAGAGCTTACTTTTTTTATTGGATGACATATGAGTACTCTTTGGTGGCTGAAGGCAGTCCTTTAATTAACTAGATCCCAAACTGTTGGTGCCTTTAAAGATTAAACCCAGACCTTTAAATTGGCCTTGGCCTTAGTGCCCTGGGCAGTTGGTGTAGTAGAACTACGGTCTGAAATTGTTTTTAAAGGCAGCTTCAGATAAATCATATCTCATCATTAGGGCATAGCTAGCCAAGCTAGGGTCCTCCACATGAAGACTGGAACAAGGCCATACGAGATTTGAGTCTAGTAGAGAGTAATCTACTGCCCCAACTGCACATAGGCAGACATGCTGGTGTAACTCTGTGTTGGAGGCAAGCAAGAGGAAGCATTGCATGTGTTCTGTTTAATAACAACAACATATTCAAGAAAGGCAGGCAGTGCAAAACTAAAACAATGTGCTTAAAAAACTCACACACTCCTGGGTATCAAAAAAAGTGGAGTTGAAATTTAGGTAAACATAAACTTTAAAATATTGTTTCTCCCTCAGTTATTTTATGCTGTATTCCGTGTCAAATATTCCTTTCAGTTAACTAATATCTTGCACTTCCATTAAAGCAAAAGTGTGAAATAAAAACACGATTCGTGTTGTATTTTTGGTCCTTGTATTTTCTAAAACCCCTGTTCTTGTAAAAAAAAAAAAAGTATTAAGAGTACAGCATACTAAAGGATGAGTAGCAATAGCAATAGCACTTAGACTTATATACCGCTTCACAGTGCTTTACAGCCCTCTCTAAGTGGTTTACAGAGTTAGCATATTGCCCCCAACAATCTGGGTCCTCATTTTACCCACCTCAGAAGGATGGAAGGCTGAGTCAACCTTGAGCCGGTGAGATTTGAACTGCCGAACTGCAGCTAGCAGTCAGCTGAAGTAGCCTGCAGTGCTGCACTCTAACCACTGCGCCACCTCGGCTCATTCACTCTAGGTCTCTTGTAGTGGTGTAGAAAGCAAAGGGAAGACTACTACACTATATATTTCCCAGGAAAATCATGTTAATGCCAAACCTAATAATGGCCCCAAGTATGGGCACCCCTTAAATGCGGCAGGGGTGCTAAGAATCTCCCAGTCCGCTAGAAGCATGATAAATCCAAAACTACGAATTGGAACGTAGAATCTGAGAAGCCTATATGAGTCTGGGAAACATCATAGCTTCAGAATCTAAGGGACTGTTTTGGACAAAACTCAGCAGCACTTTTTTGTGCGGCTGTTGATAAAAATAGGATCGCCAACATGGTCGCCAATGTCTGATGACGGATATGACACAAGAAGAAGAAGAAAAAAGAAGAGTATAATTTAATAACACAAATGTCTTTGGGGGTATCTAGAGGCTGGAGTGAAAAAATGAAAAAATGGTGGTTCTAATGGACTGATCAAAGCTCTGCCTGATTTTATGTGTACCACTCTCCTGACTTTTTAAAATATATTCTGCAAACACCACTGGGTTTGATTGTTAAAACAGGGCACAGCTTAGAATGTGAGAATCCAAATGGCCTTTAGTCTATTTGAGTCATGTCACATTCCTATGAATGTTATCAGAAATCATAATGCCTACAGATTGATTTGCATTTCTCTAGCCTGTCAGAACAAAGTAACTGTTTTCCAAAGGGGAGAAGCAGTGCCCAGAAATTGTTTACAAAGTTGATAGTACTGCTTTAATGTAGACTTTTGAGGCCATTAGAGGTACCCTATAAATATGTTACAGCTTCTGTTCCTAGAATTCCCATATCGTTTGGCTGTGTTTATTTGGGAGTTTTACAAGTTGTAGAATAGGATACGCTAGATGGAAGACAATCTACCGAATAGCTTGTTGGGTGATTTCGGTGCCACCAACACCAAACAATAAGATGATTAACAGCACCTTAGCAATTACTAATTACTTACGGCTGTCATAATAAAATAGGTAAAGAAATACACATATACATACTGAGCCACTTTTCAAATGTGTGCATTTTACTGTGACAACAAAAAGATAGAATTTTTAATAAAATCATACAGACCTATAATATATTTACTATAATGTACTATACAAGAATTGAGAATTGTAAACATCAAAATAATTCACAGAGAAAACAAATTGCAGAGTTACCACGTCATTTTTACAAAGGCACCCACCCTGTTCCCAGTTTAAATCCTCTCAGGTACATTGGGACTATAATTATAAGCAGCGTGTCCATTCTCAACTGCTGGGAATTTTGGTAGTTGTAAGCTAAAGAGATCTGGAGGGCACTAATTTGAAAAAGGCTGGAATGACATCTAATTTCTCCACTGAAAAATATAAATTGAACCATATCATTAGAATATCAGAAAATATTTCCAGTGCAGACATGCATATTCAGTCTTGTGCTCTCTACAATCAAGATAAGGATAACTGAGGCAGACAAGATCTTTGGCAGAAGAACTGAACGTTAAACAGCATTTTGTGTTCCATCCTCTAAGAATCCCTCCTCTTCTTTTCTGGAGATATTAGGAAATGTACAGCTAATTTATATTAATTCAGCTGTATTAACAATGAGATATCATATCTTCTCTCAGCGGGGGTGGGGGTGATAATCAAAAGGATTTAAAGCTAGGTTCTCCTTTAATGACCTTGCAGTTTTGGTACTTAGCCATGGCAAAGACATCACCAAATCGAGTCCTTAGATCAGTTTATCCAGCCTTTCCTTGCCACTGATGACAAAAATACATGTATGTTCTGAAGAATTTTGCTAATGTTTTTTATTATTATTATTCCATTTTACTTCCCTTGCTTTCCCAATGAGTTTCAGGGCACAGCCTTCATTTTATCCATGCTGTAACCTTATGAGACAGCTGAGAATGTAGGATATCAAGTGTCTCAATATCAGCCTTCTTTGTATCCTTTCTGTGACCTGTATAGGGTGTCCCAGGCTGTTAAAAACATTTTCACCTTAACAGAAACAAACTTTTAAAAAGGAACAAATGACCCGCATGAGCCAAATGAATTTTTTTAAAAAGGCATTCAGAGTTAATTCCTTTGAATTCATAAACATTTCCAAAACCTAAGACAAATTAAGAAAATAGGGCTGGTTTCCTTCGTTTCCCCATCCCTCTGCGTTTTTTAAAAATGAATGCCTAGTCTTAGTTAACCAAATTCAACATTTCCCAGTGCTTCCCTACAGAAAGAAAATTTGAAAATAAAACCAATGGGAAAACAGAAAGGAGGGAAAGGGGAGGGAGAGAGCAAGCATTTAGGAGAAGCATTAAAATGAGCATTTCCATTGAGGCCCGCAGATGTTGTTTAGTAGCCCCTGGTGTTTTTGTTGTACATGTGTGTGTATGTGTGAGTGTGTGTGTGTGTAAGATTAGGGGGACCTTAGCTCTTAGCCCTGGCCAAATGCCCACTTGGGAAATTAATTCGGTTATTGCCTGCAAGCTCTCAGCTGGATATTCTTGTACTGTTCACATTCCGTTTTATAATCCTGCATGGTTATTTCAGTTTACTTCTAAGAAAGCGCCCACTCTTTACATTATGCAGAGGTGCAATGGTTGCAAACATAATTAAGTTTTCTGTATTGGGCAAAATCTTTCGAACAGATTCAATCTCTAGATTAAAAATGGTGGGATATTGTGCACAGCTGGATGAAGAGAGATTCTCTTCAAACTCTCAAAAATGATTACCCATTTTCCTTATTGCTCTAGAACTATTTGGTGGATAGGATATAGATCTCAGCTAAATATTAATACTTCCTGCAGTAAGAATTGATTAACATTGGACCTGATTATCTTTGAAAGTAGAAAGCCATTGTTTGCTGGAAGTATGTATAAGGTTACCTATCAGGGAAATCATGGTTGCATCTTTCATTAGAGATTAATAAACTGAACAAGAAATTGGGCTAGGTGATTTCCAAGAGGGATGTCTCCAAAAACCTCTATGCTCTATGAATGGTTGACTATACTGTAACTTAAACTTCAGTTCTTGACATGGTTGTCTTCATTGCTTGTCTTAAAAAGTTAAAACTATAGTTATCTTCATATTTATAGAGAGCTAATCTCATTGAAATTAATTCTAAGTAGATGAATATAGAAGTATAATATAGGCTTTAGTTGGATCAAAATTAGGGAGTTTTCAGGAAAGATTCAGCCATGGAAACTCATTGGTTATTTGGAGCTATTTATTTATCTCTTATCTTTTCTTTGAGGACCTGGAAAAAAAGGTGGGATATATACCAGATGAATTACCGTAATCATCTTAAAACATAATTGCCATCTTTAATCGATTCATCAGGTACATTGATTTAAAACATGTGATTGATTTAAAAGATTTCCTGATTTGGCAATGGATCTTTTTACATGTTTATTATTTACAATTGAAATCAGGGCTAGCTCAAGTCAAAAGACAAAATGATGTGCTGTTGAGACTGACAAGTAGGGTAATTAACTTTTATTCAATACTGATAATGGAAACATGTTTATAAGGATATTTAAAACCAATAATAGGAATCCCATTAGGATTCCACGAACAGTGGCAATTTAGCTTGGGGCAACAGGGCAGGCAGCCAACATAAAACCCATGAGTCAGTGAAAACATAGAAGGAGAGGGCACTGTGATCCTCTCCACATCATTTACTAGTTGTAGCCTGAGTCAACTGCCTCCCTCTGCTAAAGAAAATTAATCCTGACTCAAATATTAGTAACAATGTCAAGGATCATCATAAAAGAGACATTCTATCCCGTTGAGTAATTCCTCTTATAAGATATGATTGCTATATCACACATTCGCACAGCCAAAAATCAAAAAGGAACACAGCACATCGTGTTTATTTTTTTGGGTGGGCAGGATGTAAATATTTCAGAATTGATTTTTACTGTTTACTTACTTGGGCTTTTTTGGCAAGAAGCATCAGCGAATCCATTAGCTAAAGCTAATTTTTAACATGGAATTTTAATTTAAAGTGCAAGCACCAAATAGGAAGAATGTGTGTAACAATATATTTTCTATTTAAGAAACTCTGATATTGTAAACCTTAATTTATCATGGTAATCTCTAGGCGCAGTTAAAGTAAAATAGCCATGTGAAGTTGAATTATAGACAGAATAGATAGCAATAGCAATAGCACTTAGACTTATATACCGCTTCACAGTGCTTTACAGCCCTCTCTAAGCGGTTCACAGAGTCAGCATATTGCCCCCAACAATCTGGGTCCTCATTTTACCCACCTCGGAAGGATGGAAGGCTGAGTCAACCTTGAATGAAATATAACCAGAAGCTTGAAGGTTTCCTATTTAGGAGTTAAGTAAAAACTGTAATGTCCTTTAAAAAAAAGGGTTACTAAAGTCATCTTTGGTAAGATGGGTGGCATACAAGTTTGATAAATAAATAAATAAATGATAAATAAATATTTGTAGCACGCTTTGTATATGGCATGAATATGATATTATCCCTGCACATTATCAGCCCACTGTATTTTTTTCTTTGCTTTTTAGTGCTTTAACATAAAACACAGGGGAAAAGGTCAGAAATTAAAAAGAAGAAAACTATAAAGGCAGAAAGAGAAAAAAAAATCAAGAATAAAATCAGAAACAACAAAAACATATTTTTTTGAATGAAGAAATCATTCATCTGAATTTTTAAGGACATGATTAAACTTTGACCACATGGCCATATTGATAGTCTTTCAATTATATCAGCAGAGTCAGTTTACAAGATTGAAATAAAATTGTAAATCTGGGATCTCACCATCTTTCCAACACTGAAGACTACTTTTTTTCACTCCCTCCAATGCTCAATAAATCCATTATTTTATATATGAATTATATTTTCATATAATGATAAATCCTAAATTTCTGGTATAAAATTTAAAAGTACATTCACATCTTAAACAGGTCTGATATTTGTTACACCATACTAAGAAATGTATAGATAGTAAAGCAAAATGAGGCAATAATGGAACAATAAACATGAATAAATTTGTAGTAAAAAATATAAATTATTGAGTTAGTCTCAGCATTATAAATGCTTCTTTACAATCCTGAGCCATTGATGTATTCATATGGGATATTCCAACTCTTATTCTAGATTTCTTGCAAATAACTAATATCCACCTTTGTAATATTCTTAATTCCTTAAAAAAATACACTTTCAACATGGCATCATCTGATTGTGGCTTGTTGTAGCCTTTAATACAGTGGTTCTCAACCTTCCTAATGCCGCGACCCCCGCCACGCCGCCGTGACCCCCTCCCCGCCCTCTCCCCGCGCACGATGACGTGACAAAGGGGGCGTGGCACCAAGATGGCGGGCTAGCACATGCTTAGGCGACCCCTGTGAAAGGGTCGTTCGACCCCCAAAGGGGTCACGACCCACATGTTGAGAACCGCTGCTTTAATGAAAGAAATGCAACTATAGTAACAATGGAGTCAGTTCCCTGCTAGAATCTAAAGATGTAGAAATTTTCTAATTGTGCCCAGAATAGCATTTTGACTTGATCACTCGCATTCCATAGAGAAATTGCAAACAAAATGCCAAAAATCAGGAAAGTTACCCCTCTTTCATTTATTAATACACTGTTATTTTCCTGGACCTTTGGAAACCTTATATTTGTGGAAAAAGTGTTCTTGAATCAGCTGAAGGCTTTCCTTTAAGGTAACAAACAAAACAGCATTTCTAGAATATTGGAACATATATAGGTAGACCTCGACTTATGATCACAATTGGGACTAGAATTTCCATCGTAAATTGGTGCAGTGAGTCATCACATGATTGAAGCTGATTTTATGATCATTTTAACCACAGTTGTTAAGTGAATCGTGGGATCAATCGTTAAGCAAACCCAGTTGGTTTTTTTTTTCCGGAAACCGGCTGGAAGAATGTAAATAGAATAGAATAGAATAGAATAGAATAGAATAGAATAGAATAGAATAGAATAGAATAGAATAGAATAGAATAGAATAGAATAGAATTTTATTGGCCAAGTGTGATTGGACACAAGGAATTTGTCTTGGTGCATATGCTCTCAGTGTACATAAAAGAAAAGATACGTTCGTCAAGAATCATAAGGTACAACACTTAATGATAGTCCGGGTACAAATAAGCAATCAAATCATAGTAGGAACCAGTCAATGTAAATCGTAAGGATACAAGCAACAAAGTTACAGTCATACAGTCATTAGTGGGAGGAGATGGGTGATGGGAACGATGAGAAGATTAATAGTAGTGCAGACTTTGTAAATAGTTTGACAGTGTTGAGGGAATTATTTATTTAATTATTAATTAAATTGCAATTGTGTGATCTCAGGATGCTAGAACCAGCCATAAATACAAGCTGGTTGCCAAGTGCCCAAATGGCAATCGTGATTGTGAGGGTGGTGCAAAAGCAGACCATAAATCACTCATAAATTTGAGGCCAGCATAACTTTGAACTACCGTTAAGCATACAGTCGTAAGTCAAGGAGTATCTGTAGGCATTAGTCTCCTGCCTCATCTTCGTTTTAGAATTGTCAAGATTTGCTCTTATTCTTCCCTCCTTCACACAATGAATGGGGTAAAGTGTGTTTAGCATTTTGTGTGTTGTGTGGAATCTTCATAAAGCCCAGGTCTTCCTATGTCTACTTCAGTCCTGTTGAGTTGAGAAGGACTTATTCCTAGTAAATGTGTGTAAGTTTGCCCTTTGCGGCCTAAATGTGACATTTAGGATTCTGAACATGTGATACTATTTTTAATGTAATTCTCCCTTCAGTTTCTCCTTTGGGCATGCTAGGTTTTCAGTGCATTCAGAACGATTTATGAACTATGAAGCTGAACAGTCTATTAGCCATTTACTGTGGCCTTTCAGGTGATTGACACAGCTGCCCATTTCCAATGGGGCAACACAAGCAGGGACTTTTTAAAGCCTCTGTGCACTGATGGGCTGTGCTTGGCTGCCTAGATGGGAAGCTGTGTAATCGGAACTCTGTAGAATGAAGCCCGACTTTTAAAAACCAATCTATACTAAATTATGAACCCTACCAGGCTGTGAAAGGTGACCCTCTGCTTCACAAAGTTTCCATGGTGCTGAGGTGGTTGTAGGTATGCTTTGCAGCTCAGAAAAAGGTGTCACCTGTTTGGCAGAGCTATTAGGAATTGTTCTGACCCAGCCTTAGCAAGTAATGATAAGCCGCTTACTCGCGAGTAAAAACAAACCCCTTTTCAAACAGGGTAGAAACAATCTTTTATTCATGTGGATAAACAAAAATCAAACGTAATTAGTCCCAATAGACCTAGCCAAGAAATCCGAATTGCTTGCTGTATCCTAAAAGTGAATGGTTGTCTGCGACAACCGGCCCCTCCCAAACCCCTACTATTTATTTCCCAGCCAGGGAGGGGCTGGCTAGTGTCCATATCTGGTTTTCCTTGAGAGCCAGCTTATTGTTTTCCTTTGCTCTCCTCTCCTTTCCTTTCTGCGCATACGCGCATCTGGGATGGGCCCCATCTGTTCCTCCCCCTCACTCAGCTCAGGCCCAGAAGACAGCTGCCTCTCTACCTGGGGGAGGACAGAAGGCCTCCGCTCTGCCTCTGTCTCTGATGCAAGAGCCGAGGTGGCACAGTGGTTAGAGTGCAGCACTGCAGGCTACTTCAGCTGACTGCTGGCTGCAGTTCGGCGGTTCAAATCTCACCGGCTCAAGGTTGACTCCATCCTTCTGAGGTGGGTAAAATGAGGACCCAGATTGTTGGGGGCGATATGCTGACTCTGTGAACCGCTTAGAGAGGGCTGTAAAGCACTGTAAAGAGGTATATAAGTCTAACTGCTATTGCTATGTTGTGCATTGACAATAAAGGTTTGATTGACTGATTCCTTATCAGAGCCTTCCAAAGGCTCCGAAGCTGGCCCAGGCTCTCCCTCAACCTCCTCCTCGTCTGACTCTGCAGCTAGCACTGCTGGCAGCCAACGGGCCACAACACGAATAGAGTAGAGTAGAGTAGAGTAGAGTAGAGTAGAGTAGAATAGAATAGAATAGAATAGAATAGAATAGAATAGAATAGAATAGAATAGAATAGAATAGAATAGAATAGAATAGTAGAAGGGGCCTCAGAGGTCTTCTAGTCCAACCCCCTGCTCAGGCAGGAAACCCTATACCATTTCAGACAAATCGTTATTTATTCTCTTCTTGAAAACCTCCAATGTTGGAGCATCCACAACTTCTGGAGACAAGTTATTCCACTGATTAATTGTTCTGTCAGGAAATTTCTCCTTAGTTCTAAGTTGCTTCTCTCTTTCATTAGTTTCCATCCATTGCTTCTTGTCCTACCCTCAGGTGCTTTAGAGAATAGCCTGACTCTGAGAAATTTAACTTTGCCAGATCACAAATCAGTGGCCACACCAAGTTACACTGCATCGTCGTATCATTTTTTTTTATTTGCTTCTGTGCCTCTGAAATGTAGGTAGAAATCCACCTCCTCCTCTTCCTCATATTAACATATTTTCTTTTGCATCCCAATGAATCTTTTTCAAAATGTAATGGATTTCTTTTTCCTCCCTTCCCCTCATCCATCCGTCGGAGCCAAACTTATTTAAATTGTAACTCAGTTGAGTTAGAAGATTTCTATCGTCTCAGCAGGGATCCCCACCCCTTTATTCCACAAATCAGCATCCTTTTTATTTGATTTTTCTGATGTCCAGACGAAAAGAGATCCTTTTTTCCTCAAGTTTAACTCTGACGCTGATGTTGCCTTGCTTTTTGATAGCTAAGAACACAAGGAAGGGCAGGCTTTAGGAGCGGATGAAAACTTGATCAGGGAGGATGGGGGCAGAAGGGAAACTGGTAGAAAATGATACTGTTGAAACAACTCTTTGAAATCTTCCAAATCACATTTGATGTGCCAGTTCCTTAAAGCTGAAGCAATACCTTTAGCATCAAATGTATCTTTTTAGAAGCAGTAAGGAAGCAATGAAATGCAATAGCAAGTTTTTTTTTTTTTTGAAGCCTGTGATGTGCAAAGCGATGAGTTTTGTATTAGCCTGTAATGGTTCTAAAGGTAATATCTTTTAAAATGCATTTATCAGTATTTAGATGAGGTTCTTTAATAGCATCCTATTAAAGTGGAACAACTTGCTTCCAGAAGTTGTGAATGCTCCAACACTGGAAGTTTTAAAGAAGAGATTGGACAACCATTTCTCTGAAATGGTATACGATTTCCTGCCTGAGCAGGGAATTGGACTAGAAGACCTCCAAGGTCCCTTCCAACTCTGTTGTTCTGTTCTGTTCTGTTCTGTTCTGTTCTGTTCTGTTCTGTTCTGTTCATCCTACCTTTGTTTGAGTAACACAGGCCCGTGCATACATGCATACATGCACACACACACTCTCACTCACACACACACTCATTTTCCTTTTATATTTCAAAAGAACAGCATGGGAGAAAAAAAGTAGAGCCTATGACAACAAGAGTTGAATTACTTCAAAAGAATCTTTAAGGACGGAATTTAAAAAATCAAATTAGTAGCTCTATCTGTGGCAGGATAGTCACGGGGGTCAAGAAAGTTGATATGATTGCCACTATTACTGTCTTTCCTATAAACAATATGGTAATATGTAATTTATAGAAACCTATACTAGACTGGTCATCACAAGGATCACACTAGGTGTTGGAATTCCTGGTGAAAAATGGGCTATAAGATTCAGGACAGTTGGCTGAGCAACCAGAGCCAGCAGCTGCAGAACTATTGGAAAAAATGGTTTACCCATTGCAAATATACAAAGATTGAAAACAAAGAAATAATGATCTGTTATGACAAATTAAGTACAAAAAGAAGAGGATATCTGAAAAGAATGTACCAGTTCTAGAAAAAACAACATGCAGAATCGGAAATAACAAAAATAGCAGATTCATTTATAATACAAGATAAAATATTCACAGAAGCAGAATTGGAAGAACTGCAAAGGCCTACCCAAGGCAAAGAAATCGAAGCCTTGTCAGAAGTAGCTCAGGGAGAGTCAGCAGTAGAGGCGGCCAGCATAGATGTTGAATCATTTTCATTCCCAAACCAGGAACCCTCTCCTTTATCTTCAGAAAACACAAATCCTTCTAACTGAAAAAGAAGAATTGAAACAAAGTGAGAATCTAGAACAGCACAAAAACAATAGCATTGAAGCAGCTAGCACATGTGTTGAGATGCCTTTTATTTAGCAATAGCATTTAGACTTATATACCACTTCACAGTGCTTTACAGCCATCTCTAAGTGGTTTACAGAGTCAGCATATTTCCCCCAACAATCTGGATCCTCATTTTACTGACCTCGGAAGGATGGAAGGCTGAGTCAACCTTGAGCCGGTGAAACTCAAACTGTTGAACTGCTGGCAGTCAGCAGTCCGCAGAATTAGCCTGCAATACTGTATTCTAACCACTGCACCACCATGGTTCCTATATAATGTCAAATATAAACACCAGTTCATTGCGAGAAACAAATAAATTAATATAAGGAATTAAATTAAATGTTAAGGAATTGTGCAGAGTAACCTCTGGGCCCTGAAGGCTTGCACAGTTCATCGTAATGTTGCAGTAGATATAAGTAATAATTCAGTCAATAAACAGATACGTTAAAGTGTATAACAGTAGTTTACTTAAAGAAATAGCACAGTCCAAATAACAGTCCGAATCATACACGTTTAGTCAGTCAGTATCCAGAAGTACAGTAGTCTTCTTACCAGCCTTTCTTTGTCTTAATCAGCAAACAAAGATTTCAACTATCACAGATAGCTAGCTACACACAGAGCTTACTCTCAGACACGAAGTCACTTCAGCAATGAATCAGCAAAAGAGAGAGAACTAATCATGTTCTCTAGCTCCCTCTTATGGCCGTTACTGCCAGTCAGAATGCAACAATGCATTTAAAGCAATATTACATATATACATTTAAACATTGATTTGTGGCTTGTTTATATTAACCAACCCAACCGTTTGGACAGAGTCCTAACACAGTACAGCTGCAGTTATAATTGAATATCTTGGATCAAAATCAACAAACAAGAAAAAAAAAAGTCAAACAGTGCACCACCAAAAAGGGAGATCAGGCTGGAAAATAAGATCAGATGCAAGAAAACTAGAACAGCTTTTTAAAAAAGAAGTTAAAGTACAAGAAAACCAAAAAAGTTCTTATCACGAAATATCACCAAAAACAAGGAAGATCAAGGAAGGGCTAGGAATAGTTAAGCAGCAAATAACAACTGTAACCAGGAAGCTCAGCAGATATGAAGCTTCAATTGCTCACTATAGGAAGAATCTCCAATTACAGTTGAATCAGATACATTTCTAGCAATCCATCAATGGAGAGTCCGCAGTGAACCAGTCAACACCTGACAAAGAAGAAACAGTGCAGTTCTGGGTGCAGCTTTGGGACAATCCAAAAAATACAAAAATAATGCAGCTTGGAAAAGGGAGGTGGATAAGAATAAAAAAAGAAGCTGAAATAAAAGAACTTGTAACAACAACAGAAATTGTGGAGAAATCGGCAAGGAAGATCAAGCACTGGTCAGCACCAGGTGAATATGAACTACATGGTTTTTGGTTGAGACCTCTGACCATCCTATACCCGCTCACTGCCAAAGCAGTTTAACAATATACTGCAAGGAGGTGAAATTGAAGATTGGTGAACATCTGGTAAAACCTACCAGATAATGAAAGATCCAACTAAAGGGGTAGCCATAGGCAACTGCAGGCCAATTACCTGCTCACCAACAACTTTCAAATTGCTAACTGGTATGGTAACTGATACAATCTACCATCGTATAGTTGAAAACAAGTTCTTTCTACCTGAGCAGAAAGGAAACTGCCAAAACAGCAGAGGAATCAGGTCCTAATTGACCAATTCTCGAATACAGCTCACCTGTCTGGAACCCGCACTGCATATCAGACATTAATACAATTGAGAGAGTCCAAAAATATTTCACGAGAGGAGTCCTCCACTCCTCCACTCGCAACAGAATACCTTATTCCACAAGACTTGAAATTTTGGGCTTAGACAACTTAGAACTATGTCGCCTTAGAACCGATCTAAATGTAGTTCATAAAATTATCTGCCACAATGTCCTACCTGTCAATGACTACTTCAGCTTCAACCACAACAATACACGAGCACACAATAGATACAAAGTTAATGTAAACCGCTCCAAACTCGACTGCAGAAAATACGACTTCAGCAACAGAGTGATCAATGCCTGGAATTCACTACCTGACTCTGTGGTTTCTTCCCCAAACCCAAAAAACTTTAACCTTAGACTGTCTACTGTCAACCTCACCCCATTCCTAAGAGGTCTGTAAGGGGCGTGCATAAGCGCACCAGCGTGCCTACCGTCCCTGTCCTACTGTCCTATTGTCCTCATCTATCTGTATTCACTTTGATTATGTTTATGTTTATAACTATACCTGCTATCTTGTACATGTTTGACAAACAAAATAAATAAATAAAATAAAAGATGATTTTGGAAAACTGCAAGAGAAGGAAGACAAACTTGAATGTAGCTTAGATTGAGTACAAGAAGGCATTCAGTTTCCTGATACATGAATGGATAATCAAGCCCTTAGAAATAACATAGTAGAAAAATCAGAAGCTTTGTGCAAAGCTTTGTGCAAAAATTGACACAGTTGTTGGTCAATGGTGAGAGATTGGGAGAAGTTAAGATCAAGAGAGGAATTTTTCAAGGAAACTCACTGTCACCACTACTATTTCTTACTGCGTTGATTCCTATATCACTTTTGTTTGCATCATCTTTCCTTATATCATAATTTCATCCCAGGGTACAAATCTAAACCATTAAATCTATCATGCATCTTTATAACTTTATAACATGAGCATATTGCTGAGGGCATATCTGGTTAGTTTGGGTTTTTTTAGTGGTAAGTCTGAAATAGGTTTTTAGTGATTTGAGCCACAGTCAGCACCAGTTCTTGTTTTTGTGATTGAATAAATCTTGCACAGTTTGATTTCAATGTTGTCCATATCATATCGGACATTAATACAATTGAGAGAATCCAAAAATATTTTACGAGAAGAGTCCTCCACTCCTCCACTCACAACAGAATACCTTATTCTACCAGACTTGAAATTTTGGGCTTAGACAACTTAGAACTACGTCGCCTTACGATTGCAGAAAATACGACTACAGCAACAGAGTGGTCAATGCCTGGAATACATTACCTGACTCTGTGGCCTCTTCCCCAAACCCAAAATCCTTTAACCTTAGACTGTCTACTGTCGACCTCACCCCATTCCTAAGAGGTCTGTAAGGGGCGTGCATAAGCGCACCAGCGTGCCTACCCTCCCTGTCCTACTGTCCTATTGTCCTCATCTATCTGTATTCACTTTGATTATGTTTATTTTTATACCTATACCTGCTTGTACATGTTTGACAAACAAACAAATAAAATAAAATAAATAAATCTAATGTCCATGTAAAGAGTTGTCTTTTTGTTTAGTAGAACAAAGTACTTGGTTTTCATAGTATAATCCTTACATTGTCTTCTGCTTTATTTTGTATACCAAGCTCTAATTTTGCCATCATTTCAGATTGCTTCTAGCTTGTTAGCCCTGCAAGGTAGCAGAATCTAGCAGACAAGAAGCAGAATCAGGAGTATTAAATATGTTATTGTAACTGTTACATTAAACACAATCTTGCAAGCCTAAAGCTATTTCTTCCTTCCTCTCCTTTTCCTCTCCAGATAATGAGGGGGTCCCTTCTGAAACATTTCCCATACTCCTCCCCCTCCTCCGTGGGCTCAGATATCTGTTGCATGCTGGTTGTCCTCTCTACAGCTACCTCTTCGATCTTTCAAGGTCATTCCCACATACCATTACATAACTTTAGCATTCCACCCTGCAATAATTAGTGTGAAACACTTTTTTTCTTGGCAATAGTGTTGACAGGTTTTATCACCACTGAGATATTCAAATTCTCTTTCCTCTGTACCTAGAGTTGTAGCACAGATCCGGATCACTGGCGAGATATTTGAGGATTGGTCCAATGGCTCCGTTGCTTTTACTGTATTTCTGCCTCTGATCTATACTCTGGTTATTCAAGGTTCTAATCATGAAGAGAAAATTGATAGAAGAGCTCTCCACTTGATAAATTCAGCCATCAATTCATAAACAATTAATTTAGGGAAGCTTTTGGGTCCAGGGGCACAATTGGAATTTTTGGAGCATCTGGGGGGTATTCACAAGCCTTGAGTTAGAATGGTTGGGGCCCCTGTCAGATTGTTTGGGGATGTGGGTACTATTAGTCAGATTGACCATTTGTTCTTGTTCTTTATCATGTTTATTATTTCTTTATCGTTACAGTATTTTTCTATTTTTTTTATTTCATTGTACGCTATCCAGAGTCATTTTGGAGTCAAATGGTGCCTAAATTGAATACATTTAAATTAAATTCACAAAATGGCTTCCTTTGTATCTATGACCAGTCAGAAAACACCCATTTGCCAAAGTGCAATCTATCCCCTCAAGATATTTTCTGCCATACTAAAGAAACTTCATGCTGTCTGAAAGCATTGCTGCAAATAAATATAAAGATAGAAACTACAACTTTGCAACAAGCTAGCTTCCTATTTATTATTTATTTATTTATTAAATTCATATGCTGCCCATCTTGCTGATAAGATGACCCTGAAGGGCTTACAAATGATAAAATGATAAATATAAAAATTTAAAATTAGAAGAGTTACATAAGAACTAAGGCCAAGTACCGGGGTGAGGTCTTCTTATTCTGTCAACCATCTCCTGCCCATATTGGGGCCCCAAGCCAATGAGCAAAACCAGGGTTTAAGGCCCTTCTGGAAGGCCAGGAGGGTGGGAGCAGTACTCACCTCCGGTGGCAGAATGTTTCAGAAGTGTGTGTGTGTGGGGGGGCATAGCAGAAAAAGGTCTTCTCTACTTTGCCAGTTGAAGTATTTTGACAGACAGGATTCACCCAAGTCTCTTTCAGTGTAGCAAGTGACATGGGTTAATCCCATTAGGGTTTGATGGCTTCTCAGATACCCTGGATACATGCATAAAGGGCTTTAAACATCTTGAATTGGAGCCAGAAGCAAACCAGTAACCAATGCAGCTTGTACAACAGTGGTGTTATCAGCAGTACCATGGGTTCTCCAGAACCGTCTGCACCACTGCATTCTGTACCAGCTGTAGTTTCCGAATACTTTTCAAGGGTAGCCTTATGTAGGGCATATATTTATTTATATTATGCATTTTTTAAAAAAGTAATGGAAGACAAGGAACATAGTAGGTACAGGGGAAAGTCTGAAATCTTCATGGAAATTATTGTCTACTCCTGAAATGAACAGACTTATTTAGGAAGGACTTGCTAGTACACCTTACTTTTTTTACATGGTGGAATAAATTTCGAAAGTTTTTTTTGTCTTCCTGTTTTTTGCATGTCAAAACACATTTTTGTTGCAATATAAACACAATGGAAATTCACTTCTTTCCTCCGTGTTAGTCACATGGACATCGATATCACAAAACAAAATCATTATAATAAATATTATTTCTGATAATAACCCCTTTTTTAAAATTAAGAGCTTCTACAATTTACTGTGATACCCTTTCAAAGTGTTCGTATTAATCTGATCATTTATTGCTTTGTAAGGCTATTTTGACAAAAGTTCATTATCAAGGCTACTAAATGCTTTTAAAGCATTGATTGGAGAAATTATAGCATCACCGTCATAGACATAGTGCGTTAAGATGGATAGTTTGGCCTACCCCAGCTGAAATTTCCCCCCTTTTAATTGGATCGATCCCCAGAATAAACAAAGTTTAATTGAATTTAGAGGAAAATTGAGCAGTTCTTTTCACAATCTGTCAATAGACATTATTTCAATAACATGATGATATGCAATGGGGAAAGTTTGTAAATAGTCAGAATGAGTACAGAGTTTGCCCACTAAACATGATCTTCACACCAAGTGTGTTTCACTTGACCTTTCCAGAATGGTTTTAGTTTCCAGAAAAACAGATCATTAAGAGATACTTTGGCCACTCAAATCATTTTGCTAAGGCTGGAATGATAAGGAAGAACTGCCCTCTTTCTGAAGGAGAAAACTGAAAATGGACAGAATTTGTTTAGTTCCCCTTGGTTCCCTAATCTCCCTTATTGCAGGGTATAAGAAATTTATAAGTAAGAGGGTTGTAAACCATGATGATGGAAAGAAAGAGCAAATAAAAGAAAACTGCAAAACATCAGGAATTCAAGCAAGCCACTCAGCTAGTAGAATGCATTTTTTCAGCGGTTTGTGATCCAATGACAATCAAAACAAAGGGCAGGAAAAGTACTTCGTAAATTGTATTGATTGCCACTCAAAGTATTCTTGCACATATTAATACAAGAAAAAGATTTGAGAAATTCATACTGCACTGTGCTTATGCAAAAAACAAGGTCAATAAGAAAATATAAGCATTAAGGTTTGATTACAAGAGGAAATATTCAAACCAGAAATTTGAAAAACAACAACAACACCCCAGGCTTGAACAATAAAAGCATAAAAAATAACATTATACCCCTGAGCAAAATTGCCGATAGATAGAATCAAAGACAGCTCAGCATGATGTTCTTTTATGGGGGTTGTCCCCATTGCCTGATATAGCAAGAAACAAAGCATTGTAGTCCTCTCCTTGCAGTGGAGCAAGCATGCGGGAAATTTGTGGGTGTACAAACTACTATAAGACTTCCAAATAAAAGAATCAATTCAAACTATGCTATTTGAGAACATGGAATGTATTAGAATTGCAGATATAAAGCAATCTAGAGTCAATATGAAACATAAATGTGAAACTGGTTTATATGACACACATTCAAGTAAAGAAACAAGTAGATCTGAAATATTATCCAACTGATTATATATATGCTGGCAGATGCACTTATGAAGCCATTGCCAGGGATCACTTTCTCAGGCTGAGAGAAGCTTTGAAACTTGGCACATGAGATGGTATGTGGTAATAGAACTTATTATGGTACTCAGTTCAGTGTATGGAGCTGAATCGTGCATCCACTAAATTGTTTCCTTCATGATGCAATTAGAGGAGGGATCACTTAGTGTCTTACTTTCCATCTCTATTCTGCTGTCATTAGGTATGCAAAAATGTTAAGGTTAAGTCTGGAATAACCAACAGCTATCCCAGATGAACCAAGTGGCATATATGGTTGCTCTGATCTGGAAACAGGGATTGAGTGGGATTGTGCTGGGTGGATACCCAGTATTTCATGGATCACAAGTTGGAATGGCAATATTCACTTGGATTGCTGATGTCTTGAATGAAGGACCTAACACATATATTCTGCTCTATGATTGTAATAAAGATTTGATTTGACTTAATTCATCGTAAAACATGGCTTGCTTAATAATAGATTGTTGAACAAACCACAATTGGTTTACACATTGTGTTTAACAATAAACTATAGTTTATAAACGATAGTTAAGGGGCTCACAAAACCAAATAGACCATATTATGATTTAGTGCAATATGCAAGCTCAGTGAACAAGCCATTTCCCAATAATTCTAAGTTAAATGCAGAATGGCAGTGATGCCTTTTTAGCAGCTTGGATGCTTTTCTTGAGTGTTCCTCAATAGGTTTGGGGAAAGAACTTATTGCTAATGATTTCTCAGGATAGCTCCCGTTTAAATTGATTTCTGAATGTATGGTGTGTAAGGTTCCTCCTATGATGCCTTCTTGTCCTCATAGACAAATTGGATCAGCAAGAAAAGACATCTTGCTGCAGATGCAAAAAAAGTGATAGTGACAGGGATAGTTGTATAAGAGGAAATAACATTGCTGAAATGTTGCTATTTTTTGTTTGCTTGTTACCTTTCCTCCTGAATAACTCTTACCCTTTTAATTTCTCCTTGTTATTGAAAATTCTTTGCTGTCCTCATACTCCCTATCTTAGCTCCTCTCCGATGTTTTGAGTGCACTGCATTCAGATCAGGATTTTAACACGGCACGAGTACTTCATTTTTTTTTTAAAAAAATTGCCTTATTGCATATTGCATATAATGCAGTTTATAGGAGCATATTTCTTTGCATTTATTTATGCACTTGCTGCAGAAAGACATCGCCTCTGTTCTGAAGTTGGAATCAGTACCTTATACGGAGAGGCAAGGCAGCCCTTTCATAAAACGTCCTTGCCATATCCATGCTATGGTGTTTCTACCACTGTTTCCACTCCTTGTTCTTCAAAAACATTGCAAAAACCAGGTTGTGATTCACTTTGCTCCCATTGATCTTGAAATTTTGGTGAAAAATATTATGGCAAGAGAAAAGATCCAGGAGACGAGGGGAAAGAAGCAATCTTGCAATGGGGCAAAAGACTCTGCAGAAACTCTGCAGAGCTGAAGTTTTTTCAGAAAAAGAAAGAAGAAACTAGCTTTGTTTGTTTCTGATCGATCATAGATCATGTCAGCTTCAACATACAGCTCATGCGAGAACAGGGAGAGATCTAGAACCAGTTCTGAAATCCCTGTCTGCTTCCTGTGTGGAAGTGCCTCAGATTTATACTGACATTGGTCTTCATTCAGTACTCTGGATGGTAAAGAGTTGGTTATTCACCTAAGTTTTGAGGGTCAATCAATCACTCAATCAATCAGAATAGCAATAGCAATAGCACTTAGACTTACATACTGCTTCACAGTGCTTTACAACCCTCTCTAAGTGGTTTACAGAGTCAGCATATTGCCCCTAACAATCTGGGTCCTCATTTTACCAACCTTGGAAGGATGGAAGGCTGAGTCAACCTAGAGCCCGGTGAGATTTGAACTGCCAAATTGCAGGCAGCCGGCAGTCAGCAGAAATTACCTACAGTACTGCATTCTAACCACTGCACCACCTTGGCTCATAGAATAGAGCTGGAAGAGACCTTCCAATCCTCTGCTCAAGCAGGAGACCCTATACAATTTGAGACAAGTGACTGTCCAGTCTCTTCTTAAAAACCTCCAGTGATGGAGCACCCACAACTTCTAAAGGCAAGCTGTTCCACTGGTTAATTGTTCTCACTGTTAGGAAGTTTCTCCTTAATTCCAGGTTGCTTCTCTTAAAATCCCTTTTCCCCCTTCCCTTCAATCATGTCCAATTTTCAGAGACTGCCAGGACAAGGATTGTAGAGTTCATTTTTTTAAAAAAAAACAAATAGATAAGAGGCCACTGACGAACATCGCATGTGTAGTATGAATCCAATCACATCTTTTGAAGGGAAGACTAGAGTAATATTCTTTAAAGCCAAGCACTTTAGCAAAGGTGCTGAGTCCCCATTGTTACAGATTTGTTAGTTATTCGTTTTAACTGCATGGACCCTAATGACTTCATTTGGTATTCATTGCTTGTCACGCGCACTACTGTAGGTCTTCAGCACTAATTTAGGACAATTAAAATGAAGTGTTAGTGAGCAATATTTCCTTTGCATTTCAACAGTGTCCTCCTTCCCAGGTCCCTCCCCCCCGCGCCCACACCCTGTAGACAAACATAGGAAGAGGGGGCATAAGACATGAACTCATTACATAGTGCTGATTCTTGGGAAGTAATCTTTCAGCATGATGTGGGGAGTGTATCAAATTAATACTACAGAGATAATTCTCATGGGTCAACGTACTGTGCTGGTCTGTAGATTTGTCTAGATTAGGCCCTGAAACATTTAATTGATACCTGTATCAGATTAGCTGTAAACAAGAAGCGGATATTTGCCTGGAAGGCTGAAGCAGGCAAGATGTATAAAATAATTTCAAGAAATTTATCACACACATCACCATTTGTGTTGCAAATTAGATAACTTTTCATAATTTCTGGGATGCGTGGAAGGCAATTCATTTCAGGAAGACTTTGTATGTGTGTGTGGAAATTTCTGTTCCTTTGAAAACACAATTGAAACATAATTCCTCCGTGTGCCCCAGTTAATTATCATTTGCAATATGTCTAGCATCAAAGCTTTACTAGCATGGAGGCGATCATTTCTTCACTGCAATACCACTTTCAAGATTCATTTATCTTGTCTTTTAGACTAATTATCCCTGAATTCACCAGTAAGTTGTCACACTTATATTCTCCAATAAATGTGGTTTTAAATCAGTGGCTTACTGTCTTGTAATTCATACAATCCGGCCTTCCATTGTATCTAACTGGAGCTATTCATCTGTGATTACACAACACGAAAGGGAGAACAACATTGCAGTTTGTATGAATGATCACGCTTATTTATATGCAAATACGTCTGACAAATCAATAATGTATGATTTAGCTGTTCGGCGTGCATTAGCAGAAGGGCTGGCATTCCTGAGCGTCTGTTGAGAAAGGGAGCTTCCTTCTCTCCCAGTGAAAAATGGGCAAGATCTTTCAAAGCCACAAGCCTGCCCAGAATGACCTCAGGCCTTTTATTGGCCAAGCTAAAGGGGGTAGCTGTCTGTCTGTGGAGGAAAATAACCCCATCTTTGTAGAAGTTGCTTGGGAGAAAAAGATTGGGAGCTAAGATTCCACAATCTCTGCCAAGAAACAAGATAGGAATGTAGGCTGCCTTCTTCTGGGTCACTTTGGTGGCCTGTTTTCCCAGGAATACTTGCTAACACTTACTACAAGTAGTCCTCAACTTACAGTAGTTCACTTAGTGACCGAAATGACGACGACGCTGAAAAAAATGACTTATGACCGTTTTTCAGATTTCCAACCTTTGGAGCATCCCCGTGGTCATGTGATCAAAATTTAGAGGCTTGGCAACTGACTCATATTTATGACTGTTGCAGTGTCCCTGGATCGTCTGATAACCTTTTGCGAATATCTGACAAGCAAAGTTAATGGGGAAGCCAGATTCGCTTAACAACTGTATAACTAACTTAACAACTGCAGTGATTCACTTAACAACAGTGACAAGGAAAGTCGTAAAATGGGCCAAAATTCACTTGACAACTGTCTCGCCTAGCAACAGAAATTTTGGGCTCAATTGTGGTCGTACGTCAAGGACTATCTGTAGTAGTCTTCGGCTTTCTTTCTTGGTCAGATATGTCAAGAACTGAAGCTGACCCCTTCTGTCTTATTTCCCAAAGAGTTGTGGCATTTTTATAATAAACAGCAAGCATCATATTGAGAGTGATATGAACAATAATAACTGTGGCAATAAAAGAATAACAAACACAGTTATACCAGTTAGATGGGCAAAGCATAGTTCCTCGCTATCTAAACCATACAGTTAACTAGATATGTCAGCAGCATATTGAGAATGATATGAAGAACAACTGTGGCAAATGTTATATATCTTGGTGATCATATAGTTCACCCTTGCCTCTGCCTGGTGTAGGAATTCATCCCCAACATTCAGTCATCCAGTCTCTGTTTAAACACCTCAAACAAAGAAAAGTCCACCACTTCTTGAGGCAGTCTATTTTGTTATTGTTACTATTACAAAAAAATTCTTCATATCCAACCAAAATCCAATTCCTTGTACTGTAATTTAAACCCGTTGTTTTTTGTCATGTTTCTGGAACAACTTTGTCCCATCTTATGCTTGACACCACTTCTGATGCTTTAAGACAGCTATCACATATCTCTGCTGTCTCCTCTTCTCCAGGCTAAATATACTTAATGCCTCCAGTCATTCTTCAAAGTTTTATCATCGTGGTTCCTTTCTCCTGGATATGCTCCAGTTTCTAAATGGCCTCCCAAAAATGTGGTACCCTGAACTGAATAGAATATTCTACGTATGGTCTAACCAACACAGAATAGAGAGAAAGTGTTGTCTCTTGATGCTATATATTGAAAGTGTTGTCTCTTGATGCTATATATTGTCTACAGATAGTCTTTGACTAACAACCATTTATTTAATTACTGTTCGAAATTATGATAGTGCTGAAAAAAATGACTTATGAGCAGACCTCACATTTATGACCATTCCTATGATCACTGCATGATTTACTTAATGGCTGTGGCAAAGCAGATTACAAAATTAGCCCAACTCATTTAACAACTCATTTAGTTCTGGTCTCAATTGTCATAAATTGAGGACTACTTGTAGTCTATACTTTTTTAATATGTTGTACTTTCAACAGTTGTAGTCCTTTCAGATTACACCAATCATACAAAAATTATTTCTTTAACAAATTTATATAACTGTACATCTTAACCAAACAACTCTGAAATATATGAATAACATAACACAATATAATACCATGTTTTCCCAAAAATAAGACCCTGTCTTATATTTTTTTGAACCCTGAAATAAGCGCTTGGCCTTATTGCCATGCACTCAAAAGCCCGATCCAGGGGATGTCTTATTTTGGGGGAAACAGGGTAGCCATAAGGCAACATATAGTTTAAAAAAAAAACAATGGTGCTTGCAAAATACATAACAGAATCTACATTGAACTCCATTAACATCCTGGCCTGAGATGCCTGAGAAAAAAGCCAGATCTTCAAAGCTTTCTGGAGGCTCAACAAAAACAGATGTGTCTGAACATCAGGGGCAAGTAAGTGACATAATGCCATTCCTCCCCACTTGGCTGGTCTATTCATTTTGAATACATTGTACTTTCAATACTTGCATTCCACTCATGAGTTATGTTCTACCAGGTTGCAATAGAGCTTATTAAATCATATTTGGTTATATTTCTCCCTGTTGTCTTCTGCACTTGTAATGTATAGAGAAAATGGAATCCTTGATATAACTGGTTTTACTATTTCCTATTTACATGATCATTATTGGGTGCTTCCACATCCAGCATAGTCCTTCATTCTGTTCCATGCCTCCATTCTGTTCTTGGTATGGTCTTTCTTGTAGGCCAGTTTAATCTCTCCAGTAGTCAGTAAGCCTTTTTGGTATACTAGCTTCGGTGCATCTTCTTCAGATATTCTCCCAATGCTCTTTTTTCTTCTTCAGCTGTCTGATGTACCTGCAACATTCCCCACCCACCTATTTTCTTTGGTAGGTAATATCTGTGAACATCACTATTCTTATTATTATTATGAAGAGAAATTAGAGGGAAGTAGGAAGGCATCACCCCAAAACAAAACACACATTTAACTGAAATGCAGAAATAGCATATGTTTCAGTGTGTTAGAGATTGTCTTGTCTCCTGCAAAATACTTAGTCTGCTTTTGGGATGTGAACTGTTAACGAGCAATTTCAGAAATCTAATCTAGGCTACACCTACCATCCTGGGCTGTGTAAATGTAGCAGCTGTACATAACTGGCTAGAACTAAGTGCCCATTATTTGCATAATCATTCAGAGTGCAGCCAAAGAAAAAGAAATAATCTTGACTTAACGGGTGATGGGGGTAAGAGCTCAAGCTGGAACAGCAGGGAGAAAGAATTGTGGGGAGGGAGAGGGAAAAGGGAATAGTAACTTTAATGGCCTTGCGAATTGTCAAGGAAACCCTCTGCAGACTTCAGCATCTTGGCTCGGTCTCCCTCTGACACAGGAGCGACATTTATAGGTCATAACTCTGAGAAGCAGTCGGTCTCTCTGGCACCATTATGCTTAAATGTGAAGAGCTTCATCTGCTGACTATCACAGTGGAAAAGGCAACTTGAGTAGTTAAAGTACCACTTCAAGAGGATCCCTGTGGAGGAAATGAAACAAGTGAGAAAGAAAAAAAAAAAAGAAAGAATAATGAAGCATTCTCATAACTCGGCTCTTTCACTAGATTAGGTCTTCCCTATTTAATATTCATCATTTTATTTTCCTTCTGTATCTATGCAACTAGTAGTCTAACTGAATCTCTCCTGCAAGATTTTAATAATAATGATGCACCTATGGTTGTTGAGCCCTCTCCCTGTGCCATAGCCTCTCTCTGGATCTTTATGTATCAATTCATCTTTGCAGAGATCTAAACAACTTCTCTTTACAAACTCTGGCTGTGCTGATATGGATCTGGGAATATAAGATCAGGCTATCATAAGACTAAGACCTCATAGGAGAAGGGAGTAGGAGTAGGAGTGGGAGTAGAGAGAGTTGGCAAAGGAGGGAAGATTTGAAATACTTGGCATCCAGGTTGGCAGGTTAACAACAGAGAGAATCATAGAAGAAACTTGATCATGGAGATTACTTGGAGCCTGATAGATAGTAGACAGCTAAAGGTAAGTAGAATGAATTTATTTATTTATTTCCCAAGTTTAGAGACTGCCCATCTCACTCACAGAGCAACTCTGAGTTAGTAGTTTTGCTGTTGTTGAACATGACCGGTTGATCTTAACCTGGTCTTAAAACAGATTGTACAATCTTTTGCACGACTGAAGGCTTGTCTGTTGCCGAGTGCAAGGGAAGTCCGCAAAGCGCTTAACTGTAAAATTCCATCCCCAAACAAAAAAAAAGCGCTCCATGGGACCTAACATACCAATGTCAATGGCACAGAGGCTGTGCTGGAAGATAGATGGGAGAAAGAAGATGAAAGGTTTATCTGTCAGAGGGTCATTAGCAAGATCCAGGCCAACTGCTAAACTCATCTGACTGAGAGAAATGGGAAGTTTGCCACTAAATTCTGTAAGCTCTGGATGAGAGTTGTTCTAGTATTTAGCAACATGAAGGCATATGTACTGATATCATAACTGATTAAGATATACTTATGCAGAGTTGCAAGGCTGTTAAGTTAGACAACAGAAAAACGTGCTTGTTTGCGCTTTTGCATCCGTCTGTGTCAGATTATGAGCCGTGGTGGCACAGTGGTTAGAGTGCAGTACTGCAGGCTACGTCTGCTGACTGCCAATTGTCAGCAATTTGGCAGTTCGAATCTCACTAGGCTCAAGGTTGACTCAGCCTTCCATCCTTCCGAGGTGGGTAAAATGAGGACCCAGATTGTTGGGGGCAATATGCTGACTCTGTAAACCACTTAGAGAAGGCTGTAAAGCACTGTGAAGCAGTATATAAATCTAAGTGCTAAGTGCTATTATCGGTCTGGGGTTGGGAAAACTCAGAAGAATGGAAAGTAGTTAAAAAAGCTTGATACTGGAAAAAGGTAAACTCTGCTTGACTTCTGATAAAGCAAGAAATGACTTTTTACTATCTTTAAACTGAACAAAAAAAGAAAACTGGAAAGCCGTGTGGCCCTGGCATTTTTAATCAGATCCCTGGAACCTGCATTCCTACCTTATTGCCTAAAATTTAGTTCTTTCAATTTGATAGCCTCTTTTTATATCCATAAAAAAATTGAAGATTATAGACACAGGTACTTCAGAGCAGGAAGAACATACTCCAGCGACTCCCAACCTTTGGGTGCCAGGGACCGGTTCCGTAAATGGCAGTTTTTCCATGGACCAGGGGTGTGGTTTCACGCGCTGCCTGGACCTTACATGTGCGTGGATGGGGCTTCACTTACTTGCATGGCCCGCTTCCTGGTGGAGCATGGCCCTGGGAATTGGGGAGCCCTGACATACTCTGCTCTTCATTTTATGCTCCTCTGCAAGAGCAGGCTGCTTTAAAAAAAACCAAAAAACTTGCAGGCACCTATGCTACCTTCTTTGCCTCCAGTTTGAGCCTTTTCTCTCAGCATCAACATGGCAAAATTGCCAGTAAAGCAGAACCTTGACACAGGAGTGGGAGGAGCTCTGCAACCACCAACAAACAGAGTACAGTACAATAAAAGAAGGCATTTTTCCTTCAGATAGTCCACAAGAGAAGAAAAGTAGCATAGAAGCTCAGTAAGACAAAGCACCATGTAAAGGAGGTGCAAGAGCCGCGGTGGCGCAGTGGTTAGAGTGCAGTACTGCAGGCTACTTCTGCTGTCTGCCGGCTGCCTGCAATTTGGCAGTTCAAATCTCACCAGGCTCAAGGTTGACTCAGCCTTCCATCCTTCTGAGGTGGGTAAAATGAGGACCCAGATTGTTGGGGGCAATATGCTGACTCTGTAAACCGCTTAGAGAGGGCTGTAAAAGCACTATGAAGTGGTATATAAGTCTAAGTGCTATTGCTATTGCTACATGCTGGCCATTAACAGAAAAAGAAGAAACCTCAGAGAGGTGACTTAAGGTAGAATAGCAATAGCAATAGCACTTAGATTTATATACCAATTCACAGTGCTTTACAGCCCTCTCTAAGCAGTTTACAGAGTCAGAATATTGCCCCCAACAATCTGGGTCCTTGTTTTACTGACCTTGGAAAGATGGAAGGCTGAGTCAACCTTGAGTCCATGAGGATTGAACTCCTGGCAGTCATCTGAATTAGCCTGCAATACTGCTTTCTAACCACTGTGCCACCACGGCTTTGTTATAAGAATTGGCTTAAGAAAAAAAAAAGATATACAGGGGAACATTGATGTACAGGGGAAACATCTTTCCCCTGATGTTTGACAGGCCTCTATCATCCTAGTTTTCTGTAAAGCATTGAAGACCTGTTTTTTTCCTGGGATAGGTTGAATCTACTGCATATCAGAAGCTTGACTTGGTATCAATTAAATGCACCAATGTTTAATGTTTAATGCATTGAGTATTTGAAGTTTTAATATGTTTTAAAGTTTTGATTGGGAACAGCCCAGAATTTGTTATAAGTGGCCTACCTACCATGTTTTCCCGAAAATAAGACCCTGTCTTATATTTTTTTGAACCCTGAAATAAGCGCTTGGCCTTATTGCCATGCACTAAAAAGCCCGATTGGGCTTATTATCAGGGGATGTCTTATTTTGGGGGAAACAGGGTATATAAATGTTTTAAATTAAAAAAAAATTATACTAAATTGTAATAGAATAATAGGTAATAGTAGTATAGTGCATTAAATTGTAATAGTATAGAATACAGTACTTGTCTTAGTAATCATAATTGTCATAGTAATAGTATAGAGAGAGCAATAGCAATAGTACTTAGACTTATATATCACTTCACACTGCTTTATAACCCTCTCTAAGCGGTTTACAGAGTCAGCATTTTGCCCCCAACAATCTGGGTCCTCATTTTACCCACCTCAGAAGGATGGAAGGCTGAGTCAACCTTGAGCCTGGTGAGATTCCTTAAAAGCAATCTGAAAACAAGCCACAATCATGATCAAAATTGTCAGCTAAAATACTAAGCAAAAACCAAAGCCCTGCCATGCCATGCCAGGAAGTTCTAGTAACTCTGGCTGGCTAATTAAGATATGTGAATAAATCAATGCAATATAAAAGCCATAATAGAATGCATACACACACTCGCTCACATTTAAGACAAGGCTCCTCATAAACCTGTTTTAAGCAGAATACTTGCAGTAGACTTTTCTAACGTCTTGACCCCAATGCTGGAAGAAAAAGCAGACCTCAAGGCCTTCCAGAAGGCCAACAGGGTCAGGCCATCTGAATCTTCAAGGGGCCCACTAGATAACATTGTTTCACGGAAGGGACCTGGGCATGTCTATTCTGCCAGATTTGGTAGGACAGGCAATCCCAGAACTCATCAGGTTGGGCCATGCAGGGCTTTGAAAAGACAGTCAGAACCTTGAATTGCATCTGGATGCGTTCTGGAAGCCAGATCACTTCACCTGATGATGGTGTTACATGGACATACCATGATAGGGCCAATGCTGCATGAACCACTTCATTTTGGACCAGATGAAGTTTCTAAATGTCTTTCCAGAGCAGCTCCCTATACAGGGCTTTGCAGCGATCCAGCTAAGAAGTAAGTAAGGCAGGAGTGAAGGTGAGCAGAACCTCTTGATCCAGTAACAAGCACAACATGCTGAAAATGCACAAATTGGCTGGTGCTCCCGGCGTTTTTCTTTTTTTCAGCTGTCTGTAGCACTTCCTGGAATGAAAGCATGCCCAAATAAAGTTGTGATTACATAATTATTCCAGGAAATATGAAAAGAAGGACTAACCCTGTCTAGATCCCTGGATTGCTGCAATTATGTCAGGCATTTTCAAAAGTCAGCCATATTTTTTTCTGGGGAACGACATACATTAGCTGGTCTTGTTTCCACTAGATTTATTATTACAAATCTATTCCCAGTAGGATCTGTAGCAAAATTCTTTAGGATTACATTGCACTAATTAGGATAATTAGGATTATGTGGCATTGTGACTCCACCTCTTCATTGCATTAATCATTCCACTTCAGTGAGATACCTATTCTGTCAAGAACAACAGCTGATTACCTATTTCCATTAGTATTTTATTTCTCGTCTCTTTTGTCTTGCCTACTGACTCAGGATGTCAGCTACCAGGAAACCCCCCCCCCCAAAAAAAACTACATATCCCAGCATTCTCAAGAGGAGCTTTTCTTCCTTGCAATAAAAAGAAAAGGAATTTGTTTCCATTTGCTAATAAAATGTAGCCTCAAAAAACTAGCTCAGTGCTGTTTGTTTTTATTACCAGTGACAAAATGGCTTGTGTGTACGTGATATTATGCCGACTTTGGAAAAAAGGTTTTGGTTGAATTTATTCCTATACTGTGCATAATTTCTCAGATCCCATCCTGTTACAAATATGTAGTTCTGTGGCTGTCTCCATTTAGATATCTGGCTTCGGCGGGGTGCTTACCAATATGAAATATTAAAAGTGCAATGTCCTTTTCTGTTCATCTTCCTTCATATTTAGAATAGTTGTTCAATTGATATGTAAATAAAGCAGGCCGGCACTCTGTAAACCACAGCTACCCTGCATTATTTAAGCATTCAAGGCGATGCATCATCCGTTATGTGGCTCATTGTTGGAGTCCTGCTGAGTATTTGGCAATAAAGCCTCAGAGTGCCTCATCAGAAACAGCAGTTGGTCCAGGGGAAGTTCATTTATGCATGAAATATTCACAGAGCAACAATGCAAACCTTAAGCATCAGTAATTGTTGGGTTTCTATTGCTGCTAACGAGTGTCTCTAAATTATTGTAAAAGATGGGCCAATTTACAAATTACATATATTTGTCATGGTTTTGTTCCTTTAGTGAACTAACCATAATGGTGATAGCAGTTTTCTTTTTGAAATGTACTTCCATTTGCTGAGCCTACAGGCTGCAAAAGGGTGGGCACAAGGCTGGAAAAAGTACTGGGAGCACATTAAAAACTGGTTGACACTTGTGACTTAGCTGTGAGCAGAGCTGCCACCCAGCCTCAGCCGAAATGTCAAGCCAGCCACTCAAAGATAATAGGAGACTAATCTCCCAGCAATTTATCTTTAGGACCATGATTTCTTAATTATAATTTTCTTACCATGGGCTTCACATAAAATCTCTTATTTTATCATCTGTGTTAATTTCCGTAGTTAGACAAAACTATTGATTGGAAGGTGCTATCATCTCTTGTTAATCTTCTTAAAATTTGAATTTGTTTGTAATATATAGCATTTTGCTGAAATCTCTTCCCCAAATTTCCAGGCATTGCTTTCTTTAACAGGGCTTCTTCCAGATCTGCTATATATCAACTTCTGTCTCTTCTAACTGCTAAAGCTAGGGGCGTTGCAGCTTTCTTGACAACATTTTGAGAAGTGATTTGCCATTGCCTCTTTCCTAGGACTGAGAGAGAGTGACCGGCTCAAGGTCACCCAGATGGATTCGTGCCTAAATGTGGAACTAGAATCCATTGTCTCTCGGTATCTAGTTAGTGCCTTAACCAGCATACCATACTGACTCTCATTACATTTATGTTGGAAACAAAATCATGGACAAACCTTTGATATATTGTCATGTTTATTTGGTGGACTTATAAACTTTACAAATGCTTTTGCCAACATTCAGGCACATTCTCATCTCTATTTCAGGTAATAATTTTAAAGTTGTTTTTCTTTATTAAATCAATACGGGGAAATCAATGCAGCTTTTGGGGAAGACCTAGCCTTTATTTCTGGCTGTGTTTTGTGTATATAGCTACCTAATTAAAGTTACATATTTGTAAATAGATATCCTAGCATAAAATATAGCCTGAAGTTTGGTTATGGAATGGTAAGTAAAAATACATTTGGAGTGTGAGGCAATTTAATAAAATGAGAAATAGCAGAATAGAAATTTCAATAGGCCAAAGATTAACAATTCTGGCATAAAAATCATTGTACTATGGTGGCTAGGGTGTTGGATGAGAACTAAGAGGAGATTCTTATCCATCCTTAGCCATGGGATTATAACTGTCTCTTAGCACAGCATACCTCATAGGGTTTTCAGGAGTAAAGGTGAGAACAAAATACTGTATATGCTGTTTCATTTAGGAAAAAACCCAACAGAATAGAAATATAATATGTAGGCAAAATAAAACTACCCAAAGTAAGAAGTTTCTCCCATTTTCATTAGCAAAAAATGATTCCTCGAGCAGGTTTAAAGCTATTCTTTCTTTTGAAGCCTTTGCCCTGACTCCACATTTCAGTTTGACTTGTTTTATGATGTTTTCTTCTAAGTTCAGAAAATTAAATCTTTTCCAGTTTCAGAAGTGCACATGATGGATGTGTTTTGGGACTCAAATCAAGGGTAGGAGAAATGTTTCTTTAAATTATTACCTTGGCTTCTCTCCACCATCCAGCCGCTCTGTTAATTAAACAGCGGACATATGTTAAGGCTGTTTTACAAGCATCTGGAAAGAAAAATTAAGATTTTTTATCACTGTCAAAGTAATTTCTTAACTGTATGTATATGTGGACAATATGAAAATTAGGTTTATTAAAAGTTAGGATAGCTTGTATTAATTATAAACCAGGCCTTGTAAAGAAATACACTGGAGTCATATCTCTGTTTTAGGCTACCTTGACTTTTTGGTGGAGCACAATTGGAGCACATAGATTTCTTCGTTTATTGTTTGTACTTTTTGATAGCCCAATAGCCACATTTTTCTGAGTTGTATGCAGATTAGTAGATCACTAATCAGTAGATCACTGAGTTGTGCAGAGAAATCCCACAAATGCATTCTGGAAAAATAATTCCACTACATCCAGTTGTGTTTACTAGGCAGTAGCAATAGATTACAACCAGAGGTGGGTTCCTCCCGGTTTGCACCGGTTCTATAGAACCAGTAGCAAACCACTGGTGATGTCACGGAGCCGGTTCTGTTGGTGCCGGTCCGTGGATGCCACCATCTTTTTTTTGGATTTTTTTTTGGAATTTTTTTTTTTTTGGAATTTTTTACTTTTTTTTTTCTTCTGCGCATGCGCAGAAGCCGAGTCCCTGGCACTGCATATGTGCCGCCATCTTGTTTTTTGGCTTTTTTGGGGGGAATTTTTTTTGGGATTTTTCAGCACTGCGCATGCGCGCGTCCACGTGGCATGGCCACGCGGTGCGCAATGCGCGTGCAGCCATGCGGCGTGGGTGGAAGCGAACCGGCAGCGAGGTAAGTGAAAACCCACCCCTGATTACAACTTTTGTGCCTAGGCAAAGGTGTGAAGTGATACACTCTTTGGCTCAACATTTCCTTCATTTGGCTTGTGCTAACCTGTAGTTGGTCTTGCTATTCTCAGTGGTGCTATGGGAATCAGAATAATATGGGGAACAAGAGGACAATCTCAAAGTTTGCAAAAACAGACAGGAAAGCTGGGAAACAGACAGGAAGAATATTTTAGCGATACTAAGGGAAAGCACAGATAGAACAGCTGCAAGGAAGTGACTCAGCACCACAGTATAGAAACAAAGCAGGACAGGGACCCAGAGAGTTTGGAGCAGCAAGCAGACATGGTTAAATACAGGACTTTGTAGTTCCTGCCTAATTCTTTAGTGGTTGGTTGCAAACACTACGTGAAATAGACTTGGAGTGTACAGGAAGGGAATTTAATATTTTTTTCTCTCTTACATCAATTCCAGAATGGAACCACCAGTTCTGTTATCATCAGTGGGAATTTTCTCCAGGGCTTGTAATGAGGTATTCAATCTACATCAGGACAAAACCAGGAATAAGGGTTTAAATTCCAGTTTCTTCATTCCATTTATATGGAATGTAAGTTCAACCATGAAAATTAAGGAAATATTTTCTTTCCAACAGATCTTTTCTACAGTCAGTTCATTACCCCTTTCACAACGGGTATGGTTTGAAGTTTACAGAAATAAACCATAAACTTGCTATGAAATCTGAGATGTGGTGTTTTTTTTTAATTAACTCCAGATTATCTCTAAAATGGGACATATTCTGATCTACCTCACAAAACGATGATGGTGGCAATGATGAAGAAATAGATTATCATTTTGAAATGTTTAATGTATTAGAGACAATTGTTCAAAATTGGAAACATCACACAGACTCTACAATGGTACGTGGGAAGACAGGCAAAGAGATGCAGCCAATGAAATGGTTAGAGAAAAGGCAGCTGAGCCTGCAGAATGGATGTGGGTGGGCAAGAGGCTATGTAATAGTATGTCGGAAAGACTGTGAGATATGGGGCAAAGAGGTGCTGCCTAGGGAATGGTCAGACAAAAGACAGCATAGCCCACAGCTGAATAGTAGGTAGAATAAGAGGCTCAGGAAGGATCCTCCCTAAGTTCTTGTGTTGTAAAGGTGACAGTGGGAGAAATGTACTTTCAGACTTGCAAGGTTCTGTTAATGTAGCTTTACAATGAAATAGAATTAGTTTACCTAGTCATGCTTCCTATCTGGTCTACCTGGTAAGGCTAAAATCAATACTGCACATCTGAAAGTACAATTCTCCCATCACCTTTCTAGCTGGAGAACATAGGGTAAGTCCCATCTGAGCCTCTTGCTCCTTCTACTAAGCAGCTGTGGGCTATTCTGTTTCTTATCTGACCATTCCCTTAGCATCATCTCTTCGCACATCTCCAAGAGTCTTTCCCACATGTCATTACAGGTTAGAAGAAACCCTCCATAGTTTTTTGGACTATAAAGGAGATAGGGGGAGAGACAGACTTGCAAGATTCTGTTAATGTAGCTTTCCAATGAAGTAGAATTAGTTCATCTGGTTGTGTTTCCTGTTGAGTCTATCTCAGGGGTGTCAAACTGGCAGCCCACGGGCTAGATGCATCACGCGCAAGCCATGCCTACCCCAGCTCCACGAAGGGAAAAACGTCACAATACGTCACGTGATGGCAACGTGACACACAGAGTTTGACACCCGTGGTCTACCTCATAAGGCTGACACCAATCTTGCTAGTCTGAAAGTACATTTTACAGATCAGATCAAAAATAACCAGATCACTGGATACAAACAAAACAGGTGGGCCACTGTTAGAAACTTAATCCTGGAGTCTTGGTCCATTAAAGGCATTTTTTTTGCCAATACTTTCAATGAACTATAAAGCATTTTGCAACAATGGATCTCACAGAAATGATAAAACTGTAATGATGTGATATTAACAACATTCTACTCCAATGCAGACTATTAAAGAAATCAATAATAGTTGCACAGCATACTTCAAGAGACTGTATTGTGCATTTTCATATATCAGCAATGCAATATGTTATCAAACTGATGTATTTACACCCATTCATAGTATCCTTTCCAGAACTCCCCATGTGTTACTGCTAATCATGACAATGTGTTATATATCAGTGAGACTATATCCAATTCCTAATTTTCTTGAGTGATGATACATACCTGCTTCTCCAGCTGGAGAGAATATGTCATAATCCCTAATGAAAGAACTGAATGGAGCTTAGAGCCTCCACACAATATTGTTCTGTAATGGGCTGTGAAATTTCAGGACTTGGTGCCAAATTCTGCCTGATGTGAGTCACACATAGACTCCAGCTATAGTCAACAAGGCTGTGCATGTCAAAAAAAGCTATGACCTAAGCCAAAAGCAGGCAGTGCTCAGGGAAAACCTGTTACCGAACTCATCATCGTTAGACATACAAAATAAAATTCTTTAAACTAATACTTAATTTTCTTCCCTAAGAACAGTACTATATCTTTATAATTTAACATTAACATGTTATGGAAAAGTTTCAGATTCAGTCATTTTTAGACTAAACCCACTGAACTAAATAAGTCAAATTAAGCTCAGTTAAGTCCAACTGATTTTATGAAGTCCACTCTTGACATGACTAAGTCAGGGTCCAAACTATGTCGAACACCCATCAGGCTGTGAGGAAGGATTATGAGTTGGGATTGATGGTTAATATAAGGTAGAATTATCCCTAAATCCATATTATTAAAATAATTGACTGAATTATCTACCTTGTGTTGTCTGTTAATCCTGGACCTACAAAACCAAAAAAGTTTCCTTGTGTCTGACTTTAGGGGGCAGTACTCATCTCTGTTTCTTAGCTGAAGGAGCCAGCATTGTCTGAAGATGCTTCCATGGGCATGTGGCCAGCGTGACGATATGCAGAGGTACATGGAATGCTGTTGCCTTCCCACTGAAGTGGTACCTATTTATCTATTCACATTTGCATGCTTTCAAACTGGTAGGTAGACAGGAACAGGAGCTCACCCCATTGTGTGGCACTTGGGTCTTTCCAGCTGACAAGCTCAGAGTTTTTAACTGCTGAGCCTTCATGCCCCCATTTAAAGCTATATGGTTGCAATTTCATCAGAAAATTTCCTCCTCCAGTACTAAAAAGATTACAGATATATTTGGTATGCATTGATTGGACTATTTTCTTTGAGAAATTAGAAGCTTGCATAAGTTCCAAGAATTTGAGCCATTCTTCATTAGACAGAAGTAATTGATCAATCTGAGTAATTTATATAATGAAGTGATGGCACTGGTACTGAAGGGGGTTCTTTTGACTAATAATCATCTGCAACATTTCAAAGAATATAACTACTGAAGACCACCCTGAAATTATGAGTCTTGCCTTATTACTCTATTATTCCTTTCTTTAAATGCATCTTACTCGTGGGGTATCAAATATGAAATGGCTTTTTAAAAATATTTTCATTTTGTACCCAATAGGGAATAATTATACTCCCTTAATAAAAATGACTCTCAAGTCTTTTAATGTATTAAAAGATGTCTCCCTTATATAATATTAAACTATTTCTCCTTCTAGCTCAGTTTGGTCTGCACAGTCTGGTGGCAGCTCTCCAGATTTTCCCCCCAAACCCTAAATGAAGATTCTAAGGATTAAATTTATGACCTTCTCCATGCAAACATGTGTTCCATCACTGGACTACAATCCTTCAGCACCTTCCTTGCAATAATTTATGTCTCTATACCTGTAGGAGTGATTCTTATCATTCCTCTGTGGCTGGCTTGTCAGAAGGAGCAGAGTGTTGAAAATTTGGCTTGCATACAATGGAGATTATTGTCTACCACAGAATGGGCTGGGTTTATTAGCATCTATTATTGGTTTATGGTCTGCTCATTTTTACAGATATTCCTGGAATGAATGGGTGGGGTAAGCTAAGAAAGCAAGACATTTCTGTGCAGCCCAAAGTTACAATTTGATTCAGTAAAAAATATTCAAAAAGTACAACCGAAGCATACAATTTGTGAAAAAGTACTAAATGCTCCAAATATTTGCTTGACCCTTAGTACTAATAAAGAAATACCCTACCAGATTTTGGGGTTTCTGTAGTTGATGGTTTTTTTTAAGCTCCCGAACAATTTCCTAATCAGATGGTTCTTATGCCTAAAATTATATAAGTACTTCCTGAATCCAGATATACAACATGTTGTTTGAAGCACCTTTATATTAGTAAACTCAATTTCTATCAGCTCTTCCAGGTAAACAAGATAGGAAACAAGACAGGTAAACAAGATAGGCTTGGGCGAGCTGATTTTACTTTATTGTAAGGATATATTAATAGAATCTTGCAAGTTTAAATATACAAATTTCCCACTGCTACTTTGAACTGCCTGACAAACTAGTATAGGTTCTTCCTCTGACTATTAAGCCACTGGGGGCTCTTCCCTCTTGCTTGTTTCCTAGGCAGCATTTCTTCTTGTTATTCCTCAAGATGACTTCCACATATCATTACAATTTCCTAGAAAAACTACTTGGGACCTAGTAACTTCTGGACTGTTTCCCCCTCCCCATATATTCCTCCACATGTGCTTTGTTTAGCATTTGAGGCCTGTATCAGATTCTATGGCCCAATAGGCACTAGTCATAAGGAGGTATTTAGAGATTTGCCAGGTCCCTACAACTTTCCCTAAATGGCAACCTTCACAGCCACTGGAGCATAACTCAGCATCCTATTTAGTTAATGCTGGTAAGGCATAATAGAGTTTGCAGAGCATCTGGAAGATGGAGTTGGAGAAGGATGATTTGTGAATATAGATGTTTAGCAAAACCAGGTTGCTTAAAAGAAAATATCCAGGTCCTTTAAAGAAAATATTTATTGTGCTATTTGTATCAAATACATTCCTGCTGTTTCTTCCTTGCAACTTTAATGAATTTCCCAGTTTGATCAGAACACCCCTTCTCTTCAGCTTTTCCTGAGTCTCTATCTACTGAAATCCCAATACTGTACCACTGCAGGCTTATACAGAAGGAAAAGCTTTCATGATATGGCAGGTATTGGAGGAGACACAGGATTACTAGAGGCCAATACTGTACTGATCTGCTTTCCCTTGTCCCACTCCTGCATTTGCAGAAGTGACCTTTTGTTCAGATTTAAATGTCAGTGCAATCTACTGGGATAAAACTTCCATTGTGAAGAGAGGAAGCAAGCACATAGACATCCTTTTGAAAAGTGGATTGGATTACATATCTCATCAGTGCTGATTACCTTGAATGCAAGGTGAAGGAGATAGTAAATCCCTATTGGGTTTGTTGGAAAAAGCCTTTTCTGAACATGCCTCTGATTTAAGAATGGCTCTAGAACAAACCCACATCAGGCAGATATTGTATAAACACACTTTTTGACAAACCCACATCAGGCATATATTGTATAAACACACCTTTTGGCAAGGTGTAAAGCAGGGGTGGGTTCTGGATCCGTTTGCTGCTGGTTTGCTCAGGGTCGCGCCGTGCGTGCCTCCCTGCAGCAATAAAAAAAATAGCTTCTGCGCATGCGCAGAAGCAAAATCCAAGATGGTGGGGCCCAGGGAACACAACGAAAGAACCAGTTCCGTGACGTCATCACCGGTTTACTAACGGTTCTAGAGAACCGGTTCAGGGGTGGGTTCTAACTTACCTCGCTGCCGGTTCGCTTCCTCCTGCACCGCGTGGCCGCGCCTCGTGGGCGCACGCATGCTTTGCGCACGCATGCGCAGTGCAAAAAATATAAAAAAAATTCCCCCCCCAAAAGCTGAAAACAAGATGGTGACGCATGCGCAGTGCCGGAAATTCAGTTTCTGCGCATGCGCAGAAGAAAAATAACCCGGAAAAACATTCCCCCCCCCCAAAAAAAAATTTCAAAAAAAATTTTTTTTTTAAAAAAGATGGCGGCGTCCACGGACTGGCACAAACCGAACCAGATCCGTGATGTCATTGTGACATCACCAGAGGGTCGCTACCAGTTCGGGCGAACTGGTCCGAACCGGGAGGAACCCACCTTTGAACCGGTTAGAACCAGTAGGAACCCACCTCTGGTGTAAAGGAAGAAAAACCTCACTCTATCAATAGCTGAACTAATACAAGAGGAATTGCATTCTCCAACCTTGGTTACAATTTTTTGTTTAGAAAAACGTCTCTGAGTCTTCAGAAACCTTGCAGATTGGATTTGAGCCTGATCAGCATAACCATGAAGTTATATTGATCTGGACTTGTAGTTACAGTCCAAGGTGGCTTCCAAAAGCAAAACTTAGTCCCTCTACTACAGAGGTCTTCAAACTTGGTAACTTTAAGACTTGTGGACTGGCTGGAGAATTCTGGGAATTGAAGTCCACAAGTCTTAAAGTTGCCAAGTTTGGGGACCCCTGCTCTAGTATGTTGTCCTCATAAATGCAGCTTCTCTGCAGCCTTTCAAGCAGTCCCTGCTGAATTCGTTTTACAGTCTAGAAGAGACAGCATGCCTTGCTCTTAATCATCTGAGTCCAAATAACACAAAGGAACAGTAATACATTATCGACATTTGCAATTGTCATATGTTTAGTCTCTTGGGCCTCTATAAAATCCAGCCTTTTGCTCCGAGATACACAGTTCTGAAATACTCTTTTGTTAAAAGATCTCATTTGCATTTTGACTCCTGTTGGAGGCTCCCTGCACAACTAACTTTTGGAGCTTCATAGGTGAATTTTCAGTTGACAGTTTTTGGATTTTCTAGATATTGGCATTTTCTAATGATTTCTTTAGTCCTTTGGCAGATTTGTTTTGCTTTTTCTTCATGTAAACCATAAAACATTTCTCTTCTGGAAAAAAAAGTGGGATATAAAGATTTTAAAAATAAAGCTATTATTCAGACTAAGAATTCTTTCTTGCTCCTTTTTTTTGGAGGGGGGGATTGTTGGCGATTCTGCTGGCAGCATACGGTATCATTTGCTCTTGATAGAAAATTCTCTTTTAGAATTTTTGAAGACCACTCTATTTATCTCCCCAAATATAATTGCCCATTATGGATTGACTGCTTATCAATTTCAATTATATTATGTCATTTATTATGGCTGGTTGTACAGTCAGATGTTTAGACTTGGCATTTTTATCTCTCTTTGAATCCTTCCCAAGGAGCTGCAATAGGCAGATATTGTTGTTTGGTAGTGTTAAATTATTGTCCCAGAATGTAAGCTGTTCACTAAAGCTGCCTTTTGCAATTGACTGATGATGATTTTGTCAATGCCGATAGTGTTTAAGTGGTACTCCAAATGTTTCGAATTGCACCCAAGGTGCCTATTACTATTATTTTCTCTTGCCACAATTATTCTACTTGTATTTGCAGGAATTTTGCGATTTCCTCCAGTTCATTCTCCTCTATTCTGGTGTTTCCAGGTACTGTGATATCCACTATTCAGATTTTCGTATCTTTCTTATCAACAATTGTTAAGCCCCGGGGTTAAATGTAATTATTATTAGTTCATTTATTTAAATCATTCTAGTTTGTCTATTTGAAAATGTTCAAAGTGGCTATAATGCTTCTTGCCCATACCTCTTTAAAGTTCCCCATGCTAAAAAAAAAAAAAAGGCTGAATCCTTTATCATGTTGTTATCCCTTTTTGCACCAGTTCAATTAAACATTTTGGGTAGGGGATAATGTGGTATGCCAAATGGGGCTCATGATATTTTCATTTTAGAAGTATTGTATCACTTTTATTCTATAATACTGAGCAAGAAAAAGTGTACTAGTAGGTTAAAGCAAATCTTTATCATGCGTTTCAACTTTGTGAGTTAACAAAACTATCCATCACACCTCCTTAATGACAAATGTCTAAATGTCTGAATAATGCATGCCCTGAAGAAGTATGCTTTTTCACAATCTAAGGCATTATTAAAAAAAAGAAAGAAAGTGGGGGAGGGGAACTTTCAAAGTGAGCCGAATGAAGAAATATTACGAACCAACCCTTCAGTTTGCTGCAGTGCAGGCGGTATGCAAATATGTTTACAAATAAAAAGCTGTATTTGAACACCCGGACTTTGTGAATTTCAGGATAATGCTGATTTGAAGTACAGCTTTTATGGGATGATTTTGTAGAAGGATACCACAAGCCAAATGAAGTGAAAGCTCCATGGAAACATCTTTCAAAATGCATTCCACTGAAATAATGATAAATCAACAACTGCAAAATGCAGCTTTTCTTGAAAACCAAGGGGATGATTTAGCAATGTATTTAGGGTTTTGTTCACACAAAATAATATGTGCAGCTACCAGGATTTACTGTATAGCCAAAAGAATTTCAGTTAGCAGGACTGGGAGATATCCTGGTCTCAGATCCTGGAAAAGTACTGCCATTCAGGCATAATAATACCAGGCTTAAAGACTGCCTCATTGGATAATGCAGATATAATCACAAATTACATCATGATGAGCACAACTCTGCATGAGGCCCGAACTCATACTTTCCCCTCACTCTTTTTGCATGAGAAGGACTTCTGTTTTTATTTTTGACTAAACATGCTTAGACCTGAAAAACCTTTCTGCTTCTAAATAAGGATGGTCCTACCATGAGTCAAAATAAGACAGCTGCCTCGAGACAAGCTGAGAGTGGGACAATATTGGGGTGCTGGAGGACAAAGTTGGTATTTCCAAATGACTCTGCACTTTCAAAGAACTTTGTTGCTTCAGATATGATGGAGCATTCAGATAAGATTTTTTTAGAATATCACACGAGAAAAGGTATTTTATCCTTCCCCCCCCCCCCAGGTAGCAAAATGTCTGGTGCTTCACTTGATCTTAATACCGTAATAAATAAATTGTGTAAATGAAGGGAGACTACATGACATTTGTTGATTTCAATGGATTTAATATAAGTATGGTTAAATCTAAATCCAAGATAATATTTCCTTTATTAATTTAGCGCATCCCCTCAAAAATTTGGTACTCTCCAATTAAGTTGGATTCACACATCCCGTCTTCCCATTTAGTAATTAGGGATTGTGCTGGCTGGAAGCTGCAATTCAACATATAAAAATCAGTAAATTAGGTAATCAGGAGCCGAGGTGGCGCAGTGGTTAGAGTGCAGCACTGCAGGCTACTTCAGCTGACTGCTAGCTGCAGTTCGGCGGTTCAAATCTCACCGGCTCAAGGTTGACTCAGCCTTCCATCCTTCCGAGGTGGGTAAAATGAGGACCCAGATTGTTGGGGGCAATATGCTAACTCTGTAAACCGCTTAGAGAGGGCTGTAAAGCACTATGAAGCGGTATATAAGTCTAAGTGCTATTGCTATTGCTATTGCTACTTAGCAAAATCGTTATTTTTGGTGCTTCCTTTTGATGGGAATCTTTTCAATTCTACTATTATTTAAAAAAATACAGTGATATCTGGAGATGATTTCCTAAAAAGAAAAGAAAAGAAAGAAATAGAACTATGGTTGCCAGCACATGGAGTTAATCACTTTAATATCTGAAATATTCATCTGCAATCTCAATTTGCTCCAAGTCCAGCAGCTGCATTAGTTGAGATAATTCTGTCAGTGCATGCTGTTTGTACCCAGAACATGCCTGCTAAATTTGTTAAAGAATACCCCAGACTAACGCATCATTACACTCACAAAGTCATCTATCTTTTACTTCAGATTAATTCCTCCCCCCTTCCCGCTCTTCACCTCCTCCATAAATCCTGGTGCACTTAATTAATTTCAGTTCCAGTGTAAGGTCCATAATACAGAATTGTTCAAGCAAACACAAAATTAATTATTCTATTTACGGTCTTCTCATTGAAAGGAGCATTTCATCTTTCATAATTACATTTTGGAACGTCCAATTATGAATTCAGGCTTCTGCTATTTTGCATAGTGTGATTGTATACAAGTATCTCAATGCCAATGAAAACTATGAGTTGGGCTGTTCATTTTGTTCCAATTAGGCTGCAATCATGTACAGTTTCAGTCCTATGAAGGAAAAAAAAAAGCTTTTCAGAAAACTGTATTGGTATCAGGTTATGGAAATTCATGAGCAAAGGTGACTTCACAGTCTTCACTGAGAAAAATGTACAAAAAGGCCATTTCACTGACATTATAATATCATCTACCTGATGCTGAAGGACTGTATTAAGGCAGCTTTTTTTTAACAGAATCCCCTGAAATTCAGTTCCCAGAATGCTGAGCAACTCTGGCCAAAGATCATGCTGGCTACAAATTCTGTGCACTGTAGATTAACAAAAAGGATCAGGTTGGAGGAGATAGCATAAATTATACATTCCAGTACAGCCAAATGATATATGACTTTGAAAACAAGCTTTCTCCCATCTGTTTCTTTTTGGACAAGGAACTAAAATGTCCAGTGTTAGCTATGTACTAAGTGTAATAGCCCTGAAGGGGGGGGGAAAAAAGATGACAGAGGAATACAGATATTCTTGAGGTGAGCAGGCAGGGCTAAATTTAATTTCTCCTTCCTTTCTTGTTAGCTAAACAGCAAGTTTGCTGCTGTATAACAGGCTTACCAAGTGCTGGTTATTCTGGATGTTCTCACAGTTTTCGTAAGACCTCAGTGTTTAAAATATATACATTAACATCTAATAATTGCTGCTATTATTATTATTATTATTATTATTATTATTATTATTATTATTATTATTTTTCTTCCAGCCTGTGTTGGTTATAACAGCCTTTTTCTCTTTCAGCCCTTCCTGATAAGTGGTTCTTAAATTTAGCATGCTAACTCTTCTCCATTTCAAGCTTTGAGGTGATTGATAGACTCTTTCCACCATTCCTAATTTAACAAAGCCAGAATTTAAAGCCAGAAATGATTAGGGGGCGGGAGGCTAAAACATACGATGAACGGTTGCAGGAACTGGGGATGTCTAGTCTAGTGAAGAGAAGGACCAGGTGAGACAGGATAGCATCTCAGGGGGTAGCTGGTTCCAGAGGGCCGGAGCAGCCACAGAGAAGGCCCTCCCCTGCAGGCCCGCCAGCCGGCACTGTTTAGCTGACGGGACCTGGAGGAGCCCAACCCTGTGGGATCTTACCGGTCGCTGGGAGCTATGTGGCAGAAGGCGGTCTCGAAGATAACCTGGTCCTGAGCCATATAGGGCTTTAAAGGTAATAACCAACACCTTGAATTGTGCCCGGAGACCAATAGGAAGCCAGTGCAGCTCGCGGAGTATAGGTGTAATATGGGTGTACCTAGGTGCACCCACGACAGCTCGCGCAGCCGCATTCTGGACCAATTGTAGTCTCCGAACACTCTTCAAGGGTAGCCCCATGTAGAGCGCATTGCAATAATATTAAACACTATTAAACATGTAGACAAAATCCTAGAAGTGCCCAACTGTCTTTCTCATCAAAAAGGTAAAGGTTTCCATAATTATGTAGCAGCTGTTCAGGACTCTCCCACAAACAGATTCTTACCGTTAGATATTACGGTAGTTGAGGATATAGTTTGAAGTATTAAGAGGACAGATGACTGTGAGCATTGTGACGGGGCAAGTAAGAGGTTATATAGTTAGTCCTCAATATGACTGGTCATTTAGTGACTATTTGAAGTTATGACAGACCCTCTGAAAAGGTACTTATGACCTGGTTCCAAAGTTCCAATAGCTGCCTCCCGCATGGTCATGTGACTGCATTTATGGCTCTTTGCAGCATTCCATGGTCATGTGACCTGAGATTTATGATGCAGTTATGACAATTTTCAGCAAAAATACCTTTGGTTCACATTGGTTCACTTAGCGACTGGGGTGTTCCCCAGTCGTTCCCCAGTTCCCCAGAAGCAAATCACGACCATGGTGATTTGCTTCATGATAGCCACAAAAAAGGTCATAAAATTGGGTCAGTCATGGGATAACCTGCTTTACAATCGTCACAATTTATGACTGTAATGGGCAGATTCCATTACAGTCCTAAGTCAAGGACTATCTATAATCTTTCAGGATCTTAGAGCTTAAGATACTATATCTAGGCCTTTATAGATCAAAAGCAATCACCGTGATAAATTTCACCTAGATGACTTTTGAAAATAAGGGGAGACCTTGAAGCTAGGAAAAGCCATTCTTAGAGAGAAGAATTTTGAACTTTGACATTAAAGTTAAAAAGAAATGGTAACCTAGAGAAGAAGTAAAGGCAAACTTTGTTGCTATTATGTTCATGAATTCATAATTCCTGAAATAATTTGTGAACAGAAATGTAGCTTCTTTCAATAGTTACTAGGAATATGCTCTGAATTAGGTCAAAGTTTGAATAACCACTTTAAAAAGATTGCTTCGGTCCAATCTGTGGCCATATTCAACTGAATTGGACATTTTTTCTGAATGGTTCCCTAGGATGGGGAAAAGGAGAGAATGAGGCAAGACATGACTTAGAGGTCTACCAACCACAGGGATGGTTAATTGGGTGCTCCTATTTAGAGAATCTTGGAAATCCTAACACAGATGAGTTGTAATGAAAAGAACCTTGAATATCAGGTGCAACCCACTGAATCTAGAATAGATTACAATTACAAATTCCAAGCCAAAATACTTGCCATAAACAATCATAAACCATTTTATATTTTTAAGAACCATCTCCAAATTTAAATATTTGTTTAAACAAATCAAGGCCCCTAAATCTGTTTGGTAGGAGAAATTATGCCTTCAATTGTCTTCTATTCTTGTCCCCAAACAATTTCAGGCAGTATAGGTAGAGGTAGAAGTAGAGATAGAAGTAGACGTACACCTAGAACTATGTTTAACTCCAAAGTTGTGTGTATTTCTGGATGTCTCTCTAATGCATCCTTCTCTATAGAAAAATGAAAATGTTACAACTGTACATATTTTTTTCTCCCTCTTAGGAGACAGGTATCTTTCTCAGACTGGGTTCTGAGTCAAAGTGAGTAACGTCTGATTCAATCCAAGTTCAAACAGGTTATTTTTTTTCTTGATTTACTAAACTGGGGTATGAAATAAATCTTAAGATCAGTGTTCAACTATCATTTCCCATTTTCCCCCCATAATTTGCATTATACATATATGCATATATACATTGGTGAATAATCCCAGGTCCTTGGGAAGGACTTGATAGGTTAAAAAAAATGCCAAATCCATTCTAAACATCTGGCTGACTATGTGATGAACCATAATAATGACTAGCAAAAATGTGTACCAGGAGATAGGTGCATGTAAACCCAATAAGGTAGACCAGACTAAGAAAGCAATGCTCTATAGGCCAGGATTACTTTTATTGTAGCAGCTATAGTAACAGGACCTTGCAAATCTGAATGTGCTTTTCCCTCCTTCGTTTTATCTTCATATGAACTAGGGAGTGGCTTGTCTGAGATGTTTTCTCAAGTTATATTCTTGGTATGGGCTTGAGCCCCACTTATCTGAGCTTTGCCTTGGCAGCAGCTCTTCCCCTTGTGTCCTCCCCTTCCCCTTCAGGACTTTCCTGTGTCCTCTACAATGAATGACCATCAAACACATTTTTGCACAAGTGTTTTATTTTATTTTATTTTGGAAAACAAATGCGGAAACAGAAGATGACAAATTTAAGGCTACAACAATACAACATTGAAAGAAATTGCAATGAACAGATTAGTCTATTAATTTGCAATAACTACTGTACATTTCTACAATAAATTGATTAAAAAGCATAATATTTCTAACATTGGCTCTGTCAGAAATTGCTGTGTTTCCCTTCAAGATGTAAAGGGAGGAACACAGATCACAGATATGTGTACGGAAAAAAAAAAAAAAAAGTGTACCTGAGCTCCCTTAGCCAGAAAGCCATAGAATCGAAAGAATATACAGTACATACAAGCTTTTGATGATCCAAGGCCAGGTTTCCAATGGGGGAAAGAAACAGAGTTTTCAACCTTGTCTTTGTTTTTAAATTATGACGAACTTATTTTAGGACACATTGCTGTTTTTTATATGTTTCCCACCTCCTTGCAGTAATAACATTTTGCAGCAATCCTGACATTCATGGAAAGCATGTGAGAGCCAGCTTCTGTAGATCCCATATCTGTTTTCAACATGTAAAAAAAACAAAAAATAGTTTCTGTATCCCTGAGTTGCATTTTTTCCTAAAAAAAGGGCATTTGTTTCTTATGGTTACCTTAATTTGCAAAATATGGGAAGAGAAAGGAGGTGCTGAGACTGGCAGAAGTGAGTGAGGCAGAGACTTTTGTGGAGGGATTGAGATTTATCTAGATCATGGGTGTCAAACTCGATCGCGTCACGTGATGTATCGTGACGTATCGTGACATTTTTTGCCTTTGCGGAGCCAAGGTGGGCGTGGCCTGCACGTGACTCATCTGGCCCGTGGGCTGCCAGTTTGACACCCCTGATTTTAGATCATGAGCTGTGGTGGTGCAGTGATTAGAATGCAGTATTGCAGGCTGACTCTGCCCAATGCTAGGAGTTCAATCCTGACCAGCTCAAAGTTGACTCAGCCTTCCATCCTTCTGAGATAGGTAAAATGAAGACCCAGATTGTTGGGGACAATATGCTGACTCTGCAAACCACTTAGAGTGTGCTGTTAAGCACTGCAATGTGGTATATAAAGTCTAAATGTTGTTGCCATTTCATAAAATGAAGGAATATGTGAATTGAAGCAGAGAAGGACGTTCATGAAGAAGAATTAGTCTACATGGCTAATCTTAGTTTTACGCAGGTAGATTTGTGTTACAGAACAGTTTGCAAAACTCTAGGGAAAATGTTTAATTGCTGAATGTTTTGAAAAGCAAACACTAGATTTTCTCTCTCTTTTTTTAAAGGTTTGTGTTTGACTACGAAAACCCCAAGGGGCTCCTAGTTATTTGTCCTATAAGTAGACTTTTCCAATTAAAGCAGCTCTTGAGTTATAACAGGACTGTACTAGGATTTTTTTAAAAACAAAAACAAAGCATAATAATGATAATGCACTTTTACAAAACCTAGATATAGTAAATTGAGCAAATTCTTTTCTCTCCCAAGGCAAAATAGGAAAGTTAGGATGCAAAACCAAGGATTATATATGCTACAATATGTGTTTTCATCTCAGTTGTTCAAGCTGCAGTCAGGTAAATCCAACCATTTATTAGAAGGTAAGACGTGTAGAACTTCTAATAGTGTACTAAAACCCATCAGATACACATGAAAGCTTTTTTTCTTATGGAAAATAGTGTGATTTTCAGTTCTATTTTCAAGGTGGCAGAATTAAATGGACCTTGGTTGATCAGGAAAAAGCTAAGCAGAGCTGGTCCTGAATAATACTTTGATGGGAGATGACCAGGGGAGTCCCAGACCTGTAGACCACACTGGAGAGTAAAAAAAAAATATTCTAAAAAAAGACAAGTCGAACCACTAGTTTGATTCAAAGGTTTAAAACAAAATTTAGAATTTCCTTTAGCAGCATTTTTGAGCTTTCTTGTTGCAAAGAGATGGAGGGTGCTTTCACGCCTCCTGACACATTTTCTTTTCCTGATACATCTTTCTGCAGCTTTCCTCACATTTCCCAATCTGAAAAGGTTCACAGGAAGAGTTTCCTCACAAAGTTTTATTTTTGGGGAGCTGAGGAGGCTGCTGGAAAATGATTTTACAGCACAACTCTCTCATACATGTACACCTTTGCACCTAAAAGGAATTTGAGAACTTCCATGAACCCGCATGAAAATTTAATTCCCTCCCCCCCCTCCAAAACAAAATGAAAACATTTTTTTCCTCACTAAACGTAACAAGGAAAGTAGAAAATCATTTCTGGCTCTGTCTTGATTAATTCACACTGAACATTTGCTGCATCTTGAGCATGATAGGAGTTACACCATTGCTTTCACACCTAATAGGGACAATTTAACACATTGCTGCAAAGGAATTCAGCAATGGGACGATAAAATGTCTTGTCATGCTGAAAATTCAGAAACAGTTGTTCAAGCTCTGTTTCTCATACTGATTGTTCCCAGCTGGGCTTATTTTAGTAAAGCTTGGATGGAAATATCCAGGGATATGACACCTGGCTCTATGCTGTCCAATATTTTTTATCAATGACATGGATGAGGGAGTTGACTGAATGTTTCTCAGGTCTGCAGATGTCACAAAACTGAATGAAATGGGTAAGATTTTAGAGGAGAGAAAGAAGATTAGAAACATGTAGATGGGCTTGTACAGTGGATTGAAATAAATAGCTTGGAAATTAAAGGGAGAAATGTAACATTCTGCATCTGGGCAGGAAAAAAAATGGAATGCACAATTCAGTGGGCAGAAATCTGTGGAAGGTTAATAGTTAATAAATTAAAGATGATGTAATTGTGTGATAGAGCTATAAAAAAGCTGGATATTTTAACAGGAGCAGAGAGTCCAGACCATAATTATTCCATTATATTCTGCTTTAGTCAGACTCCCTTTGGAGTCCAGAGAATGGCTACCAAAATGGTGAAGGTTTTGGTAATGAAGCTATATGAGGAACAGTTAATGAAACTGGGCTTGTTTAGCTTTCAGAAGAGGCAATTGAGAGGATGTGAACCTACATAAGATGCTTATGAAGTGCTGAGTTCAACTTCCCTGGATATCTTCAAACAGAAGCTGGATTGTCATCTATCAGGGATGCTGTATGGATCCTGCAATGAGCAGGACCAAATATATTCTAAGGTTTCTTTCAATAATTGCAATATAGCCTCATGGATATATTGATTTCTACTTTGGATCATATTTCTATTTTTCTGTTTTCCAACTCCAGGTACACATCCGGAGAAGTCCTAGGAAGAGAAAATACAGGATGTACCCTTAGCTATAAAACAGGAGTGGAGAAAAGATTAATCTGAAAATAAACCACTGGATGATTTGCAATAGAACAATCAGGATCTTTTGATTCTCGGCTCTTTAATAATCCCACCATAAAATCACATTTTCTCCCTTCCTCCAAATGAAGAAAGGTCAAATAAGGGGGACTGAATTTTATACAGAAGGTTCATGAGTTTTGTGTACTCATGAAATCCACAAACCAACGTTGGACTCAGAATTTTTTCATTTCCTCTCAAGTGTCTGTCATTTGCATCAGACCCTGGAAGTTGACTGGGTGAATTTCAGTGCTGTCATAAGCAAACTAAACAGCTTGAAAACAACCTATCCTACCTTTTGGCATTAAACTGCAGTTGATCTGTTCTTGCATCTGACTGTAATTGTAATCCCAACTGATCCATCTGAGTGATACCCAATATCAAAATTAGTTGGGGAGACTGGGAGTATATGAATATTTGTCCTGTCAATAAGAGTTATCGATGGACAAACCCCTTTACTTGTCTGCTTTCTCTATCATGCCTCCCTCTTAATTCATTTTCAGTCTTTAATGTACTGTTGTTTAGCTTCCTCTCCCATTAGGCTCTGTAATGTGCTCCAATTGCCTTCAGCTTGACTGCACTTAATAGCCAGCGTAAATAGAACTTAGTGTAGCATGCACTAACATCTCTATCCATTGTCCGGAGATTAAATACATGCCACAAATGGTTTACGCATCATCAGCCTCAAGCCCTAGTTCTACAGCTACCAACCAAAAGAGGATATTAAATTAATTTGCAGGTTGCTTTAGCAAATCCTAACAAAAAGGGGGAAAAGAAAACCTAAGGGTCATTATGCATATAATAGCTATCAATCAAAGAGAGGGGGTGGAAAATGATAATGGCAGGTCATTATGGTCAGACAGGTGTGCATATGCATTAGGTCTTCCATGACTGGCACAGACCCAAGCTTAATGGGGTTAACAAGAGAGGAATGCCCGCTCACCATATGTATGCACCTAAGGACAAGGCAAAAGGGCAATGATGTGGCACATCAGATCATGCTTTAACCCCTTTTGTTACTTAGACTGGGTCAAGAATATGGATACAAGAATGGGTGGGGAGTATAGACCTAGCTGAGGTTCTAATTTTAGCCTTATCAAGTAAATTGCTGGGTTAACTACAAACTAGAAGATCAGTTGTGCATGCTGTATATCAATACAGAAGAAAATCCTGCTTTGTTCAGTGACGTTTTCTCCCTAGAAAACATATTTATGTTTTATTTGGTTATACTTATTTACTTATATATGCAAATTTTATATAT
>QLTV01001323.1:466769-478320 GCA_003457575.1 Thermophis baileyi | reverse complement strand
CCTTCCTTCCTTCCTTCCTTCCTTCCTTCCTTCCTTCCTTCCTTCCTTCCTTCCTTCCTTCCTTCCTTCCTTCCTTCCTCCCTCCCTCCCTCCCTCCCTCCCTCCCTCCCATACTGAAGGTAGTCCATAGGCTCCAGCACTGATTGTAAAATAGTTGTTGAGGACTTCAGTGGCTTTGCAATGGCTGTTTCATTTCATAGATTTCATAGATTTTTGGGGTCACTTTTTTGCAGTCTCTGTTAAACTCCATTGCAAAACCAATTTAAAATCACTTAAGCAAATCATGAAAGATGCAATATGGGGGGGGGGAAAGAAAGGTAGTGAATAATGGTTAGCCTAAAGCATCACAACAAAGAAATTGTGTTTCCCTCCTAGCTTCTCCTTTTGAGTGGAAGCTTTCACTACAACTTCTTTTCTATCTGACCCTCTCTTGATCTCTGTTGATCTTTCATCCTCTACTTATTTTTGCACAGGCTTAAGCAAAATGCTGCAGCATATTCAGGCTATATACTAACTAGTCATTTTTGCATGTAAGTTCCATTATGTAAACATTTGTATGAAATATGCTAAGGGTTGCAATCTAACAATGTAAACTATAATAAATCTAAATTTGACAATCTCTCTAACAAGACCAACCAAAATGGTGGAAAGTTTTCAAGTTCCTCAGAATCAATTATACTATGTGATACAAGCAGCCATGATGCAATAGAGTCCAAATATCTTGCCATGTGAACTTTGGAGTTGTATTCTTTGACATGAACCAACCCAAACATATATACTTACTACTCAGCTGTGTATAGTCCTCATCATGGTATCTATAGGCATCAATGTGCCTACAGATGTTACATAGCACCCTCTAGATTACCTGCCTAAAGGGCTGTCAGATCTGAGCTGCAAAGCTCCAGAGAATCACAAGATGGCAGTAAAATATTATTGCTTTCTGTATGGCTCTGCTGTCATCTAGTGGTCTTCCAGATTGATGCAGCGCAGATTTCATTCTGGTATTTCAGAGAATCTCAGTGTTACTGCTACTGAACTATTGCTTTTCCATGGTTTGGTTCATACAGAATACTAAGCCATCATTTGTTCATCATTATTTACTGTGTCTTAAGACAATGCATGAAAGGCACTTAAAACAAATATTGCTTCAATATTGTACTCAGTTGACTTCCTATCTTCATGACATTTTCTTTGAGGCAATTCAACAACAACAAAAATCAGTGCAGTGACTCTTTGCAAAAGGATTAGCAAAGTTCCATTGAACCATCAGAAGGGTGAATACTCCACGTAACAATTTGGGGATCGTCAGTTTTCTGCCCCGCTTATTAAGCATGTTTGCCTTGCAGTATGCAATCATTAACTTACTCTGGAACTGTTCTTTTCTTTGATTGTGGATAGATACTGTATTTTGATGTTAAATCTATAGACACAGCTATAGACAATTGTTCTATCACGTGTTCTACTTAAAAATATGGAGAAAAGTACAGAACTGATTTTTGGAGCAAACTGTAACGGATTAATTTAATGCTAAATTGCCAAAATCAGTAACATACAGGCAGAAAAGTCCCAAACAGCTTACCTGGGCTCACTTCCAAAGATTGTTCATCCCAATTTTAAAAGGTAATGGTTAAAAACTAGGATGATGTTAGATATGATCATTGTGCAACATTTTGAATGCTTTCTCTACTAGCAACCAATTAAGAGATTTTATAACTCACCAGCATCTTGTGGGTCTCCCAAAAATCTCATATGTATCTTGAAGTGATTACAGTATATCTTTGCAGGGCAGATGTTATATAAATCAATCACCTCAAACATGATTTTTTCCAAGTGTTCAGTGATGGATCATGCTAATTTGTTTCAGCAAATCAAGACTGTTTTTCCTGCATTTTCTAGGACAGCTTTTCATCTTTGCAGTTTAGAAATAAAGTGTTCAGGAAAGAAATGTGGATAGAGATGAAGTAATCATTCTTTAATTTTGGGTCACTACAGTGCAAACCTTAAAATGGAAAAAAAAACCTATGTCCTCTTTTCAGCCTCTCTATTCTTATGATGAGGTGTTAGAAGGGAAATTAGGGAGACTAAGGTACTACATTCGTGTCTAAAGGAATCTGATTTTGAGTCTTTTGTTGCTCCTATGGCACAATCTATTTTGCTGCAGCTGTGTAATGAATTCACATCTGCTAGCACCACATGTTGCTCTGGATTACCCAGATGCAAAGTCTCAATTTTTCTAATTAGCAACAACACCAAGTATATCTTAATTTTCTTTTCCTCTGCCTCAACTAAACATGATATTAACAAGGTTACACATCTACATCTTCAGTGTTTAATTGAATAAGATCCAAGATTCGATTAGTCTGCTCTGTCCTCTTAATATGGTGTCTGTCCAGATCTAAAATCATGTGTTAGTAATATTATGTGGCAGGCAAAGGGCAGGGTATGGGGACACATCTCCTTCTTTAGTTTGTATTGCATATGAATAGCGGGATGTTGAAGGTATTTCATGAATTTATTTCAGAATACTTTTAGGTAATTCTTGCTGTATTATGTATACTTGCAATCATGTATACAAAAATCATACAAAAATCTGTATTGCAAGTATAAATATAGATTCATTTTATTCTGCAATTTTAGTGATTAAGTTATGAAATATATCATATTTCTCCTCTTTGCTGACATCCCATCAGTGGTGAAATCCAATTTTTTTTACTACCTGTGGGTGTGGCTTGGTGGGCGTGGTGTGGCTTGGTGGGCGTGGCTTGGTGGGCGTGGCAGGGGAAGGATACTGCAAAATCTCCATTCCCACCCCACTCCAGGGGAAGGATACTGCAAAATCTCCATTCCCACCCCACTCCAGAGGAAGGATATTGCAAAATCTCCATTCCCACCCCACTCTGGGGCCAGCCAGAGGTGGTATTTGCCGGTTCTCCGAACTACTCAAAATTTCCGCTACCGGTTCTCCAGAATCTGTCAGAACCTGCTGGATTTCACCCCTGCATCCCATAGTACATCTGCTTATATATACTGTAAATATACACATACTGTATGAATCATGCATGTTGCATGACTGGAGTTTTACCTTCAAATCTATTCTTCCAACTAGTTATTCAATAATTAAGTGGTAAGGTAAAGCATTCTGCATGTACTCAGATATATATTATATTGCTCCATATTGTATAATCCTGACTAAAGGCTAACTTTTAATATAGATCATAGGATTGGTTCAGGCTAAGATTTTTTTTTTTACTTAATTTGGTACAACCCAGTTCTAGAAAAATTTAAAAACAAAAAACAAAAACACAACCCACTCCAAGACAATAAAAACAAAGCAGAAGAATCAGACTAGAAAAGAAGTAAAAGAACAATACCAAATATGCAAACCAGAATATCATTATCAACTTTGAGGGCGAGCCACCTTGGCCCAAAGCTTGGGAGAATAGCTAGCTCTTGAAGTCCCTCCTGAATGGCATCAGGGAGTGAGTTACCTGCTTCTCAGATGGAACCTCATTCTAGAGGGCAGGTGCTGCAACAAAGGAGGACACTTCCTGGCTCCTGATAGATGACTGAAAGGACCCAGAGCCTTATATTAGCCAACCAGACACTATGGGAGATAGGTGGGTCCTCAACTAACCAGACCCTTTGCCGTCTAAGCTTTTATAGATGATAACTAGCATTTGAATTGTACTTGCCAACAAACTGTCAACCACTGATGTTTGTGGATCAGAGGTGTCACATGGGTATACTAAAGCATGTCCATAACTGCTTGCACCACTGCATTCTTGACCAGTTCAATCTTGTGAGTGTTCTTCAAAGGACATCCTGTGCAGAGTGCATTGTAGTAGTTGAGCCATGAGCCACTATGTCATAAGTGACTGTCTGAAGGCTCTCCCAATCCAGGAAAGGAACAACAGACATACCAGATGAAGCTGTGCTAAAGCTTCCTTTTACTACTTCCACCTGCTCATTGAGTTCAAGAAGAGTATGGCTTTTGGATATGCCCATTATTCTTAAAGGCTCTGTGATGTCATAGTAACTCAACCAATAAGAGTATCCTTCAGGCCCAACTTCCAGGTTTCTCAGAAACAGCTGGTTGACTAAGATTAGAAATAGTATTTTAAACCTGATGGGCCACTGACCTGACTCTTTCAATTTCTTCTTATGTTCCATATATGTGTAAGACAATCACACTTCTAACGTGTAAATAACAATTCATATAAAGTTTAGATATACCTTCAAGTCACAGATTTCCACTAACATTTATTCAAGAATGCCTACATGTGACATGGGTCAACATGTTGGTTTGTGACAGATTTTGGACTTGGAATAAAAACAACTGAGTTCTTATTCTTATTCATCCACAGAGTAACTTATTTGTGAGGAGTATTAAGAGTGGGACATCTATGAAAAGCTACAATGACTACTTTAGAGAAGGAATGGAACATAGATCCAATGAATTAAACATCATTGGATGTTATATAACCTTTGTTGGTTCGAGACAGCAGGATATCAGATTTATTGATTGGAAAGATGAAAAGATTAAGAATATATTGAATGGGAATTTCTGCTTCTATCTAGTTCCATAAAAGGTGCTTTATAGAAGCTCTTAAGGCAGCATCTTGTGCAAAGGAGAGCATCAAAAGGATGGTGGGGTAGAGGAATGACTTCACTTTAATACCAGACACTCTCCTCTGATCATCCTTCACTCACATTCCACCTGAATATGCAAGGGGGAATTCTACTGGGAGACAACAGCAATTATTTGTGTGATTTAATTGGCATTATCATTTTACTCGCTTGACAGAGATAAATCACTTGCCTATATAGTCCTGCAACAGTGACTGTACTGCAAAGGGAAGGAGGCTTTACTTGCTGTAGCTGGTAAAGGAGATGCCATGCCTACCAGTGCATCTTAATAATTAGCTCAGTTATAATTAATTGGACTATTTGAGAGCCAGTTTAACAAACAAATGGAGGGCTTGATCGTTCAGTAATTGACAATTTGTTTCCAATATTATGTCTCTTTGTAACTGACACAAGACACGGCTGGCCATAGGGTTGGCCTGAGGAATGAATATGAGACCAGGAGGCAGCCGCAAGGGAGAGCAATCCCTTCATAGCCTCCCTAATAACAAGTATTCAAGGGATGCAGTCTGCCTTGAGGAGAAGGGGGGGAGGGGAGGGGAGAAGAAATTGCTCTCCCCCCTCCTTTCCTTGCTTGCTTAAAACAGCTGCTGCCAAATGGCACTGAAGGTTGTATTAGACAAGTAAAGACAAGCTCCCAGACTTCCACAGTATTTTTATCTCTAGAATTTGTCTAACGTTTATTTTGGTGCAAGTCGACAGAAGAATGGCCTGCAGAAGAAAATAAAACCACCTCCTCTACTGATTGTATGCACAACTGTAGCTCATTGTCAAGAACATCTCCGGATTGAATCTCATTTTTAAAGCTGCCTTCTCCTTCTTTGCAATCACCCTGATCTAGTTCCTTTGCAGCTGCTTCTTTGGGGTGCACGCAATCCTTTCAAATATAAAATGGACTGTGCAAGGATAAAGACTTGATGGCGATAACTGCAAAAACAGCAGTTGCAGCCATAATTTTTATGAGGGGCATAAAAGTTCTGCCCAGTTTATGTGAACAATTATCATGTTATTTCCCATGAAGTGGGCTAAGAAAGATATAATAATACTGGGTTGGAGGTCTCTTCACAGGATGCAGTGCAGGAGTACCTTTTCCTCTCTAAGTAGTGATTGTGCCAACTGGCTGGTATCTGCAATATCAGGCTGATATCATCTTAAAATCCACGGGGATTGAGGTATCAGAAAAGGCAAGGTGATTGTAACAGTGTGACTGAAACCCCTTTGGGGTTGCACATGCATAAAACCAATAATGAGTGAATGGACCAATAATGACTGAAAATAGATAATATTTTCACTGTTATGCTGATCACAAGTGAATATAGATTTATGCGTGTGTGCCTTTGATGGTAATGATACTTGCCAAATAACTGAAAAAGTCACTGAATATATATATATATATATATTTGCAAGATATTGGAAGTGGTTTGCCATTGCCTCTTTCCTAGGGCTGAGAGAGAGTGACTGGCCTGAGCTCAACCAGCTGGGTGGGAGTAAAACTAACAATCTCCTATTTTGTAGCCTGGTGCCTTAACCACTACACCAAACAGGCTTTCTGAATATAGATGACCTACGCAATATTTATATGAGCTTTTATGATTCCTTATCTTAAAATGGGAAATATGGGGAACTATCTCATATATTGTCAATAACGTCCCAGAATGTAAAACAAACAGGCAATTTTTAGTACTGGGTTCATGCAGTGTGTGCATTTTAACTGTCCATGCATTTTAGTAGAGACACTTGGAAAATCCAAAAAATCCAGAGCATTCAAAGCAATAAAATGCAAACAAAGTGGTAGCTGCATATTGTTGGATCAGTCTTTAGAAAATATCATATAGCTGAATGTTTTCTGCATTCATGCAGCAACAACAGCAACAACAACAATAATGATAATGATAATAATAATCACCTAGTAGCTTGGGGGGGGGTGCAAGCTCGAAGGAGGATGAGAGCTATGCCAGAAGCTCAACCATACACAACATGTCTCATCAGAGAAGCCAGATAGAATAGAATAACAGAGTTGGAAGGGACCTTGGAGGTCTTCCGGTCCAACCCCCTGCTCAGGCAGGAAACCGTATACCATTTCAGACAAATGGTTGTCCAATCTCTTCTTAAAAACTCCCAGTGTTGGAGCATTCACAACTTCTGGAGGCAAGTTGTTCCACTGATTAATTGTTCTAACTGTCAGGAAATTTCTCCTTAGTTCTAGGTTGCTTCTCTTCTTGATTAGTTTCTATCCATTGCTTCTTGTCCTGCCCTCAGGTGCTTTGGAGAATAGCTTGACTCCCTTTGAGATGAAGAGTGCTTCTCTCCTAAACAATATGGTAAAATGTAACTTACAGAAACCCATATCAGATTGGTTTTTGCCCTGGTCATTGTGCTAGGTGTTGGAATTCCTGCACATCTGGTGACAAATGGGCTGCAGGACTTAGGACTATTGACTGAGCAATCAGAACCTGCAAGTGCAGGACTATTGGAAAAAAGTTGTTTACTATACACAGACACTGAAAACAAAGAAACAGTGATCTGTTATTACAAATCAAATTCAGTGAGAAGAGAATATCTGAAAAGAATGCACCAATTCTAGAAAGAACAACATCCAGAATCAAAAATAACAGCAGAGACTAGCAGAGTAACATCAATTTATAATATGAAATAAAGTATTTACAGAAGTAGATTTGGGAGACCTGCAAAGATCTACCAAAGGCAAAGAAATTGAAGCCTTGCCAGAAGTAGCTCAGACTGTAGAGGCAAAGAAGGGAGAGTCAGCAGTAGAGGAAGCTTGCATAGCAGAGGTGGGTTCCTCCCGGTTCGGACCGATTCTATAGAACCGATAGTAACTTGGCGGCCTGGGTCGCTAGAACTGGCAGCGTCCCAGGCTTGCCACGCCCCTGAACCGGTTCTTTTGGCAGTGCCATAGGTGCCGCCATCTTGTTTTTTGCTTCTGCGCATGTGCAGAAGTGTTTTTTAAGCACTGCGCATGCGCAAAGCGCACGCGCACCTGCGTGTCGCATCATTGAGCAAACTGGCAATGAAGAAAAGCAGATCCCACCCCTGCTGCATAGCTATTAAATTGTTTTCATTCACAAACCAGGCAACCTCTCCTCTGCTTTCTCAGAAAGAACAAAGCTCTCTAAACAAAACAAAAAAAGAACACAAACAAAAAACAAAAAACAAGAGGAACTGAAACAAAGAATAACTAAGCGTCTAGAACAGCAGAAAAACAATAGAATAAAGTTGCCTGCATTAAAGCTTGTTCCAAAGAAACAGCTAGCACTAGCGTTAAAAGATGCCAATACTGTAATATCAAACATAAGCACCTGCTGACCGCAAGAAACAAACCAATTGCTGTACAACTCAACTGTAGTTATAACTGAATTCCTTGGATGCAAAATCAACAAAAAAAGCTAAACACTGCACCAACAAAATGGAAGATCAAATTGGAAAATAAGATCAGCATGCTAAGATCAAATGCAAGCAAGCTACAACAGTTGACAGAAAAGAACTGAAGAAAAATAAAATAAAAAAAGCCTGCTCAAAAAAATATCACATAGAAATGAGGAAGAGCAAGGAAGCACTAGAAATAACAAAGTAGCAAATAACAGCTGTAACCAAGATCAGCAGATATCTTTAATTGAATCAAAAAATTTTCTAGAAATCCATCAATGGAGAAACTGCAATGAACCATGACAAGGAAAAAAATAATGCAGTACTAATAGTAATAGCACTTGGGTGTGATTCCAAAACATCTTGGAATCACACCCAAGTACACCTAGGTACACCCACATTACACCAATCCTCCGCGAGCTGCACTGGCTCCCTATTGGTCTCTGGGCTCAATTCAAGGTGTTGGTCATTACCTTTAAAGCCCTACATGGCTCAGGGCCAGGTTATCTTCGAGACCGCCTTCTACCTCATAGTTCCCAGCGACCGGTAAGATCCCACAGAGTTGGTCTCCTCCAGGTCCCGTCAGCTTAGCAGTGTCGGCTGGCGGGCCCGCGGGGAAGGGCCTTCTCTGTGGCTGCCCCGGCTCTCTGGAACCAGCTACCCCCTGAGATCCAGACTGCCCCCACCCTATTGGCCTTCCAGAAAGCATTGAAGACCTGGCTTTTCCGGCAAGCTTGGGGCCATTGATCTTGCAATTTGCGAGGTCCGGCCTTGAATGATATGTATGTATGTGATTTTTAACTGTTTTTTAAAAAAAAAATTTATGATGTTTTCAATGTATTTTTTATCCCCGGTTGTAAGCCGCCCAGAGTCCTTCGGGAGTTGGGCGGCATAGAAATACAACAAATAAATAAATAAATAAATAAATCTTGAACACCATTTGAACACCATTGGCATTGACAAATTCACCCTCAGTCAGTTACAAAATGCAGCTTTACACAGCTTACATCCTGTGACCATACCTTTAATATTATTAAGTTGCATCTGCCTAACCCAGATCCTTAGGAAGAACTCAATAAATAGACAAAACCCCCAAATTCAGTCTAAACATCTGGCTGATTGTGCAACCAACCATAATAATAATTCTTTTCCCTTCTTAGTTGCATTGTTGCAATGACAGAGTCCCCACAGTATATAAAGCCTCTAAAAACACTTATTGTCAAATGTCCATGTTATTTTCTTCCTTTCATTTAAATGAGATATGAATAATTGATTCCTCTCCTGAATAATTAATAGAATATTCAATAATGAAAGTAATTGTTTGGCACCTCCCTACACTGATAATCCACCCTAATCTTAGCCTTTCAATATATGAGGAATATGCATATGTAAAGCACTAAGAGGCTTTATTGGCAATAATTCAACTAATATGCACTCAGGGAGGTCACCTTGTCTAAATATCTCCCTGAATCACTTGAGTGTTTTGATACTTTATTTTTTAAAATGTTCATATTCTAGTGTGCTGCAAGTTTTGATTCTTGCAATATTTCCTGTGTCTATCAGGTTTCTTTCTGTGCATGAAAACAAAAATAAAATCTGCAGTCATCTTGCTTTAAAGTGATTTTTCTTTCTTTCTCTCAAGTCAGTAGTATACAAATTAATGAAACCAAATTTATCTTTGTAAAATGCAGGGTAAGTTAACTCCAAGAGTACTTACAATACAATAATGACACCAATTCTCTGGCTCTTTGCTTGAGGAAATATAGGTAGTCCCACAATTTGGGACTGGCAACCTGGTCATTAAGTAAAGCAATTGCTAAGTGAAACTGCAATTATGCTTATGATGTTACATTAGTTTTCCTTTGCTTTACAGATCTGCAAATATAAATAGAGGCATTGGTCATAAAATTACTTTTTCGTCACTATCGTAACTGTGAGTGGTCATTGTCCAAGAAAGTCATTAAATAAGGATTACCTGTAGAGCCTATTAAAGGTTGGGGAACACTCAAATGTCACATTTTTAGTTCTGATATTTTCTTTGTTTGTAACTTTTTGAACAGAAAATGTAATTGAGCTTTGGACACCTAACATCATACATCACAAAAAGAAAGCATTTTTTTTCTATCACTGTAATTTCAGAATAAGATTCATGATCAGGGCATCAAAAGCATAGAGATGGTCTCTATGGTCATGGCTTCCATCTTGTCTTTTGTGGCACCCTTTCACCAGGAGAGGGAGGGGAGGAGAGGGGAGGAGAGGAGCCTAGATCAACTTTTGACTAAACATTATGTAGATTTGGAAGCAAAGGAAGAAATATAGGTCTGACATCATCATTTTCCATGGTTAATGCACTAAGATATGTTATTTTATTACTCTTGATGTTTTAAATATACATGCATATGAATCTATCTTGCTTTTGCTGAACCAAGATCAGAAGAAATAAATTACCTACTTGTATGAAACAAGTGGGACATATTTGGTAAATAATGTGTCCATGTTTTTTGTATCTGTATAGAGTTTGTGCAGAGTTTTTTATATTCAGATCTTTGAGAAGTACTCTTTTTGAACATTTTTTCTTGTAATAAAAATGCCCTAATTTAACTCCCAACACATATACACAAACTATCACAATTGCAGCTCAGAAATTTATACAATCTCTAGTTTCCTAAAGTGCAAAGATGCTTATCAGAAGTTTCATTTCAGATTCTGGTTATAAGTTATAATCTGAGGACAGCTTTATATGTGTAATGAGAAATATTATTTGTAATATTTCCTCGTGGCTTGCTTGTAAAGTCATTTTTCAGGCCTAGTTTTGATTTTATGTAGGAAATACTTTTAACAATATCCGCTCAACATTATATTTCACCTTTGAATTTTGACAAGTCTAATTGTAAAGTCAAAGATAAATTTTAGAAAATTACAATTATATGAATGATTCTTTCAACTAGCAAAAAGGCTGCTGAGTAAAGAAATGGAGAACTGATACCAAGCTTTTATTGTAATCAAGAGAGAAACAATATATTTTTCTGAAGTATGATAATCAAATTTATTTAAGGTTGCTAATCAGCTACAAGATTTAACAATCTTTAATTAATATACCTTCTAATCTGATTAAGTAGTTCATTAGGTATTTTAAAACCTGAATTCTGGCCTTCTTTTTGTAGTCCTTGAAATTCCCTCTAATACTGAAACTGACAGAATGGTTTCATTCTGAGAATGAAGAATTCTGAGATTCTTCTGTGAATAAGCCCTTGAATGGACTTATGGCAGTTAGAACCCAAAGAGAAAAAGAAAAAAGCAAACTAAAAAACTTCTGAACCTTGCTGAATTAATATGTATGGCATGACCCCTCCCATTTTGTGACCTCAACTTCCTTGAACAAATTTAATTTGGCTGGTAGCCACCAAAACTTATTTCACTCCTATCTTATCCTATCTTATCCTATCCTATCCTATCCTATCCTATCCTATCCTATCCTATCCTATCCTATCCTATCCTATCCTATCCTATCCTATCCTATCCT
>QLTV01001323.1:436068-463083 GCA_003457575.1 Thermophis baileyi | reverse complement strand
GAAACCAGTAAACCCAAACCAGGTGTGTGTTTTTAAAGGGCAGGACAGCTGTCAGCAACACATCCAATATCATCACACTGATTGGAGTCAAGGTTGACTCACTCCTGGCTCCAATTAGCTCTTGGAGAAGTCATTGGGCTAGGGGTTCACATACTTTTTCCTCCCTGCACTGTGAATGTTTACATGTTATGTTCAATTAAACCATGGCAACATCTAATGTTTGTGTAGTATTATTTTAAGCAGACTGTGTTCTTCTATTGTTGTAACTTAGATGAAGTTCAGAGCACATTTTATGACCAATTGATGCAAAAATCCACGTAATCCTAAAGGGTTCACATACTTTTTCTTGCAACTGTACTTTCAATTACCTTTGAATGCAAATCAGTGACATCTTTAAGTTTATATGTATCTTATCATTTCTTGTTGATCAAGAAGATTTTTTTCTTTGTTCAGTAGGCTTATTCCAAATTAACTAGGCATACAAATGCACAGTATTTTTGAGTCACTGATAAGTATGAATTTCTCACTAAATGGAATGACAGAAAGCTAAGCCAGTACAATATATATCAGCACAATTCCAGTTTTGTTCCAGTTGAGTTATATGAACAGTCCATTATCATGTTGGTCTTATATGGTTAGTTGGGTTTTAAAGGCTGGAGGCAACCAAGCATATGGATATGCACTGTCAAAACTACCAGCTAGAAAATGGCAGTAGGGTCAGAGAAGGAAACAAGAGAGGGAGGATTTGATTTAAGTCCTCCATGAAGAAACACCCGTTCCAAGAGGAGATCATTTAATTTTATATGCATAGACATTAAAGGGTCTTATGTATGCTGCCAAAAGCTGTTATCTGTCAGATGAGCTCCCCCCTCCTTCCTTTGCTTGGGTTTAGCTAACATTTACAGTAAATCTCTTGCAGTCACCATTAAATCTGCAGCTGCCTTGAGCGATAGTTTCAATGGGTGTGTTGACAGCCTGAGTGTTAATAATGATGCAAACACTAACCTGTTTATTGATTTGCTTTTTGTACCCTTCAACCTAACTCACTTCTTCTCATTCTCAGAGGAGAAATCTTGGAATCAGTAATCAGGTGACAGCTCCAAGTCCTTTTTGTTCCCAGCATTGTCATCCAACCCAAACTCCCAAAGATAAATTACAGGTGCCTTATTCTGCCTGTGCCAGCCACTCACTACACTGTTACTCAGAGCGAGATGTAATATTTGTCACGGATGCCAGCAGACGGAAGGCCGGGTGAGAGGGGGAGCAGCTACTACAGACATAAAAAGCTTTTAGTGTTTGACAAGAGATGCATAGGAGAGTTTTAAATTTAGCCATTGCAGTGAAGGCCATTGCCTATCCATTAAAGTAGCTTGTCACAGGACTGGAGAGGTGGGACCAGATCTGAGATTCAGACAGCTTTTAAGATGTTTGGGAATCTGCATGGAATGGCACACTGTCAGTGGAAAGTGATGATCTTTTTTTCTTCTTCTTATCCAATTGATCTTTTCTGAGACCTATCTGTTGAAGCTAACGTTTAGATTTTATGGGACAATCTAACTAGGGCTCTATAACAGAGGTCTTTCAGATTTATAAGACGAAACCTCTATAACAGAGATGGGTAAGTATAGAATATTATGTGGTTTGGGAGAAGTTTTATAAGTGGATAGAACAAAAGAAAAGAATGTGGAACTGAAGAAAGTAAATGAGTAAGAAATGTAACATATCAAGATAAAATGTGTAATAAATTAAAGATTAAAAGGGAATGTAATGAGAAAAAAATTGTAAAAAGGTATAAGAAAAAGGTATACAGCCAGATGACACACTGCTGATGGAAAAAGAATGGTTTTTATGTATATATAATGGAAAAAATAAAAAAAAACTTTATAAAAAAAAGAGATGGGTAAGTATTTTACTGAATTTATTAAAAAAAATAATTCCAAAGATTTGCACATTTCTTCACAAATGGCAAGGAAAAGAAATTGCTATTTTTTTAAAAAAATAATGAATGAAGGCTAATATAGGTGTCCCAGGATAATGCTGCAGGATCCAATCTAGGTCAGTCAACGGCACCAGAGGTTTTGTCTTCCGAGCTTTCGAACTCATGCTGGAGCCCATCCTCGGGGGACTTCTCTCTAGCTAGGGAGAAATACCCTGAAGATGGGCTCCAGCACGAGTCCGAAACCTAGGAAGACAAAACCTCTGGTCCCGGTGACCGACCCAGATTGGATCCTGCAAAAATAAATAAATGTGAGCAGAGATTAAAGTTATTGTTCTGTCCATTAGGTTTGATGACATTGAACGCTTTCTAGGCTATTAAAAAATCTGGGACTGAATTTTTCAATCTTTATCCATAGTTGTTTTAGCGAATTAGGCCTGCTGATATTTCTTCTTAGTTCCTCATCTTCAACAGGCATATAGTAAATTTCTTCAGTGAGAACACTGTAAGCAGGAAGTATTGTACAGCCCTCTCAGTGCTGGTAATAGCTAAATGGAGATGGAAGGCTTTTGTTTCTTTTTGATAACAGCTGACAATTCTGTTCATAAATCTAGAAGCATAAAAAAGAAATTGAATGTGAGAGAAAGCAAAGCAGAAATATCCATCCATTCTTAATCTTACAACCACCCCAAATTTCAAAAAAGCTTCAAGATATATTTAGCCAATCATTAGTATGATGAGCCCACTCTGTAGCGCAAACAACTGACTATAGGCACACTTGATTTGGTCTGATCTTGGGGAGTGGACAGAGTAATATAGAAAAAGTTTCTGAAATTATCTTCTGTTAAACCATTGAAGAGTGTAAAGATTATTGGCAAAATTATGAATTTTCGCTAAAATACATTGGAGTCAAGTGCAGGCTTTGCAAGCTTGATCTAATAGGAGACCATGATCAAATATCTTTGCAAGTGCATCCTGAACCACATGAAACTTGCAATAACTTTTCAAAAGGTATCACCAGATAGACTAAACTGCAATAAACTGACCTAGTTGAAACTGTTTGCTGCTATTTGATGGTTGCCTGCTTCCTTATAGCCCAGATCTAGTAGTAGTTAACAAGCTCATATTGGGTATGGCACTTAAGGTACACAAAGACAAATAAAATTCACTGGATGACTTGGTCCCATAGAAGACCTGCATTTCGGAGCTTCCTATTCTAATATGGGGAGGGGGGAGGAGGAGAAAGGGGGGAAAAAAGTATTTTGTTCTTATAGGATGTGGTCAGAAAACAGAGAGAAGAATCAAAGAGTATGAGTTTTCCACTCAGGGAAGAGATAAAGAACAGAACAACAGAGGAATTTGCTCACAATTTTTATTCCTAATGCCCTTCGTGGTCAATAGGATAAAAGGTGCAAAGAGACAAAGCACTATTAATTATATTTTCTAAGTTAAGCAATACCTTATCTCTGCCTTTTTTTTGTCATCCACTGTGGAATCCAAATTCCTTACTAGTTCTATAGTGGGTAGTATCTACCCTAGTTATTGAATGTCAACTAAAAAGATTTAATCAGTAGGCTAAAAAGCATCATAGCAATAGCAATAGCACTTAGACTTATATACCGCTTCATAGTGCTTTACAGCCCTCTCTAAGCGGTTCACAGAGTCAGCATATTGCCCCCAACAATCTGGGTCCTCATTTTACCCACCTTGGAAGGATGGAAGGCTGAGTCAATCTTGAGCCGGTGAGATTTGAACTGCCGAACTGCAGCTAGCAGTCAGCTGAAGTAGCCTGCAGTACTGCACTCTAACCACTGTGCCACCTCGGCTCTTGTCTTGCGGACAATTGGATAGGACCTTACTTGGATTCATTTTCACATCCATCTACATGAGAAATCTCAATAACCAACTTAGATTTTTTTTTTGTCAAAGTAAGATATGAAGAAATAGATCCATACAGTATCTACGTAACACTAAAACTCTTGTTGTCAAGACCTTTAGCTGGGTGAAATGGTGCTGCATAGGGCAACAATTTTTCAACCAATGCACTTTAAATGGACTAATTTACAGAATATGTTCAAAATCTGGGACCCATGACTCCCAAGGGGATGAAATTTGAGAAAGTTGTGGCTGCTTCAGTGCTACTGGCAGCTGCTGCAGTCACATGATTTTCATTTCCAACATTTTGTGACAGTTTCTCAGCCACTCTCACAATCCCTTGCTCCCTCTTCACCCAGCAGCAATAATTTACTTGCCTGCTAGAAAGAGAAAGGAGGGGAAGGGAAGGAAAGTTAAAGGAAAAGGAAAAGGAAAAGGAAAAGGAAAAGGAAAGGAAAGGAAAGGAAAGGAAAGGAAAGGAAAGGAAAGGAAAAAGGAAGGAAGAAACAAAGGAATGGACAGGGAGAAAGGAATCCCTGCACACCCTTCCTGGCCCATGCCAACTCCTTGCACACTCCCCTGACATGTGCTGCCCCCCCAATTTGGCTTCTCCAGCCTATGCCCCCCCCAGGCCTTCCCTGACCCACCTTTTCACCCTATTGCACCCCTTCTCTGATCCATGCAGCACCATTTGGGCACCACCACATGCTCTTCCTGATCTGCACTGCTCCCTACGTGCCTTGCACATTCCTAAGTAGCCCCAGGCACCCTTCTCATTCTGTGTTCCATTCCTTTTCAATGTGGCAACTCTGGTGCATACCCATGCAACTTTCCCAATCCACACAGCACCTCTCACATACCTCTATATTTCATTACTGATCCATACATCTGCATACCTCCTCTTTCCCTTCCCTACCTGGCAATAGCCATTTAACTGCCTGCAGACATTGGACTTACAACTTCCTGCTGGTTTGCCCACTGGCTTTCTCCCTGGAGGCTTGCCACAAGCAAAGTAAATGGGGAAGCCAGCAGGAATTCTAGGGAGCAAAGGAAGGAAGGAAGATAATGACTGAATAACAGGGAGGGAGGGAGGGAGGGAGGGAAGGAAGGAAGGAAGGAAGGAAGGAAGGAAGGAAGTAAGGAAGGAAGTAAGGAAGGAAGGAAGGAAGGAAGATTTCTGATGTTCCTGCCAGCTTCTCACAAGGAAACTTAATGGGGAAGCCAGCAGGAAGTTGGAAGTCAGTCCCACTCCTACTGTTTTTTTGCCTATCTGTGGTCATTCTGTTTCTCTGTTTAGATAAGAAAATGTCTCTGAAACAATAACCCAACAGGACATGGATTGTCTAGTATGAAGTAGAGAGTGATTGGGATTGCTTCTTCTGATTATACTTTGATATTACTGTTTCTGCTTCATTTTTCAATAAAGAGTATATAATCTGAACCTACAAAAGATGACTGACTTCTGACTTTTTTTCTTCTTAAAGCAAAACAATTAATACTGTATCTCTCAGGTCATTCTAGTTCCTCAACCATCTGTGCCAATATACTTTTTAATTTAGCTTATATCCTAGAAAAAAAATCTTCTTTATTTATAAAGTTATTGATAATGGTTCCAGCATTGTTCTCAGCAAAATCACTTGCAAAACTCCTTATGTGATTTGTATTGCGATAACGGTTTGCAGCAGATACCAACTTAAGATTGGCTTTATTCCAATACTTTTTAATAGTCACCCCTTTCTAAATTTCCCTCTCTAAAAGTCATTTTGTGTAGTAGCAACACAATCTCCCTTCCTGAAGACCATCTCAATATCTATGAGAGTGCCTGTCTTTATTGATACAATTAGATGTTTTTGTTTGTTTTGCAGATGACTCTATTAAGGTTGGCGATTTGTTGGCTTGGCTAAGAAATATACAACAGTTTGGCCTCGTGAAATATCTACTTAGAAGCATGGAAATCGTTCTTAGTCTGAAAAAAGTAGGCAGAAGTTGATTTGCTGCTTGATATTAAATGTTTAAATGTCAGCACTGACAGTGCTTGCAGTAAGCCTATTTTCAGGGCATTGCCATCTGTCCACCAGATTTGCTTCTACTCACTGTTGCCCGCTGTCCCTCCTAGTGGTTACTGGTCTCTCCAGCTGTACAAAAGAAGGTACAAAAATGGCAGCCATACAGCACCCTATTCATGGTCACTGTTTTTTGTTTTTCATTTCATGAGGAGGTAGAAAAATATCCAACCCACCACTGTAGGGGGAGTGACAAAGCATTTCCTCTGGGACAGGAGCTAAAGTACAATAATGATGAATCGATTTGGGTTATTGAACCATGTGGTCTCCAAGGGCAGGATCCTAATTTGATTTCTAGAATTTTTGTATGTCAGAAAGAATGTCAGTTATTTATGGTAACCCAGGGGTCAGCAGGGGGGGGTAAAATTACCACAACCACCACTAGATTTCAAAACTATTTTAAAAAAATATTTAAAAACAACCACATAAATCTTTTAATTTATTTTACTTTCATATCAGATTTGGGTATATATGTGTATGTGAGGGTGTGATAAAAAGTTAAATACAAAATACAATCAACTACTTCAAAAAATTGCTGGCCTTGATACAAACTTATTTGGGAAAACAAATTGTGGCAAACAACTGTTGATGGGAAAATATTTACCTGCCCTTATCTGAGACATCATATCTGTTGAATGAAAAGCATTTAAACATTTCAGTATGCATCAACTTTGACAATAGGAGCCTTCCCATTGGGGATCTTAGTAATAATGGAACAAGGATACATCTTTTGTTTTAATTACAACCTTTCACTTAAAATAATAAGCTCTTAAAATCGGTTTTTACCACCATCTTCTCCCAATCACCTGTCAAGGTGTCTTGGACTATAATTCTTGGAATTCCCAAAAAGCATGGGCATTAACAGCACAGTTAAAATACATTGACAGCTGTTAAAAGACATGGCGGCGCAGTGGTTAGAATGCAGTATTGCAGGCTAATTCTGCTGATTGCCAGCAGTTCGATCCTCACCGGCTCAAGGTTGAGTCAACCTTCCATCCTTCCGAGATCGGTAAAATGAGGACCCAGATTGTTGGGGGCAAGATGCTGACTCTGTAAACTGCTTAGAGGGGGCTGGAAAGCACTATGAAGCGGTATATAACTCTAAGTCCTATTGCTATTGCTACAGTTTAGGAAAATTTAGGAATTGTAGTCCCAACATGAAAGGAAGAAAGGAGGGAGATTCTACCTTATCATCAACATGATAATTTCAAAGTAAAATGACAACGTGTTATTTTTATTTTAATGGTGACTATATTTGTTTTTAGTTCTTAAGAATTAGTATTTATATGAGAACTCTGCTTTAATATTGATGCGGAGGCCTTGGTAAAATCTTGCTCACGTGATACCATTACATTAATTCCATGACGTACACTTTTGAACAAACCTACACAGGATTTTCCTGTCAAGAGTGACTTTGATAAAAGCAAAAGACCTGCTAGCAAGCAGGACAAATAGAGTGCAACGTTTTGGAAGCCTCAGTTTTCTCGTCCCTTGAAAGTTATACATGCAGATGTGGAAATCTGCAAGGCAGTCTTTTCCACCGCAAATGCAGACATCACAACCAGCTCCTTAAGTACTTGTATGGCTGACTTGTGCTCTGCTGCTTTCTCTGACTGACAAAACTGTCTGTTTGCCAGAAGTAACGGTTATAAAATTATGACTTGTGCATATATAATGTTTGTGTTTAACAAGATGACAGAAATGCCACCTTAGTAAAAATGGATTGTGGTTACAGCTGCACAATTCACATCAGACAAGATTTATTGTATTAAGGTTATGTAATCATCTCAAAGTCTGGAGCAATAATAGGAAAAGCATATACTTCAATCTGCAATGCGAGATTCATTGCAGCTTTCTTATTAACTTGTGGAAGCATTAGGCCTGCATTATCCATTTTGCTACAGCTTCATTCAGCATTTCCAAAGGAAAACAGATACATAAAAATTGGAGGATACTAAATATTCAACAAGACAAAGCTATCTGAGTGACTATATATGTACGTATAATGCGAATGTAGATAGACGATAATGCTTGTATTTGCAATTTTGCGCACTTTAAAAAATCTCAGCTTTAAAAGTCTCATCTCAGTAGTAGGAATCGATAAAGGTATCATTTTTCTCAGTTTCTTATTCGTGGAAATATATCAGGTTCAGTTGTTATCGCTATCTGATTTTTGTGAAGATTTGAACTTAAGCGTTTTTTTAAAAATATTTTCACTGCTTTTTGTACATTTTTATTTGAAATTTTGTCTAGGGTTCAAATTTCATTAATGTTTTCCCTAATAAATTGGACTTTCACCCAATAAATGTATTGATATTTGTAAATATTTATTTCTTATCTTTTTTTTTTAATTGTTTGTAAGCTACACTCCAAAATTTGGAGAAAGTTTCAGTTGGTGCATTGGTTTGAAAATGCAGAATTAGTTTCACTCATATTCAGAGGTGAAACTAAAGGTATTTGTCCTGCATGTAAAGAAATAAATACTTCTTTAGTTCAAGAGGGTCATGTCAGTGGGTCTTGTCAGTGAGATTGATTTTCATTGATTTTAAATCACTTTCCAGACTTTCTAGTTGATTGTGCTTTATTGAGATACAGATGTTGGTATTATTAGATACAAAATGTAAAATAGAATAGTGATCTCAAAAACAAATGTTTGCTACCCTGAATATAGTTTTAATTCCAAAGAAATGTCATGGAGATTCCGACCATTTTCCCTTTAAATTATCTTACTGCATCTTCTGAAGTCATCCACATATTATTTTTCTTCAATAAGTCATGGGGAGAGTACTTATATCCCTTCAATGATGGCTGAGCAGCCATTTAAATAATTAGTGTGCTATTAGCCTTAAGATTGAATGCTACTTTTTTTTCTCCTCTCTCCTTGAGAAATAAAGAAAAAAAAATAAAGGCTTCTATGAGCTAACTCTTGAAATTCTTACTTATTTTAGGCAATCAGAACTCAGAGAGGTCCCACAATAATACATTTTAAATGTTTGAAAGTCTGGATACTGCAATTAACTTTTACAAATTCCATAGCCACCCTACTTTGATCTCTCATAATCTCAAAATCAGTCAAGTTTTTTTAGTTCCATCTTTCACCAATGACAGCCATGAGACTCAATTTTCTTCTGATGTCAAAAAAATAAAAAAAATTCCAAGATATTCTATTAATATTTGTAAATATTTGATCACTCCATTTCTCCATTGATTGCAATGCTTAATTAGGCTTTGACATTTGATTCTTTGTCCAATTTCTGGGCCACAGATATAGAAATATTAATATAGGTTTGGGTTCTCTGTCCAAAATCCAGATGCCTGTTTTTTCTGGCTGAACTATAAACACCACTGTCCATATCATGATCTACTTCTGTAAGTCTTATCGATTTTAACATTGGTTTAGTACCTAGCAGGATTATGGGTGAACTGCAATTTGACTGCAATATCAGTCCTTTTCATTGTACAGAGCTATTTGTACATTTTTTTGGATCCCACTCAATTGGCAACCAGCCTTCAGCAATATTTACTACTGGTAATTATTAATTATTTGACAGTTATTAGCTCTAGCTTATAAGCTCTTGTTTGACATTGGCTGAAGACAAATGTTTTTGAACACATGAAACTGACTTCTAATAAGTTGGATCCTTGCCCATCAAGTCAGTAATGGTTATTCTTATGGGCAGTCCTCATTTTAATCTTCTTTTCAAATGGAATGAAATATTCAATTCTTTCAAAGTGGAAATAAATTCACTTCTGCCTCCTGAAATGGAGTGAAAGCACGAAGGTCCCCACATTGCCTTCGTTTTTTCTATCCTTGAATACCATGATTAAGCTTGCATTTGGGTCTTGATCAAAATTGTGGTCCTAATCAGGATCAGACTGCCCCCCCCACCATACTTTTTAATGTGTTCTGAGTAAGCTGTTTATGCAAATTCAGATATTGGAGTTGCAGTCCAAATAGATTTCCTTGGCTGCTCCTTCTTAAAAATAAAACCCATTATTAAAAGGTCCGAACTAGTAATTTACAAAATATTCCTGGATCTTAATCCAAGTCAGAGGAGGATCTGAACACTTTAGAAAGCTCACCTTTCAATTAAAGCATGCTTTTCACACTCGTGCAAATTGTCCCAAAGGTGCTTTTTAAAAAGGCAACTGGACTTTGTTTTTCCTTGAAGACGTTTCGCTTCTCATCCAAGAAGTGTCTTCTGAAGGACTGAAGAAGCTTCTTGGATGAGAAGGGTCTTCAAGGAAAAACAAAGTCCACTTGTCTTTTGAAAAAGCACCTTTGGGACAACCATGACCTAGATGACTGAGCATCTCCATTCAATTCATGAAAAAATGTCATGGGCACTTTTGATTAAACCTCACCAGAGTTTGATTTTACATACTTATTAACATGCATGTATTACTAGTGAGTCACACTGGTACGCAATCCCAAAAACTAAAAGTTTCAGGATTATCCCTCCACACAGGTGTCACTAAATAAAGCATAGAGAGAGTGATTGTGTGTTACTCTATTTTTTTATTTAAACTAAGGCTACCAGTTCCAGTTTGGGTTATAAAAAAATATTGCACCAAGTTATTCCACTTTGACTTTAAGAATTTGTGTTATGAAATGTTAACTGTATCAGGGAACATGTAGCTTGTTTTCTAAGGAATGCAACAATTGCTTTGTAATTTAAAAATGTTGGCCAGCACAAGCTAAATATTAAAAAAAAAACCTTTGAAGAAAGTTATGGATTTCCTAGAATTCAGTAAGACTTTTGTAAGCTGTATAGAAATTGCATTCCATATGTCTGTTTATTGAAAAAGCAATATGTTACTTATGCCTAAAATATGATACTGATTGAAACAGAAAATAAAAACACTACAATAATATTTCAATTTGTAAAACATATGTTCCTATTTTTTTTAAATGCAAATGCTTATTATTTTATATTTCTAATAGAGTTAAATTTAGGTCACAGCTTTAAAAAGGCCAAACATAAAATATAGTAGTTTAATGATCTCTAAAATATATGTTTTTATTTATTTATTTTTGAAAGGTGAATGCTTGTTATTCTATAAAGTAAGACATTTAGGTCCACAGCTTTAAAAAAATCCACACATAAATTAGAGTTTAATCAATTTTGTTTTGTTTTAACATGTATGGATAGGGATAGAGGAACAAATTTAGTATAAAATGAGCTTTGCGAAATGAATTAAATGAATATGTCTTTTAAAAACTCAAGAACCTTCCATCTAATTATCACTAAATGTGAAGTGTGCAATCACAAATTACTAGACAGAACTGGCAGGATAGGTTCCCCCATCACTCTTTTTAATATAAGTGACCTTGTCTTTGACATTTTCTTAATTTTCTCACATACAATTTGGAATTTTGTTCCCTTCATTTACTCTGTGCTTTTAATTAGCTACAGTTTTTATGTCACAAACAGTAATGTGTCTGTACAGTAGTGTGCTTTATTTTTCTGAGCTCTCCTGTGCAAAAATCTAAACTAGCTGATTCTAGGGAAAAGAGAAATAATACTGCATGACAAAATTCTGCTTCGCATTTCTTTCCTTCAGTTTTATAGGTGGGATTTGGGGGGGGGGTTGTTTAGGCTTGAACCAGGACTAGTCCATTGCAGCTTTTAATATTTCCTCTTTAATTCTTCAGATATTTTACTTTTTATTCTATGCACTTTGTGCAGCTTTATTGTCTATGAATGTCTACTGAAAATCAGTCATGGAATTCAGCGAGTTCCTTTCTGATAATGAATTTGTGACATGCAGCTTTCCACTGTACTCTTAAAATTTGGATTTTGGAGAAAATCCCATGTATTCATTGGAAATTGGATCAGAACAAGCTTGTTTTGGGATTATAGCTCCTGAAGTGACTTCAGCTGAGGAAAAGGATTCAAAGGATTTAGAATGAGTTCTAGAATGCTTGGATAAAGTTCTAAGATGACTTTTCCATCCTAACGGATCCAAACAAAAAGTCTGGAAATAATCCTTGCCTTTTACTTGCATTACATGTAGAAAACAGATGAAGCTTCAATCACACGGTTGCTCCCACCATCTTGTCTTCTGTGACCATACCCTGTGGAAACTCCTGACTGAAAGATTGAGCAGTCAATATCTCCATCATTCTTGACAATTTTAAATAACAAACTCCCTGTGGACAAGGATTGTTTTTGTTTATGAAACTACAGGTAGGCCTGTCCCAAAGGTGCTTTTTCAAGAGGCAGCTGGACTTTCTGGTTTTTCTTTGAAGACGTTTCGCTTCTCATCCAAGAGCTGTAAAAGCTTCTTGGATTAGAAGCAAAATGTCTTCAAAGAAAAGCCAGAAAGGCCAGCTGCCTCTTGAAAAAGCACCTTTGGGACAACCATGACCTGGATGACTGAGAATCTCCATAGATATACAGATAGGCCTCAACTTACAACAGAGTCCCTTGGGAGTTGGGCGGCATACAAATTTAATAAATAATAATAATTAAAAAAAGTTCATTTAATGACTGTTCAAAGTTACAATGGCACTGAAAAAACCTATGACAGTTTTTCACACTGCAGCATCCCCATGGTCACATGATCAAAATTCAGATGCTTGGCAACTGGCTCATATTGATGATGGCTGCAGTGTCCCAGGGTCATGTTGATCAGCTTTTGCGATGTTCTGTCAAGCAAAATCAATGGGAAATCCAGATTCACTTAACAACCATGTTGCTAACTTAACAAATGCAATGATTCGCTTAATAACTGTGGCAAGACAAGTCATAAAACGGGGCAAACTCACTTAGCAACATAAATGTTGGGCTTTGTTGTGATTGTAACTCGAGGACTACCTGTACTTTACGGATTAATACTACGATGTTAATCACAAAAGGAACGATATTGGCCTAGCGAGACCAACAGCTGTATTCATAAAAAAAACTCCTTCACTGTCTTCATATTATTTTTTGATTAAAATGATACCATACTTCTTTACATGCTGTAACTGAAGAGGGTTTTTTTGAAAAACAAATAGAGATGCATTGCTAATAGTTATACCAGTGTCATATATTTTGCAGGGTTGTACAGGAGAAATAACTAGGATTATACTTTTTCATACTAAACTTCAAATATTTTCTAGGATTGTGGGGTTTTTAAAAATTTTATTTTCCAAAATGAAAGGTTTAATCGGTTTCCAAATTCCTTATAAACAGAGCATGGGGAGGCAAGGGTGTGATAAAACAAGTTAAAAGGTTGTCAGGGCAAGGATTTATTTCTGAATGAGTATGATTTATTTTTGCCAGAGACAATTCAAAGCACAGAAGGGGGAGGGAAAACTTTTTATCAGTTTCCATGACTTGTTCTGAACTGTGAATTAAGTGCTGTTCTAAGGGCTACAAAAACCAGATTTAATGTACCTTCCAACAGTCAGTATTACAGACTTTCTTATTCTTGCTTTCTGCAGGCAAATAATGAATGGGCATTTCTTCAGAACAAAATGATAAAGATAGTCTCAAGCTGAACTTTACTCCCGATGACCCATGGTTATATAGTTTCTTGGCAAAAGTGTGGGAATTATTTGCCACAAGCCTCTTCCAGAAGTTCTAATCCCCCAGCCACCCCCAATCCACACACAATTTATCTATCTTGCCTAAAGCACTAGGAATGTCTCATGGCCTTCCATCCTAGCTAACTTATCTTTGGGATTCTTGGTACTCTCTGAACTGGGTTGTTTGCTTGCAGATGTTTCACTCACACTGATGATGTTACCTAGTTTGGTAACGAAACATCTACAAGCAAACTATCCAACTCAGAGAGCACCAAGAGCCCCACAGTTCAAACCTGAGCTACACTTATTCTTTTATATTGAGCCTTATCTTTGTGATATCAGTCAAGGTTGCTCCCACTAGAGTAGAAGGGTAATTTTTTCTGATGAACATTTCCATATTATTTTATTGGCAACATAATAAATTGGTTTGCTATTGGCCTTGTTCCATGACTTTTGACTTTATAGTCTAACGAATAGGCCTGTCAGGCCCAGCCCAAGAACACCACAAAACAATCCAGTCGAAGTTCGGTTTTTATTTGCTCACACCATATAGACATAATCCTGTCAGACTAGATCAGTGTTTCTCAACCTGGGCAACTTTAAGATGCATGGACTTTAATCCCTAGAATTCCTTAGGCAGCCAAGGTTGAGAAACATTGGACTAGATCTTTAATACTCTCACCCTAATGAATATACCCTGGGAGATTTTAGAGAGTGGCTATTGTAAATCTCTTTCTCCAACCCAGCTCTGGGCTATGTTGTCTCTTGTCTTGCACCCCTTCTTAGAATGTGCTTTCTCCTTCCTAGGAAACTGCTGCTCCACTGTAGTCCATTATACCACAGAATCATCACAAGTACCAAGATTTCCTGATGAGCTCTCATCCAAGAATTAATCACACTTGATCATGCTTAGTTAGGATCAGTTAAATGCTGACACCTGCTATGGCAATATAGAAAGTAGAGATCAAAGATTGTTGGAGTCCAGTAACAACAATACCTAGGGATTGCAAGCAATATTCACAATCAGTGATGCTTAGTTAAAAAAAACACACCAAAATCTTTAGCCCAGAGTTCATTAGGCCAGGGAAGAATGAATAATCATTTGGGGGCTGAGGCCCGTGTTACATTTTTTCTGGGAATATGGGGCACAGTATAGGGGAAATAATGAAAATGGTTTGAGATCATTTTTTTGTATGTTGACATTATTGGCCACCCAGAATAATCAGAAATCGGTTGTACACAGGCAAGGTGAATTGATTAACTAGGTGGACTTGCTTATGTCTCAAACAGCTGGGACCCAGATTTTATTTCTTTTCCCTTGCATAGTCTTTCTCCTGTGTTAGGCTTACTTTAGAATTTATGCTACAGTATTTATATATTTTTACCTATTTGTATACTTCTTTTTATGCTGCTTCATTTAATGATGCTAAGTGGTTTACATATCATAAAACCAATAAAGCATATAATATAACCATAACCAGTTCTATGTTTTCCAGTTTTAAAATACTTTTCAAGGCGTTGTGGTTGGAGATGTGTTGGCATCTGAAAAAAGAACTGAAAAAGGATTCAAGTGCCACATGTTTATTTATTTAAAACATAATACAGCTGTCCATCTTATACCAGCTGTTGGATTGGGAGCTGGACAGCTCCCAATCCAACATCCAACAGTGATTTGTCGAACAGTGACATTGTCTCCCTCTCTCTCTCTCATTCTTTTCTGCAGTGCAAGGCCTTATAATGGTACAGATGCAACCATATAGCCACCTTGAAGCGTTTAAATATAATATGTTTGTCCTTCATCATTAATTCATTCAAGATCTACTTTTTAGATGTAATTGACAGAATCCATTTTTGTTCTCTGACAATTTTGACAGAGAGTATCAATATTTATTTTTTTAAGTTCATATTTTATTCAATTCTGTAGTATAATGTTGGAGCATTTCTTTTTTTCAGTTTGCATGGATTGCTTTTTTAAACAATTTGATGGGAGAAATTGCACATGTTTTATGCACAACATTAATATTATGCAGACACTGTTTTATCTATTTTTTTAAAAAATGTAATTGTATTTGTATTGTATTTGTTGTTCATTGCAACCTATTCTAGTTTGGAGGGGCTTCTTAGGGGGCTATATAATAGTCCAATCATAAGGTTTTTCTTTCTAGGATTTCTAATTATTTGTTGCCACTGAAAAAATATAGTACAAGCCAGTAATTTTCAGAGTGAATATCTGAATCCATTGCATTGGGAGACAACTGAAAACAAAATGGTGGAAGGGAATATGGGTCCATAATCACAGGAAGAGAACCAATGCCAGAGGGATATAGGGCAGACTCCCAAATTGGTGCCTCTCAGAAAAGTTGGGAATTGTAGTTTTAACATATCTAGAAGGCCCCAGGCTGAAAAGGCTGATGCAGGGATATTTAGGGGAGAAAATTAATATAAAAATGAGACCTGATGTACTTCTTGGGCCATGCTGATTAGTAAGGAGGGTACACACAAGTAAAACAAAAGCATTAGCTTCCTCATTTGCATACAGCACGCAAAAATAAGCAAATAAAAAGACTTTAAACAAAATGAACCAGAGTTAGAATGGGGTAAACACTTTCCCATGAAATGGATTTTAGGACGGACTCTTGAACTCTTCAGTGGCAAGACAGATTCATTTTCAATGGGGGTTGCTCTTGCTCTCTTCAGCTTCATTTGTAAGACCAATTACAGAGCATTCTGTACAACAATTACTGGCATTAAAACCACTCTGTTCCGTTTGATGAATTTTAGTAGTAATTGAACAGAAGAACCCATCAACTGAAAGACTGTCCAATCAAGTCTGCCCACATGCTGAACTGTAATTTCTATCCCTCATACGCAGAATGCAGTGCAAGACCATCAAGTCTCTCCTGAGCTAGTTGAGACTTGCAGACTAATTTCAAAACTTTTGATTTTCAAAAGAATTTAAGTCTAAAGGAATCTAATCAGCCGCAGTGCCTGCTTTTCAACCAGATAAATGCAGCCATTGCCAGAGAAAAGTAAAAGTACTGGTAGTGTGATATCTTTTATTAGATGAACATCTGTTGACGATAATGTGAGCTCAGATTTAAAATGGTTTGACATCAAGGAGAAGGAAAAACTGACAATCTGCATCTCTTTCAAAACATACCATAATTTACTGTATATGGTAGAATGAATGCCTTGTTTCCTTAGAGTTGTAGTGGGTACATTTTAATTTATTCCCCTGCCCCATTTAAATAAAATAAAATCTCCTAAATATCAGCTCTTTTAAAACTTGTATGATTTCAGCCAAAGTTGAAAAGAAGTAACCTTTGAAATTTGGAAGGAAAACTATGCATAATATCATAAAACGGTTACCGTGGTAAGCATAAACATCCATGTTACTTTCAAAGAAGTGACACTGATTCTTCCCCCAATGATGGTACATTATTTTCATGTCCTTTTTATTTCTTTTGGGTTGGTGGGCCCATTTCCAAATAAAGCGCTGGACTAAACTCTGAAGAGGTAATCAAACAAAGGGTATTTGAGCCTATAGGCACCGTGAGTTGGAGAGCACTGATAGGTGAATCTACCAGAAGTGTTCCTACAGCAATTTGCAATCCTTAGCCTTATTTGGAATAAAAATGAGAAATATTCATATCCAGTTACAAGGTGGGGGTTTCAAGTTTCCCAAGGTCTTTCAAACCAGTTCTTTTTCCCCCCAGTAGGACTTTTTCTGATGTTTCATAACCAAAAGTGTTACAAAGTGTTAGAGCCCTAGTGGAGCAATGGTTAAAGTACAGTATTGCAGGCAAACTCTGCCCACAACCTGGAGTTTGATCTTGACAGGACTCAAGGGTGACTCAGCCTTCTATCCTTCCAAGATCAATAAAACAAGGACCCAGATTGTTGGGGGAAGTATGCAAATAAAGTTTCTACATTGTAAAGCATCCAGAGAGTGATGTAAAGTGCTATAGCACTTAGCACTTAGCCTTATATACAGCCTAACAGTGCTTTACAGCCCTGTCTAAGCGATTTACAAAGTCAGCATATTGCGCCCAACAATTCGGGTCCTCATTTTACCAACCTTGGAAGGATGGAAGGCTGAGTCAACTGCTGGCAGTTGGCAGATTTAGTTTGCAATACTGCATTCTAACCCCTGTGCCCCCACGGCTATGGGGCAGTATATAAACTTTAAGGATAAAAAAGGAGGATAAAAATACAAAGTCCTAAACCATGTTTGCCAGAATTCAATAGATTTAAGGAGAGGACTTCCCTTTGCTGAAACCACACACTCTTAAACTCTTATTTGCTTAAATTATACAATAAATTTTGGTGGTCTTTGAAAAGATGGACAGCAGTGATACATATTCCAGCATTTTAACCTCAGGAGAGTCTGATGTGCCTGGGAATCTGCCTTGTAAAGATGGGAAAGAAATACAAGTTGGAATTTGTTGAGAACAGGACTAAGAAAATGAAACTAGATTTGGCCATTGCTTTGGTTTCTGCACATCTTCCAGAAAAGTCAGGAGCCATAAGGCCAGTTCCTCTCCCACCTCCTCCCGCTTGAGTAGATTGAGATAGATAGGTTTCCATCTCTATTTTCTCTCATTGCTCTGCAGTAATAAGATTTACACTGTAAGCTGAATTTGGCTTCATGATCACCCCCTATCGTCTCAAATCTCCCTCCCTCTTTCCGCAGAGACATTATATTTAAAACCTGACCTCTTAGCCTTTTCTTGACCTGGAAAGGATATTAATTTCCAGGCAGTAAATAATAAGGTCCTATTTTTTGCCAGAAGTTTAATACCCACACTAGGGGGCTCCAATATATTTGAGCTGATATACCCATTTAGAATTTTAAGAGTGTAGATACTTTTGCAAAATGGCTTCTGGGAAGCACTTACCTATTAACAAAATGGCTACCTTGGTGTCAGCCCCCTTGGTAGACCAGACTAGAAAATTGACTCCACAGGAAGGCTAAAACTACTTTTATTGAGAGTAGCTATAATAACAGATTCTTACAAGTTTGATATTGCTGTACCACCTCCTCTCCCTTTTTGTGAATTAGAGAGGTATCTGTTTGAGCCTCTCCTGCATATTTTCTGTTGTGAACTTAAGCTGTGTGTCAACCCTTATTGCTTTGGCAAGAGACCTTACATATCTTCCTTAAGGTCTACATTTGGAAGGTATAATCAATAATAAAGCACTCATCTACTGATGTGGTACCCAATAGCTTCTCGAGGCACCATGCTACAACATATATTCTATTATTCCACTATTTTTTCTTTATCTGTTCCTGGTTTACCTTTTCTATAAAAACTCATGGAGCCCATTGGGGTGTTCCCAGAAATAAAGATGAAGGAATCTGGAGCTTTTTAAAGACTTGACTCTAAAAATTTGAAGATCACTTGAGGAACTAAATGAGGGTCAAAATCTTGAAGATCTGCAGACAAAGGAGGTGCTGTGCGTACATGGTTCTCAGGCCCGGAAATTATAACTAATAAGATAACAATAACTTATTATTGTTTAATAATATTTATATTGTTATATTTATAACAAATATTTATATTTATAACAAATCTGTCACAGGTATGATAATATTTTCTGCTGATGTTATTAGAGATACTGATAACCTTAATGGCAATGAGGACTGGCTTTAGCCAGTGGGCATGCTGAGACTGAAATAGTCTACTTTCAGTGATTCATAAATTCACAAGTGGATAACTGCAAATGTGTTTCCCCCAATTCTATGTAACCTCAGTACTATGTTTAGCTTACGACTGTCTGGCCTTGCTCCCATCAGTGATTCTCAGGATAGTGGCTAGGAATAGCAGCCCATTGATGGAACTGCCTTTTAAGGAAAGTTCAGTCTGCCCTAAGGCTGGCTTATTATAAATGACAGCCAGGGAAAGTTGTTCGTGTGCCACTTAATCTTTGTATTATGTGGTATATTTTTATTGCCTTGTCTTATTTATAATACTTTTTAACGGAAGGGTTTTTTTTTTGTTTTGTTTTTTGTACCCACTTAGAGGAAAAGTAGAACAACCATCACCACAGCAACAACTTTTTGATTCTTTCTCCATTGTGAAAGTAACTCAGTCCAGGAAGAATGGGGAGGAATTGTAAAATCTGGAGAGCAGAACCAGGTTTGTGTGCCTGAATAAATTATTTAAAAAAACAAAAACAAAACAAACCTCTTTTTTGAGGGCACTGTAAATAATTACAGGTCAGAAAAAAAAAACCCACTCTGAATAAAACCATATTATAAAAATAACTGCTATATATTTTTAAATCTATGAGTGCAGCAGGCTTCATTCATACAAAGGTAGAAATAATTTTTTTTTATTATATTGGTACAGTAATTGACAGTATTTTATAAATACTTTATAAAAGCAGTAGAAATAGTAGAAGACAGTGAAAGATGCATCTTTTAATAAAATAAATATGTACTTATAGACAGAAGTAAGAAAAAGAAAGAAAATGTATTTTTATTTTTCCTTTCCAAATGGGAATATTCACATTTTATTTTTAACGAAATTTGGAGAAAGAAATCAAACAATATAAAGAGCTCTAAACATTAATGAGCCTGCAAACGCTTGAACTACGGATAAAATTTACTGAAGTTCCAGTGATACGGAAGAGACCATTTGATAAGAAAGTCCCCAATAAATTACTTTCTTCAATCTGATGAAATGGCAGTCTACAAACACCCACCACCACCACCTTGCCAGCAGAAGGTTCAAAGCAAACACTAGGCAAATGGAGGCTTTAGGTGTTTGCATTTAATTCCATAATCCCAGATAGAGACATGAGTTTGATGGTACCATTTAGGGGGCAATGATTCTAAATAGATTTCTTTAAAAAAAAGAAGGAGAGATAAGAACTTGCAATGAAAAAGATAAAAATTATGGAATGGTAGCTTTTGTTTATCATGTAAATGGATAGCTAATAGACAGGTGGACAGACAAACAAATAGATAACTATGGAGCTACGAATAAATCAAATTGCAATCAGATAAACAGACAAAAGATCTGGCTATCATCTGGCTTATCTATCCATATTCACTGAATTGTTAAAGGATTATAGCATTCTAAATTTTTCTATAACATTAGCCATGAGATTCGAAGGTCTGTTATTAGTTAGTTTCTTCAAAAGTAAATATATTACATTTTCTTTTTGTTGTCACTACTTTTAACCTCAGGTAAAAAAAAAAAAAACCCTATATTTTAAAAATTCTACCAAAAAAGAGCCCTCCTGTGTTTTTGTATGATATTTTCCATGTGCAAGAATTAAAAATAGTTTTTGTTTAATCACCATTACAACACTGTAGTTAACTTTGTGTCGCTCAAAGGGTGTATTTGAATTATAATCCTCTTTCTTTCACTAAGAAGAGGTAAGAGAGGCTCAAAGAAATTTTAAGCCTTACAGGTACGTATACTGTAAGAGTATGTGCTAGGAGAACAGTCATTTATTGGTACATATTATCTAATAGGTAGCTTTCTTGTTTGTTTGTTTGTTTGTTTTTCCTCCCTCTCTCTATCTGATGTCCCCAATGTTTAGAAATAACCAATTGAAATTATGCAGTTCATTTCAGTTTGTTCTTAGTTTGAAAATATATATCTTTAAGGAAGGAAGGTGATATATTTCTTCAGCATTATAATGCAGGGTTACTTGGGAAGTTATCAGTTACAGAAAGTGAAGACCGAATGTCTGGATTCACACATCATACCATTGTGATTTGTGGGACAGTCCAAAAGTGCTTAAACCATAAACCATAGTTTACAAATAATGATTGCATTCACATGTCAGATAAATCAAAAGCAAAGGAACCACATTCCAGCTTTGTGCAATGAGTGAATGCAGTCAATGTGATTCTTGAATAGCCAACTCAAAATATCAAACCAAGTTTTAGGATAGATTTTATGCTGTTCTTCTTTTCATAGTTTGCATGAAACACTGTTTACAGATGGATATGGTGCTTTTACTGATAGAGTGGGCAGAAGGTCTAAAATTTGTAATTGATTTAATCAGTTTCTCAGTCTGAAATATTTTTCTTTACATCTTTTCATGTTCCATAATGCTAGTGCTTTTAAAAAAAGTCTAGATTAACATAGGAGATAGCTATTTATGCACTGATAACATTTGCAGATATTGTACACATTTGCATATTAAAGGAAAGAGAATTTGCTATTTTCCCCCCAGTTTACTTGAAGTAGTCAGACTCCAAAAAATATGGAAAGATTTATTCCTCTGTAAATTGGAAGTTACTGTGTAGATATAATTAGTTATATAAAAGTTATTTTTTAAAGTTTTTACTCAAAACAAGTAATAACAGGTAGTAGTTTTACCTGTTATTAGTAACAAAACATTCTGTATCTTTACTGTATGGAAACTGAAACCGGAAAATGCTGTCTGTTGTAGATATTGCTGCTTATTAATGTTAAATTAATAAATCATTAAATGAAGCAAACATTTAATGTTCTGCAGGCTGTTTGAGCTGCTACTTTTTAAATTCATGAGATCTAGAAACATTAATCCATGATTATTATTTTTTAATGATCTCTGAAAAGAGTGCACATATTCTGTCTTGAATCCACCCTTGGTTCTCTACAACTTGAGCACAGCTGTATTGATCTCTAGACTTCTTGATTGGAAGCTGTTGTGGTTCGGTCACACTCCATTATTAGAAGCTTGCCTGCCTTTTGAGCATAGTATTTGCTGTTATTATAATAATAATAATAAAAAGAGAGAAGGGTTTGGTTTTAATTTGTGGATTTTTTTTAAGCACTGCAATTAGGAAACCCGTTAAATGCTAGCAATTCCCAGCATAATTCTATTAAATTCTGCCTGTAAAGTTAATGTTACAGACTTTTTAACAGATGTTTTAATTAGACATTGTTATTAAAGGGAGCACGGTAGAAATTAAAACCAGCCCTAAAATGTGTTAACACAGACATTTTTGCCTGTGTTGTATAGATGGCAGCAGCAGCCTTAGTAGTGAAAGCAGAAAATCAAAAACAATTCAGTGGTTAGTTGGAAGGCGAAATGTATTAAACAAAACAACAACAACAAAACCCAGGTCTCTTTGAATATATGTGCTGCTCAGCTTATAACATGGCAAGGAAGTAGCTGTAGAATTTTGCATCCAGAATCTCCTCAGGCCGTTGTCCAAAATAATGCTCGAGACTGTGATTGCATTCTAGGATAGCAAACATATTTTAACAGCATATCATCCCGAGAAAGGTACAGTTAGGCTCACCAGCATATAAATGTGACTGCTCAACAAAGGGTAAAATTTTTAGAGGATAATATTCTTTGGAATTACATAACCACTACCTGGAATCTGACAACTGGACAACATAAATGGATTCTCTGTGCCCTTATTATAGCTAAAAGACTGATATTGCAATATTGGAAAGATGGCTCCTTTCATGCAAGGGATTGAAGACCTGATTAGCACTAATTAGCACAGTGCTAGACCTGATTGCAATTGCTACCTATGAGCAGATTGCCTATAGACATAGACTTTGTGTGAATAAATATAATGAAATAGGGGACCTTATACAAAATACAGTAGGTCAAAAATATATGTTATGTAACTGTATTAAAAATACACACACACACACACACACATATACTTTTGTAATGTTTGCATTCAATAATTACATATAGAATTTTAACTGTTTACTGTTATAATGACATATATCCTATTTTTTTCTGTTGTATTTTTCACTTAGTTTTAAGCACATTTTTGATAATGTATGTATCTTTGTGTTTTGTTCCTTTCGTTTTTTCTTTTCTTTTTCTGCTATTGTTTTAAAAGCAATAAAAATTTTATTAAAAAAAAAAGTCTCACCAGCATATTCAATAAGGGAATGGTTTGTAAGACCAAAAACAAAAACCAAACTTGTTCCTTAAGAAGAAAAGCATTAGAGTGATAGCACTGCAGAAGAGAGCAATATTTTCTGATTACGAGCAAGAGCATTGCAAGCTTCCACCTTTCCTGTCACCTGCTCTTTAGCCTAAGTGAATGAAGGGGTATCAGGAATTTCTGCTGAGTCAAATCCCACCCTATCAAATAGGAAGATTAGGTGGCAGTACTGCGTCTCTGCTTCTCTCTCCTCTATTACCTAGTTTATCTCTAAATGCTGCAAAGCCAAATTATGTATTTTCCCTGACACATCAGGTTTGCATATATGTAATGTGAAAACAGCTTCAAGTTGGCTAGGTTTACACAGAGTGCTCAGAGACATTACACTATCTTGTGGGCCACAAATCATATCAACCCAGCTAATTGTCACTTCTTCAACACCCCGTAGCCTGTCCTTAGTCTTCACACATTGTATTAAACGTTTTAAACCATAGCTTTGTTGAATAAACCATTTTGGCCTGGCCTCATGCATGACCCAGAACTGTAAAACATAGTTTACATATCACAATGGCTGAAATGACATAAGAAACTAAACAAAAACATTTGAATGAACTGAGAGGAGAGAATCTTTGGTCACTCAACCCCAGCTGCTGTCCTCTACAGAGGTTTGAGTTTGCATATGACAACGGAATGGGAAAAAAACCCACGTTCTCATTTCTGAATCTCTGCTAACTCTGATCAGCCATAAGTAAATGTGCATAGCCCTTTGAATTGATCTTCACTCCTTTGCTACATGGGTATAGTTCAGAGGTGGGTTCCTACCGGTTCGGACTGGTTTGTCCGAACCGGTAGCAACCCGCTGGTGACATCACGGAGCCGGTTTGGTCGGTGCCGGTCCGTGGACACCGCCATATTTTTTTTGGGGGGGGGGGTTATTTTTTTTGAATTTTTTTTCTTCTGCGCATGCGCAGAAGCCGAGTTGCTGGTACTGCACATATGCCGCCATCTTGTTTTTGGCTTTTTTTGGGGGGGGGGAATTTTTTTGGAATTTTCGGCACTGCACATGTGTGCCCACACAGAGCGGCCACGCAGAGCGGGAGGAAGTGAACCGGCAGCGAGGTAAGTTAGAACCCACCCCTGGTATAGTTAAGTAGTCCCAAAGGTGCTTTTTTTCCAAGAGGCAACTGGACTTTCTGTTTTTTCTTTGAAGTTGTTTCGCTTCTCAACCAAGAAGCTTCTTCAGCTGAAACGTCTTCAAAGAAAAACCAGAAAGTCCAGTTGCCTCTTGAAAAAAAAGCACCTTTGGGACAACCATGACCTGGATGACTGAGAATCTCCATAGACACGTATAGTTAAGTAGTTTTCTTGGCAATAGCACAGGCTTTTTATCTTTTTTTTTTTTTTTTGAGATGATCCCTGTCTCACCTACAGTTCTAAAGTTCCCGATTACTTATCCAAATAATATCTAGATTTGACACTGTTCGACTTTTCAAGTTCAAGAAAACTTAATGCAGTTATGTGTTATGTGTGAAACAACACATAAAATGCATGATTTGGCTCTCAACATGTAATCGTGAAAATTGCCCGTGATTAAATATCTTCTGTATAGCATGAACTGTATTTCACAAATTTGGCCAGCATTATACTTTCCCAGACAGATATATTTATTTCTAAGGTTTAGAAACTGCCTTTCCACCAATAGAAAGCTTGCTACTAATAGAGTTGGATCCTTCTTCTTTTCCAACATGTTCAGTAAAAAAGAAAGATTGCATATGCTGATTTAGAAATAATATATAATTTTGTAATACAGTACTTAAATAGTACAGTTACTTATACTGTAAGTATAATACTGTTCTTATAGTATAATTACCATAATTTAATTAAAAATACAATGCAACCTAATCATACTGATAAATTTTAATGATAGTGTGTGATAGAGGTTAGTAGAATGCCATACCTCAATCAGCTGTTCAGGGGCTAAAATATTGATGGGCACTATTTTCCTTTCTTCTGGTGCTTTATCTCTATATTCAAACCTGGAATGCAAATGGCTTTTTGCTAAAGGGTGGCACAGTTTTATTGCAAGTTCTCACTAATTCCTTTTTTTTTTAAGTGCTGGTTTTCACTCTACTTAGCTGAAATATGGTGACTTTGCTCCATTATATATATATATTTTAACTAAAGGTTAGCTTCTGCGTGGACACCTATAAAATGTTAGTGTATGAACTGCAGTACAGTGAGCACTCTGTGAATTGAATGAGAGGAAGTCATATCTTACAAATCTGCAATGCATGTCATGGGCTTCTGGTGTCATCATAAATCACCGCTCAGGGGCCCATATTTTGATATCCCCATAGTCCTAACATTACTACCAGGACCTTAGATTTTCAGGAGGTTTTCTATTATACCATAATAGATGGATCTGACATTTTAAGGCTGATTCCTAGTCACCTGCCCTCTGATCAGAGATAGCAGCATATTGCAAAATAATTTTTAATAACAAAGGAGATTTTTCTGCTTCCATAAAAAGCAGAACTAAACTGAAAAGGCACACCACCCGAAAATGAATAAACATGGGAAAACAATGAGAATCTTGCACCAGTTCATGCAAACTTTTTTTTCCTAAAGTCAATGATTCTTCAAATAAAATTTCAGAATCCAAATCCATGAGTCACACAGGGATTCTGATTCAAGAAATAAATATGGAAATGCTAGCATTTTGAAAATGGAATTAATTTACTGGACGAGAGAAATATAAACAAAAGATCCAGGCTATAGCAAAGATTCTCTACTATGATAGCTTGCAATATACAATAAAGAATATATAGTATACAATATATAATAAAGAATAATACTGCATTAGAACTTTAAAATAGTTAGGTTTTTAAAAAAAGGAAAGCTGCCTTTGGCGTGAATCTGTAATCTCAGAACATTATTCCTCTTTCATGAAAAGAACTAATTATTTGTGTCCATAATGGCAATAGTCTTAGTTATTCTGTCAGCACAATTCTTTGTATACTCTGCTCTGGGGTATGCCCTGCAATTTGCAATGTGTTCCAGATTTTTCAGCATCATATTGTGTTATTGCAAAAACATGAGGAAATAACATAGATTATCCTTAGATGTACAAAAATAACTGTCTTTATATACAGGTTGGGGTTCTGATATCATTCCAATCGGTGCTAGAATCCTTATCATTGGCCATGCTAGAATGTACAGATGTATTGACAACAACTGGATGACAATAATAATAGTAATATCCTTATTTAGTAGTAGTAATAAACTTATTATCATAGCTAAACCTGATAAAAGACATATCATGCAAATTACAATGTGTCATACATATAGTTAAAATCAAATTATTTTTCAATACAATACATAGCAACAAACTTTATTCTATTTGCTAAAATCTAGCTGGCATAATGAACTCTGCTAGATTTCATACAGTACATATGCATAGAATAGAATAGAATAGAATAGAATAGAATAGAATAGAATAGAATAGAATAGAATAGAATAGAATAGAATAGAATAGAATAGAATAGAATAGAATTTTTTATTGGCCAAGTGTGATTGGACACACAAGGAATTTGTCTTGGTTGCATATGCTCTCAGTGAACATAAAAGAAAAGATAAGTTCGTCAAGAATCATAGGGTACAACACTTAATGATAGTCCGGGTACAAATAAGCAATCAAATCATAGTAGGAACCAGTCAATATGAATTGTAAGGATACAAGCAACTAAGTTACAGTCACACA
>QLTV01001323.1:413284-435841 GCA_003457575.1 Thermophis baileyi | reverse complement strand
AGGTATAGAGGTGCAGATGACAGACGCAATAATTCCTCTGTAGAACTGTGTCAGCAGCTCCTTGGGCTGTTTGAGCTTTCTGAGTTGGCACAGAAAGAACATTCTTTGTTGTGCTTTTTTGATGACGTTTTTGATGTTAGGTGTCCATTTTAGATCTTGCGATATGGTAGAACCTAGAAATTTGAAGGTCTCTACTGTTGATACTGTGTTGTCTAGTATTGTAAGAGGTGGAAGTATGGGCGGGTTTCTCCTAAAGTCTACCACCATTTCTACGGTTTTGAGTTTATTCAGTTCCAGGTTGTTCCGGTTGCACCACAAGGTTAGTTGTTAGTTATTACAAATCACTCATTTCAAAATGTTTAGTCTCTACTCATCTGCTCTAAAATAATAAACACAGTCCAGTGATGCTGTTGTATCATTGTTCATTAAAAAATGGTTTTCCATCCTTGCTTTCCATGTAAAGTGATATATGAATATTGACATCCTCCATAGATGTATGCAACAAAGTTTCCTATGGCCCATTCAAGATGTGATTTTTTACATTAGTGTGGAAAGAGTATTGCACTAGAACAGGGGTGTCAAATTCGTGTTGTCATGCCATGTCACGTGACGTATCAGGATTTTTTCCCCTTTGCTAAACCGGGTGGGAGCACGAGACGCATCCGGCCTGCGGGCTGCGAGTTTGACACCCCTGCACTAGAAGGACCGTGAAGGGGATTTGATCAAATATTTTAGAGTTCTTGATGCAACAACTGCAAGATCAAATATTTTCTTTTCTTTTCCCAGGTTTGATAAGGAAACCCAAACTTTGCTGCAAAAAGAGGGGAATTAGGCAAATAACCTGCATAAGCAACTATGGTGCCATATTGTTCAGTAATCTGTTTCTTTAAATATATGAAGTATAATTGTGGATTATTCAGTAGAAATAGCAATGCTTCTGTTTCTTGGCAAAAATGCAAGCAAATAACTGCATCATAAATTATAACTTTTGAAACAATATTGTGTTAGTCAATTGACTCTCTTTTACCTAGCTATAAATTACCTAGCTATATATGTCCAATTTTCTTGCATATAAAATAAAGGCAAGGAAAATGTTGGTAAATTATCAAAAATAGGACTTCCTTCCTTAGATATCTCAATTGTACAAACTGATTATGAAAGCATAATGTATGTAAATGGAATGAAAGGAAAGGCACATCCACAGGGAATGGGGGACCCAGGTTGTGAAACTAATGAAAGCAACTTCACAACAGGTGATATCACTACAACAGGTGATGCCCCTTTTGTAGATTTCTTAAGACATCAGCACAATACCACCACATTCCTAGAAGCAGAAAGATCCTACAGATGCCATTGAAACCAGACGACTTTCTGTAGAAGCTATTAAGCTTTGGCTGGAATACAACCAGAGAAGAGGAACCCACCATTTTCCTAAATAATTGGTTCCACTATTGAACTACTGTTATTGTTAGGAAGCTGTTCTTAATGTACAACAGGAATTTGCTTTCCTGTAATCAATGTTAATTGAAGAAGTGATAACATTCAAATTAAAGTTTTATACAACTTTCAAATTAATAGAATAGAATATAGAATAGAATTCTTTATTGGCCAAGTGTGATTGGACACACAAGGAATTTGTCTTTGGTGCATATGCTTTCAGTTTTATAAAGTTTTATAAAGCTAAGATGCACTTATTGTGCTATGGGTACAATTAACTTTATAGAATCTACACATTTAAAATTATATGATAATAACCACAGATTAACTACAGAAACCATGTTCTGATAACCAATATTTGGGGAAATCACTATTTGCACATGCCACCTGTATTTGTGTCTGTAACAAGGACAGAGAGGTTTTTTTTTTTAAAAGGCAGGATGGCAGCTGTGACCAAAGTCCCACTTCATTTTGATTTCAGTCATGTGATTAAATCTGCCATCTTGTCTTTTTTTAATTCTTTGATGCAAATACCTGTGTGAATAGGTCACTATAGAGACAGGAATAATATTTATTAGAATAATGAAATTTTCACAATTAGAAATAGTAGCATATCAGACTAGTCCTTTAGAAAATAATTATGGTTATTGTTAACACTAAGAACTGAATTACTGTATATGTAAAATTCAATCCATATTTCTACTTCAAATGCTGGATTGTTTTCAGCAGCATCAGCCATCCATATAGGGGATTAAAGGAATAATTTACCAGATCTCAGCAGGCGTGGAGTAAGAAGTTAACTCTTTCCTTCCTTGCTGTTGTCCCCACTTGAAACCAGTAATAGCATTGGGATGAAGTTCCAGATGAATTTCTCCAACACAAATAGCATCCGTGGAGGAAAAGTTCCCTCAAGATCACATTGAAAGAGGATTAGATTTACACTTTCCTTGTTCATTGATGCAACTGGCATTTTATATCTTCCTTCCTGTACCCAGGTAATGTAATTTGCCTGTTTGTACAGACAGAACTAAAATACACAGACACTGTTTACAGGACATTTCATTTAACTCTGTGTTTATTGTAATTATAGGCAAGTGCATATAGTACTGGATAGCTTCACATTTTTGGAAGCAGTTTGGAGCCAAAGCTAAGAAATTCTCAGTGTTGTGACAAAGCAAAGCAGTGTTTTTGTTGCATTGTGCCTTGCTTTGCAAAATGGGAGGTGTGGTAGTAGCGGTGGTATTAAATCACCACCAGATTGAAGCATCCCCTCTTACGTTTTGCACAACCCTTCTCTGTATGTGTCTGGTTTATATGAATACAGGTGTGTCCAACTCACCCTACAAAGCACATAACCATTGGGCATGAGGGATGCAATCTGAGGCAACGTCACTTGTTTTTAGTTTATAGAATGTTGTTTTTAGCTGGGTTAGTTTGCTTAATTTGCCTTTAAAAGTAAGTTCCTTTTTTAAAAAACTGCTTTCTAAAAAAAACCTCTCTCCAAGGAAACTGGGCTGGAAACAATTAACCCAAAGAACAAATCTGTCAGTCCTCAGATTAATAAACATTTATTAGAAGGAAGGTTATGATGACAACATAAGAATTCCAGTGAGTATTCTACTTTCAAATGAGAAACCTTTATATAGGCCTCTGTGTACTCACACTTCTTCCATGCTAAAGGTCTGTTTAGAAGGTGAGCAGTCTGCATCTATTGTTTTGGAAGGGCTAGTACCAAAATGAGTTACTCTTCTACATTCATTTCATACATTGAAATGAGGGAAGGACTCCCTTTCTTGAGGAGAACTATTTTTTCATGCATCAAAATAACAACCCATGATTAGTTCCAGGCATTATTCTTTCAAAGGATATCATTGAAATCAACACTAATTACATTAGTGTTGTGGCTAAACTATGCTTTACTAATATTATTAGGTCTATTTTTAGATCTAAGTAGGACCAAGTCTGATCCAAGCTAGTTTGAGTACAATTTTGGAAAGTGACTAGTATGCCAACTTTGGCTAATCTTGAAAAAGCTATTCGGGTCAGAACAGATTAGTAAATGGATGTCTTGGCATCAGGAGATCTCAAGGTTGTAGGCTAGGCTGAAGAGTAGGGGAAAAATATCCTTGTAGAAGGCAATTTCAAATCATATTCCTGCCAAGAAAGCTGGGCTTGATTTGAGGAAGCCTTTATCTTTAGAATGTAATCCTAATATAAAATTTAAATTGGGAAAATAGCTTAAGGTAGAAGGGTATTACCTCCTTCTACCTTAAACATGAACATGTAAATATAGAACTGCTATAGTTATTTGCAACTTGCTGTGTTTTTGTACAAGTCCTTCATCCTTGTTTTGTTTTGTTTTTTATACCAGGGTTTTCTCCTTTGAGCTCTTTAAAGTTTAAAAATGCCATAGGTTCTAAATGAACAGAAGTGTTTAAGCTTTTAATGATCATCAGAGTCAAACAAAAATAGGAAATCATCTCAGAACAACAATTAAGGACAAAAGGGGAGAAAATACCAGGAACTGAGACAAGTGGCTAATTAAGTGATGTAAAACTGATATAAAACAACAGAATCTGGAAGCCAGACAAGAACCTGCGTGGCAATTACTTACAAAAAGGTAACACTTTCCCAATTAAAGCAGTTTCAAGAAGTTGCATTAATTATATAAGGTTTCTTTCCTTCTTTCCTTCCTTCGCTCTCTCCTCTCCCTCTCCCTCCCTCTCTTTTATTAAAGTCACTCACTGCTCATGATCTGTGGGAAAAGTGCTAACATTTGCAAATTGCTAGTTTATGATAAATGAATCGTGGAATTCAGCCGTCTCGTTGGGGCCCGGCTAGATTGCAAAGTGCCTGTATCTCCCACTGCTATAGCCCTGACCCTGCCTTCACACTCATTGATCACAAGTGGTGCATAGCTGTGACCACCAAATGCCTAGGCTGCTGCTGTGGGACTTGCTTTTTTCCCATAGTATTTCATCACGGTTCCACATCACAAGTGCCATAGTGACCTTTGGCACTTCTTACGATAAGACTAATACCTGCAGGAGATTTCCCCTTACCCCAGTAATCACTGCTTTTGTCACTCCGGGAGAAAATTTCTCCCTTTACAGAAAGTCTTTCTTTAAAAAAAAACAAAAAAACCCCTTTGCATCATCAATTACAAAGATACATTTTCTTTTCTTGAAGTCCAAGGCACAGGCAAATTTGGAGTTCAAGACTACGGTTCTTTACTCCATATGAAAAGCCAAACTTATAGAACTACCATATTTAAAAAAGAAGCTATACTTCTGATATAAAAAGAAATACCATGAGTTCATGAGTTTAAGATGAATTTGCAATGCATTTCTAGAAAAATGGAGTGTTTGCAATGTCTGCTCTTTTCTGTTTGTATGAATAAATGGATCAAGAATTACAATATAAGGCATTATTGTTGCTCGGGTGGCTATTATTTCTGTTGTGAAATTTAGGCCCCTGAAACCACAGGATTTGGTAGACTTTCTTCTGTGAAAGCAGAGAATGTGACTGACAACCAAACAACTCCTTATTTTGGGAAATATTCAAAGTAAACTAATCTGCAATATGCCTTCATGCCCCTAGAATGAAACAGTGTGGAACATTGTCTGTTTATTTTCAGATTCTCTCCAGATTTATGTAAGGCTGAGAGGCATTCTAAGTAGCTTTGCTTCCAAGCAACATATGAGACTCCCAAATCCCCCACCCTATTTTAATCTTAAAAGTAACATTTAAAAAAAATCTGGAGAGGCAGGAAACCTAGTGGACCTCAAAATAAGTGTTTGTAGTCATATTGGCATACACAGATACCAATATTGTATTTTGTTATCTAATAACAACGAATAAAGTGTCTTCAGTTCTATATTTTTAATTTTCTTAGAAAATTCTCTTTCTTTCTTTCTCTCTCTCTTTCTCTCTCATAAAATACACCATCTTTTTGTTTTCAAAGTGTGAATTTGTTTAGTATCATTTTCAAATCAACTGATGTCAAATTGCAGAAACCAAGAAAAACACATTGTGATTCTTCCAAGTAGATTTCTTTATTTTTCCTCACCAATGGACAGAATCTTGCCAAACTAAAGCAAACCACCACCTCCATAAACCATATACTCTGGAAACTATTCAGGAGGAAAAATCTTCACCCTCTTTCTCTCACACAAACTATCTGAACTGAGTTGTTTCTGCTTCTCTGGAATGCACTCCCTTCCTTTGTGGGAATCTGGACTAGATTCTAACACAACTGTTGGAGATAAGGGTATCTACAGAGCAGGGGTGGGTTCCGGATTTTCTTACTGCTGGTTCACTCAGGGATGCGCCACGCGGGCGCACGCATGTTGCGCATCACGCGGGCAGGTCGTGGGTGCACGTGCATGCATGTGCAGTACAAAAAAAAGCTTCTGCGCATGCGCAGAAGCAAAAAACCAGATGGCGGCGCCTACGGCGCTGCCAAGAGAACCAGCTCGGGGGCATGGCAGGCATGGGTCGCTACCGGTTCCAGCGACCCATGCCGCCACGTTACTAACGGTTCTATAGAACCAGTCCGAACCGGTAGGAGCCCACCTCTGCTGCAGAGGAAGATGCACACAGGTCTGCTTGAACTCTAAATGCCTTCTTCAGAAGTTATTACGATCCAAGACACAGGTGCCAAATGAGAGAAATCACCTTGGTCAATATAATAAATATGAAATTCACATCCATAAAAAACTCTATGTAAAAAATGTAGTGTTCCAAAGAGATTTGAAATAATGAAATTACGAAGAGCTTGGAAATGTTGGTATTACTTTATTACTGGGTATTGAGGAGAGCTTGAGTGTTCATGCTTTCAGACTGTATTCAATAAAAAATAATATAGCCAGTTTCCACTCATGGTCACTGAAGTACCAAAAAATCAATTCTCATCATTGAAATGGGCCCTAAGGTGCAACAAAATGGGTAAGATTCACAACAGTACTGTAAAGAAAGTGAAAAGATGTACTGCACATGGTCAAGGACCATTTTCTCTTCCCATTTGTACTACCTTGGTGCAAAAGCAGAATAAATGGAGCTCAGCAAACCAAAGACCATGAAAAGTATGAATTGCAAGAGAAAGAAAAGCACACATGCTTCTAATTTTTTTTTTTTATAAAAAAGGAGGAAATATTTTATTATGTATGGCTAATTTCTATAAAGATTGCAACTGCTTGGTTTCTTTCCTTATCCTGCAGTAAGTTATCATCAGTATAATAATTAACAAAGATCATGACAACTTCAACCTGTTTTTTTAAAAAGAAAGAAAATTCAAGAGCTACTAACTTGACTTTATAGAGTTTGATCTATATGAGGAAGCTATATGATCACCGATACCCAACAGCGATTCTCAAAAGCTGTCCCATTCTCTGTGTGATTTTTGGAAGCTGTGGAGACTGCATGAGGATAGAGTTGTTCTTGCATGGCCTCTGACCCTCCAGAACTTCTAAAAATCAAGCAAGAGTGGGATGCACTTTCAAAGGGTTTTTGGAGGCTGCAGAGGCCTGAAGGTAAGTGATACACAGGAGATTCTAGTGAGTGCTGGACTGTGGGAGCAATCAACCTTTCCCCAAGGCTCTCACACATTCAGAAGCAGCACAAGGTGGACCTTTTCAGTGAAAGCAACGAGGCTAGGACTGAAGCTGAGGCCCGAGCCTCTTCTTCAGGCCCAGCCTTGGTGCTGCAACTGACTGCTGCTGTTCAAGGTAGCCTAAATGGGGGGTGGGGGGTGGGAGATAGAGAATTGTTTCCCTTTTGTTTCAGGGGAGGGAATGACACACCAGCAGAGTCATGTTAGGCATTTTCCAAATTTTTGACATGCTGAGCCCAAAGGTTTGTCATCACTGATATAGCAAGTGAGGGGAAACTCACATAAAGGCTTTTGGGACATTTCTTTTGAAGACATAGTTTCTTTACCCTTAATATGTAGGCTTCATATTATTCTTTTGATCCTCTGGTCAATAATCCATCAATTATTGGTGACTGGCACTGGTTTATTGTGAAAATGCTTCACACACTTTCGCCTAAGTATTTAGGTTTATGTGAATGAAGCACTGTGTTATGGTTCATATACCAAACTTCAGCAGGTTGGATTTTTAAAAAAAGATATTTTATCATCTCATGCAATCACTCAGCGTTTATTGCCCTTTACTGATTTTTTTTCTTTGAGAAAGTATTAGAAGAAACTACCCACTTGGGGCACAATTTTTTTCCTACTATGGTTTTTTTTTTTTTTTTGAAAGTACAAAGAACATTTATTGAGAAGTGTTTGCAAATTTCAGATGGTTGGCAGATGCGTGAAAGTACAGACAGTTCAGTCAGAATACCTTATTTTTATTGCTGAAATACTAATCAGAGTGCACTTTAATACATCTTAAATGTGTTACTCTCTAATTTCTAACAGATGTTTTATGAACGTTATTTTTTTTTAAAAAAAATACATGCCATATGTCAAACTGTGGGAGAACCTAAGACCTAAGTCCATATGATAGGTTTTCCAACAATAACATCTCTTAGTGCCAATAACTGTTTATTAAACTGCATTCCAAATTAAGTTGAAAATCAACATTACACTCCTTGGAATATATAAAAATTATTTGATGTTATTTTGAACTGAGCTTCAATGAAACCAATATTTTGAGAGAATTAAAGTTAAGTGATCAAGCCAGTCTCCATCTTTCTATTTTCTTCCCATCTTCTCATCATTAATATTATTCAATGTAGTCTCCTGTGGAAATAGGTTGAGCAGAATTTTGTTCCAGACACATTCAATATGTCCATCTAAGTGTCAAACACAACAGGGTTACTGACGGGATCAAAATCTGTGAAGTCTCTGTGGAAGACAGTATATGAATTTCAGAAGCTTTTTCCACATCCATTCAAAGAGCAGAACTTTTTAATCCATATTGAGACTTTGCTAATTGTTCTACTAAGCACAGTATAGAGATAAGCTCACAGTCAGGTTAGGGCCTCTATTTAATTATATTGCTCAATAGTCTGGACTTCTTTCAAAATCTATATTTATAAAAGCTTATAATTACTTGCTTATTGTAAACTCAAACAGAGGTGATGGTTCTAGAAAAAATGCTGATGAAAATATTGGCTAGCATAAAACAGAGAGTATTATATGTAATGAAATATTTTTATGTAAATACACACGATTTAATAGTTGTATACTCCCACTCAATAACTGCTACATTTTTGGGTAAGAAAGAACAAAAAGGAAAATTACAATGCAGTGCTGAAGTTAAAATGTTGGACTGGGATCAAAATAATCTAGAATTCAAGTTACTCACTGGGTCCTTCAGATCATTTCCTATTTCTTAATCCAACCCATCTCACAGATTGCTGTGTCTCAGAAATATTTGACATTCTTGTGAAAAAGTGTGTGATATTTTAGAGTGAAACTATTAAATTCACACAAAACTTAGCAATAGCAATAGCACTTAGACTTATATACCGCTTTATAGTGCTTTACAGCCCTCTCTAAGCGGTTCACAGAGTTAGCATATTGCCCCCAACAATCTGGGTCCTCATTTTACCCACCTCAGAAGGATGGAAGGCTGAGTCAACCTTGAGCCGGTGAGATTTGAACTGCTGAACTGCAGCTAGCAAGCTTATGGAATCCCAGTCATTCTTTTGGAGGGCTTCATAAAATTGCACACTTGTAGCTGTTTCCCTCTTTTTTGATTTCCTAGTAGAATTGCAATTGGCTACCAGGTTGGCCTGCTCTGTTTCTAGGGTCAGATGTGCCATGACCTTTCTGAGTAGGTAAATACTGCCAAAAAACAAACAAACCAGGTACCATCCAATTAAAGACTCCATTGATATCCTACTTTTAAATGAGTGATAACAGAATAACCGAGTTGGAAGGGACTTTGGAGATCTTCTATTCCACCCCTGGCTCAAGCAGAAAACTATACCATTTCAGACAAATTGTTGTCCAATCTCTTCTTAAAAACATCTAGTGTTGGAACATCCATAGTTTCTGGAGACAAGTTGTTCCACTGATTAATTGTTCTAATGTCAGAAAATTTCTTCTTAGTTCTAAATTGATTAGTTTCCATCCATTGTTTCTTGTCCTATGTTCAGGTGTTTGGAGAACAGGTTGACCTATTCTCCATCTATAGGGTGGTAAGATTATGGAGTTCTTGGTGTTCTCTGAGCTCGATTGTTTGCTTGCAGACATTTCATTACCCCAGTAAGTAACATCATCAGGGAGATTGTATGATTATTTTATTTTGCTTATTGTTAAAGGATCCCCAATTATACCAAATGATTCTAATGCACTATGTGGATCTCTCCTACACACTCTTTTATTATATTTAAAATATAAACACTGGGAATTATATTTTATACAATTACAATACTTCCTCATCCTCTCATATATTGCTCTGAGTGTATTTCAACTTCAAATAAGGAATATTCATCCATAGGCTAAATAATAAAATAGGGGTACCTGGAGGAGGAGACCAAAAAACAAGATGACAACTGCATGTGTGCTGTTAAAATGTGCCCTTTTATGTATTAGATGCATGAAGTACACAAAAAAGGGTCTGGAGCTTCTATACGTGATTGCGGCCAACTTTTTTTTTTTTTTAACACAATCCTCCTTCCTTGGCTGCCTCTATAATGAAACAAAGACTTATAGCTTGATCCTACAAATATTAGCATTTCTGATAAACCTTATTGGTTTGCCAGAGCAAAACTTACTTTGATCCTATTTATTTATATAATAGGAAAATAACAGTTTAGTTAAAACTCACTCTATGTTTTTATCATACTTGCTTCCAGTTGCATTATATATCAAAAGTAAATATTTAATATGTCATATTTTGGATAGTTAGTAGCAGGGGTGAAATCCAGCAGGTTCTGACAGGTTCTGGAGAACTGGTAGCGGAAATTTTGAGTAGTTCGGAGAACTGGTAGCGGAAATTTTGAGTGGTTCGGAGAACCAGCAAATACCACCTCTGGCTGGCCCCAGAGTGGGGTGGGAATGGAGATTTTGCAATATCCTTCCCCCAGGAGTGGGGAGGGAATGGGGATTTTGCAGTATTCTTCCCCTCGAGTGGGGTGGGAATGGAGATTTTGCAGTATCCTTCGCCTGCCATGCCCACCAAGCCACACCACGCCCACCAAGCCACACCCACAGAACCGGTAGTAAAAAAATTTGGATTTCACCACTGGTTAGTAGGTTCCCTAAAACAGGGGTGTCAAACTCCAGGCCTTGGGGACAGATCCGGCCCATGGGGTGCTTAGATCTGGCCCGTGAAAACAGCAAAGGACCGGCCTGCGGTGCCTCTGCCAGCGAAAATGGAGCTTGCAAGAGCTGCGGGCAGCCCTCCCGAGCTCCATTTTCGCTGGAAGAGGGTTGCAGGAGGCCGTTACAGCCAAAAACAGAGTTTGCGAGGGCCGCGGGTGGCCCTCCTGAGCTCCATTTTTGCTGGCAGAGGGTTGCAGGAAGCTGTCGCAGCCAAAAACGGAGCTTGGGACACCCTTTTTGGTGGCAGAGGGCACAGGCCACCACAGGCACCCCCGACACAAGTAATGTTGAGCTGGCCATGCCCACCCTGGCCATGCCCACCCTGGCCCCCAAGGTCAAACACAACCCTGATGCGGCCCCTCAATGAAATTGAGTTTGACACCCCTGCCCTAAAACATACTGTGCAATTTGAGTTTAGGTAACAAATGATGCAAAAAGTAAATATATCTAAGCAACCTCCATTATTTGTTTATTACTGTATTATATATGGAAACCTTACAAGCTTAGACCATAAAAATTGCTGTTAGCAGATTTTATTTTCTAAAAGATTTTTTTTCCAGTTACAGGCCTATTTTTGTTGTTCTTATCCTTCCTATAAAAGACAAAATAGTTCAGGCAATAAATATTATACATTTAGAACTAATGCAAACCAAATGTTTCTTCTGCCTGGAAATATCTATAAAAATGGAGTTTTATTTTCCATCTGGCAAAGCCTCTTATGTGAGAATGCACCAATGGGAACTGCAGTAGTAAGAAGACAGCAAGACATTAAGCAAAATTGCACTGTATCCATTAATATGTATCTGTAAATGGAGCTACTGATTAGTGTTTTTATCAGTCTTGATCTGTCTCTGACTGTTTGAGTTGTGGTTATTTTGTGAGGTGGGAGGAGATGGGGATTCACAAAGAAGAGCCATTATAGGATGAAAGCACATGGCATGCTGAGAGAAAATGGAATCAAAGTGTACAAATGCAAACACTTGCTTCCCTGATAATATTTAGACTTTAATTTCTTCTTTTAGTTTTAATTTTTTAAAAAATAAATAAATGGCAACTAAAGATGACCGAGGCAGTTGTAGATAGTGCACATCTGTACAGTAAAAAGGCTATTTTCAAACCTAAAGCTCTCAGCAGGATATTTATTTAATTTGTATTGGTTTTGGACCGCTGCCTGTAATGAGAAAAGATACAGGCTATGACTGGGTGGGGGAATGAGGGAGGAAGGGTAGCTACGTGCACTTTTTTGAACATGAAGGTACAAATGTGCCTTTGGTTGAATATTCAGTGAGTTTTCCTTTAGACACACTGCTTAGAAAGGCAAAAGAGCCTTCACACAAGCAGCCATTTAGGAGTGAAATCTCAAAAGTGTATGTGAAATTATATAATTATAATTCCTCTAAAACTGAATATATATTCTTTCTCTCAGGACTCTCTGTTGGTCTGTTTCTGTCTCTCAGCATCCTTACATAAGGTTCATGTTGTGATTCAAGATGAAAGAGTAAAATTCATATATGTAAAGCCTTCAACTCTTTTAGAAGCTCCCAATCAAGTGATAGGGATTCTCAATAGACTTCCTATCATGTGAACTCTGCTGTGATCCACAGGTTGCTCACTCAATGCTTGCTGTGCTTAATTTTCATGTAGATATTTTTTTTGGTGCACTTCACAAAACTGTAGGAAGAATAGTAATTCTCTCCTAACTACACTGATTGGCTATAGCAGTGTTGGCAAACCTTTTCGGCACTGAGTGCTGAAACGGGAGCGCGTGCGTGCGTGCCAGAAACCGGAAGAGCAGCCTCCCGGTGCGCACATGTGCACCGGGAAGATGATCTTCTGGTTTCCAGTGCACACATGCGCACCGGCCACCTGGTCTTTCAGTTTCTGGCACACATGCGTGCACGAAGACCAACTGGCCAGTGTGCATGTGCATGCTGGAAACCAGAAGATCATCTTCCCGGCACGCGCATGCGCACCGGGTGGCTGCTCTTCTGGTTTCCAGCGCTCCCGCATGCGTGAAGACCAGCTGGCCAGTGCGCCGGAACCCGGAAGAGCAACGGGCGATGGCTCGCGTGCCCGGAGAGATGGCTTGTGTGCCATAGGTTCGCCATCACAGGACTATAGCATAGAAAAAGAGTTGTGTCCAATAAGGCTTCTCAAAATCACATGAGTTTTTTTTTCCAAATCAGCAATAAAATATTTGTATGTTGATAACATTTATAAAAAGCATTCATGCTTTACTGTTTATTTCACTTTGATGTGTAAGTCATATTTCGGCCTTTGGAGTTAACTCTTGCTTTGAAGAAGTGATTTTTATTTATTTATTAAATATATGCGCTGCCTGTCTCATCAGAGATGACTAGGATACATAAAAATAAGTTGTAATGGTGCATCTCAGTTTCTGAAATGAAAGTTTTAACCTGAACATAAAATTAGTGCTTTTTCTTTTATTCAGAGATGAGTAGGATGTATATATCTTGATATAATTTTAGAAATTTGTTCTAAATTATTGCAAACTTTAGTTTAAAGCAGATTTATTTTAGCAAGCATAAGGGATATTTATACCAATCTTTCCTTGCAAAACCTACAAATTTAATGAAAAGACATTGGATAAAAAAGTCCAAAATTTTAAATAGGACAGTGTGTGTCTTTCAGTAGTTCAAGACACAAATTTATTTACTCCTTTTTGCAGCTTATCTTCCATTTTAAGGTGCTTTTTTTCTCTTTCTCTTGCTGTAAACTATATCCTGACATCTAAAAGGGCCAATAATATATGTAGTCTCAGACTCAGAATTTGTTAGTTTAGATTTGTAGCCAATTTCTCTATAAAATTTAAAATGAATTGGACAAGAAATCCTGAGTTATGACACTCTAAAAACAAAAGGGTAAAAAGTGCCAGTTTTTTCAGCTGGCAAAGTTCAAGCAGAGTGAAGTCAATAAATCCATGACAGGTTATATCAGCTAGCAGTATGGCCAAGGGATCATGCAGGCTATTCCAGAAAGATTTCTTATTCCAGAATATTAAAAGCAAATGCATAATCTGAATGAACAGATCTGAAAGAATGAAATTGAGTTTTATTTTCTGGACTCTAAAAAATGCATGCTCCAAGTAGAAATAAGGACTTTTAAACAAAAGTTCAGCAGAGATAAATTTCCACTCTAAAGCCTCTTAAAGATTAAAAAAGCAAGGGAAATATTGCTCAGAAAGATGTTAGGCTATAGGCTATATCAGAGCAGAAAAATGTAGTTCTAGATTTAGAGAGCCAGATCTTCATGGCTAAAGCCAGCATAATTTTATAACTGGGAAAAAGGATGGGAGGCTGTTTCAATTGTATCCCCATACGAGGGACGGCATTCAAAATGTAGTTCAGTATTTAAAATGACCACTTGCTTTTTACAATAATGTTTCATCTAATAAGATAATCTCTTTAATTACAATATCAAATTATTTAAGTATTTTCGATTTCTTGCGTTCATTTCAACTTATGGGCCATTAACTTTAATTGACAAAAATATGGAAGAGAAAGATTGATATAAGATGCAATGAAAAGAAAGGGGAAGTTCAAGTAAACATCACAATAAAATCCTTTGATGGAACTCTTACTTTGAATGCCTAAGGTTTCAACTTCAGTCTCCTGCATACAGATAGGTCTGAAAAGGATGTCTTGCTAGTTAAAATAAAACGGGTTTTATTCAAATGGATCAGTGGTTTGATTTAGTGTAAGACAGGTTCTGTATTCTTGCAGATTAATTTTGATTCTGGTGAATAGCAAACATAAATTATTTATATTTGCTGCACTGATCTGAAAACCTTACATACTTGTAAGTGTTCTATGATTTAGAAAGGACATCATTTATGAGGATATGGTGTATAATATATATAGAAGGACTTGAGTACACTCCATAGTGCTTCCAGTTAAAAAGACAAGCTAATGTGGTGGTGAATCCTATTTTATAGAAGAACATTGACTATTTGATAGCATCTCTGCCCAAAGGACCATCAAAGGTCAATTTTCTACTTGAAGAACTTTCTGATTTTAATTTATAAAGGGGCAGCAGGAAGTTAGCAGCTATGAGCAACAAGCACAATAATAATTGATTTAATAAGCAAAAAAATCTGCCAGAGTAGAAAAATCTTCACAAAGTATGTCCTGTCTAGGCCTATCAGTTAAAGTATACGTGTAGGTCAAATACATGGATTATCTGGATACAGCAGGCTTTCTCCCACTAACTCTAATTATAATCTTCTGTTACTAATTCAAATTATTACTGCATTTGCATTTATGATCTATAAATTAGGTTATGCACATTTTCCGCAAGTTGATACTCTGTTTTAGTTCATTCCCCCTGTGAATTATGGATGGAGGGGGGATGTAATCAGTGCATATACCTGTGGAAACTCTTCCTTCTGAAAACATTACAAGACAGCAGGTGATCAAAAAAGATATAATGGCAAATCCCATGCCGTCTGATGGATTCATCTGTATACATCATCAACCGAACTTGAGCAGAAGCCAGAAGCAAAACTGGATGTGATATAACAAAGTGTTAAAGCATAATGATTAAGTGTCTCATATGTGGATCAGGACATATCTGGGCTGAATCCTACTTCTACACTGGGCAACCTGAAGCCACAGGACCAATGCAGCACATAAATAATTCTCCTTCTCCTTCTCCTTCTCCTTCTCCTTCTCCTTCTCCTTCTCCTTCTCCTTCTCCTCCTCCTCCTTCTCCTTCTCCTTCTCCTTCTCCTCCTCCTCCTCCTCCTCCTCCTCCTCCTCCTCCTCCTCCTCCTCCTCCTCCTCCTCCTTCTCCTTCTCCTTCTTTTTTCTCCTTCTCCTTCTCCTTCTCCTCCCTCTCCCTCCCCTTCCCCCTCCCCGTCCCCGCCTCCTCTCAAGAAAATCTAAAATATGGCTTAACTGAAAATTTGAAGATCACTAGGAGGGAAAAGGTCTTGAGATCTTGAACTTGTTATATATTTGTCTATCCTCGAGGAAGACCATTTAATTGTGAAAAAGTATCTGTTGAGGCACCATCCCTGGATTACAGTTTTAAACCTCTTATTTCAACGTGATTAACTTTACTTCTTTTCATTTAGCTGTAAGCAAAATCTTGTTTACAAGGCAAAAAAATACATTTGCTGTAATATTGGCAATAATAATAAAAGTGAACATTGTGGAGAAATAATTTATGTGTAAACCAGCATAAAATTGTCATTGATGCATGAGTTTCCTCTTCAATTAATAAAAAGGAGGAAATATTTAAAAACAATTTATCAAAGAAATACATACAGTTCATACATCATACACATACAAAGAAGGTTGTAATAATCATTTTGCACATAACAATCCTGGGTGTTCTGGAGATGCTGAAATCTTCAGCATCACCTAATTAAATATGTTGTTGTGGCAACCTTCCCTGGACCATTGGGCAGATGAAAATTTGCTCCTTGCATTAACTTTGCAAAAATACAGCTAGCAGCTACCCAAAGACAACACATTTACATTGGAAGCAATTTTTATATTGTGTATTTTATGTATTTTATTGTAAGGTGCCTAGAGTCATATAAAAGTGAGGTGGGTGTCTCTATTAATCAAATAAATAAATACACTTGGAAGATAGAAGAGGATACAGCCATGGATGTCTGTAACTAGCTACAATTTAAAAAAAAAAGGCAAAATACAGTACATATCATGATGTGTAACAGAATAAGGGAATTATCTTGGGAGCCAGGAGGAGAAGCTGTAAACCGGATAACCGGTATATAAAATAAGTCCACAGAAGGAAAGAATGCATGGGAAGTATTTCAGAAGGCACCCTTTCTAGTTCTCCAGACAGTAAAAGGAGAGAAGGGGAAAAATACTTTCAGACTTGCAAGATTCAGTTAATATAGTCTTACAATAAAAACGGAGCTGGTGTTCATTGTGATTCTTGCCTGGACTAATTCCAGAATTAAGGTCCTTAATTCTTCTGTTTCATTTGAGAGTTGAAATCTCTAACGATCCCAAAAGTATTTATTTATTTGTTTTCCTAAACATTGGCATACCATCCTGCCTCCAGATATTTTGAATGGTTTACACTAACAATTATAATAAAGAGCAAAACATCAGCCTGTGAAACAAAACAGCAAATAGCAGTAGGTTTGTTATTCATCTTCTATCATTGGTCCATTCAGATGGACCAAAATAATTTTTGGTGTTTTGAGAAAGATTGATATACATTTCATGGTAGTCCCTGAGAAATAGCACCTTCAGTCTCCCATCCTCTTGGCAAAATGAAGACTTCCCTTCTATCTAGGGAAGAATGTATGAAAAAGATGCATCAATAGACAATAGACTATCCAGAAAGTCACAAAATTTAATTGTGAATTGGTAGTGTAACTTTCCATTGTTTATTTAGCAAAATATTGTTGCTAAAATCCTTCAGCTTCTCAACATTCAGCACCAATTTTCCAAATCATGATGTTCCTATTCTGGGTGAACTTTACTGATTTGGTGTTTCATAATGATCTCAGTATTTTGGTTATTTTGAATAGCTATTTATGTTGATGAAAGCTTATTTTGTTATTCACCATCCTGAGCTATTCCCTAGCACTTTGAATTCTATCATATCCTACTGCCCTAATTATCAAAACTCACTGTATTTGATTCTGATCGGTTCTTATCATGCCAGTGATAAGATCGGTTCTGTATCTGATTCTGATCGGCTGATTCTTATCATGCCAGTGGGTGCTAACATATACACAATATCAGTATGCAATAGTTATGAATATCTGTAGCTTGGCTGTAGGATGACAGTGGAGGTTCATTCTCTGAGCTTGTGGGTTGGTTTCTGAACATTTCGTTACCAGGCTAGGTAACATCTTCAGCGGAATTTAGGAAAAATTTAAGTTCTCCTCTTTAGAATTTCCCTAAATTCCGCTGAAGATGTTACCTAGCCAGGTAATGAAACGTTCAGAAACCAACCCACAAGCTCGGAGAACGAACCTCCAATATCAGTGTATAAGTATGTTGTAAACTGTCTTATGTTTTATATAAGTGAGTCGTGGCTTTTGGGTGTATTTTTAATATATTTATAATAAAAAGTAAGGCAAACCGTAAAGATCCCCCCCCCCAAAAAAATGCTTGTTCTTCTACCTATTGTCTTTGGCCCTGTGCCTTCTAGGAATTTATTAGAAATAAAATTGTCTTCAAACCAAGATTGATTCTGGATAACTTATAGGGATACATTCATGAAATGTTCTGGGCATCGTACAAAGTGTTTTGCCATTACCTACTTCTGAGATGTTTTTCAGCTTCCCAGTGTAAATCTAAATTAGAGTCTACTCTAAGCTTTGGCTTTTCAGGTGTACTCCCCACCCCCATCTAAATAGCCACATCATTTCTCGGCATCACACAGCCTCTTGTTGGGCATTGAAAAGCCATAGGAACTATTTTTATCAATTATTCCCTCTCTACACCAATAGACTAGAATAAATGATAAGTCATGTGATTTATCACATAGTACAGTCATATGGAGAATTTTAAAGTATCATCCAATTCAAAGTATTATCCAGTTCAAGCCCAATGGGCTGCATTTCTATCATCCCTTGAAGAGAAAACCTGGAAGCTATGGAAAGTTTCAGGCATCTATTTTTGATCCGAGGTCACAAAACCTCTAGCTCCAAGATAAGAGCTCTGACATGATTAGAGGCCAAACTATGGATATGTTGAGGACAGAAAAGAGAAAGATTTGGGTCCATAAGGTTGCATGGTGCTAGAAATAATAATTCTCATCTTGGGAAGTAACTCATAAAAGTAAAGGGAGAGGAAATTGAAAAGAAAACTGCTACTGCTCTCTCTCATGTCTATGAACCTTTGGATGCAGGGGTCAACCTCTGGATCAGAGGTGGGTTCCTCCTGGTTCGGACCGGTTTTCCCGAACCGGTAGCGACCCGCTGGTGACATCACGATGACATCATGGATCCGGTTTGGTTGCTGCTGGTCCGTGGATGCCGCCATATTTTTTTTCATTTTTGGGGGGGGGATTTATTTCCGGGTTTTTTTTCTTCTGTGCATGCGCAGAGGTCGTGTTTCTGGCACTGCGCATGCGTCCCCATCTTTTTTTCGGCTTTTTGGGGAGGGATTTTTTAAATTTTTTTTGCACTGCGCATGCGCATGCGCGTGAAGCACGCACACGCACACACAGTGCAGCCACGCAGCGCGGGAGGAAGCGAACCGGCAGCGAGGTAAGTTAGAACCCACCCCTGCTCTGGATCTCTTTTTTTTAAAGGTTTTTTATTCATATTTCCATATAGACATTTCACATATTTATCATCTCATTTCAATCTTTTATACATTCATTTCATATTTATACATATTTCTTATATTTCTCTTATTACTTTATTTTAGTTCAGGATTGCTTTTCCTCCCATCCCCCCTTTATCTTACAGCCCCTCCTTCCATTTCTTCTTTCCTTCCCTTCTTCTCCTCCTGAACTACTTTCTTCCTCTCTCTCCACTCCTCTCCTCTCCTTCCTCTCCTACCCTCTTTCCTCACTCACCCCTCTCTTCCCTCTCTTCTTACTTTCTCCTTCTTCTTCCTCCTTTCCTCCTCCTTTACTATACTTCCTCCTTTCTGGGATGGTTTGCTCTGGATCTCTGAGTTGCTCTGTACAAGGGATACAGGGAGAATGTAGGTATCTTAGGAAAAGTTGGTTCTGAGATTTCAGTCTCCAGGTTGAAACTTTGTTCCCATTGATTACTTGGTAAAAAGAAAAAAGGCTGATATATGTGGCCTATTTATTTTGTCTGCCAACTGCCAGGAACAGCTGTGAAGTTTAGGTTTTGATGTAACAGCATGGGCTCTGCCCAGTCTGAAATTTAAATTATTTTTCTTTCAGGCTGAATTTTCAGAACTTGGCATTATTATCAGTTTTCAGTAGAAAAATGATAGTGGCACCAAGGTACCTTTAACTATTCCATTTATCTGGATATTTCTCTTTACTTACTTTTTTTTAAAGTTCAGTGTGTTTTAGACACAATAGAGGGTGGGAGAATTAGCCTCTAATCCATTAAAGGTAACATTTTTTCCCCTGGAAATTACATCTTTCATCAAAGTAGGTCTCCTGCATGGTGCAAGATTAAAACTGGACTCTTCGTATTTATCCGCTTTCTTGGGTGCTGCAAGAGAAAGATAGTAGAAACATGTTAAATACAGTGAAATTAGAAAAGTTCCTTTTAAATTATACATTTGCATTATGAAGGGATGTATGAACAGATGAAAAAAAAACACCTTATCTGCATTTTATTTTTATTTATTTATTTATTTATTTGTTTGTTTGTTTGTCAAACATGTACAAGATAGCAGGTATAGGTATAAACATAAATATAATCAAAGTGAATACAGATAGATGAGGACAATAGGACAGTAGGACAGGGACGGTAGGCACGCTGGTACGCTTATGCATGCCCCTTACAGACCTCTTAGGAATGGGGTGAGGTCGACAGTAGACAGTCTAAGGTTAAAGTTTTTTGGGTTTGGGGAAGAAACCACAGAGTCAGGTAGTGAATTCCAGGCATTGATCACTCTGTTGCTGAAGTCATATTTTCTGCAGTCAAGTTTGGAGCGATTTACTTTAAGTTTGTATCTATTGTGTGCTCGTGTATTGTTGTGGTTGAAGCTGAAGTAGTCATTGACAGGTAGGACATTGTGGCAGATAATTTTATGAACTACATTTAGATCGGTTCTAAGGCGACGTAGTTCTAAGTTGTCTAAGCCCAAAATTTCAAGTCTTGTGGAATAAGGTATTCTGTTGCAAGTGGAGGAGTGGAGGACTCTTCTCGTGAAATATTTTTGGACTCTCTCAATTGTATTAATATCCGATATTGTATTAATATCCGATATTTCAGTAGATGTTGTTTTAAGGACACTATAAAGTTTTCTATGTTTCCTGTGTTAATTCAGGGATATACCCTTGTATGTTTGAAAGCTACTGCATGTCATGTAGACATGCCAGGCCTGATTCAATAGTTTAAAGAGCTCTCAGCTGCCTTAGTTTTTCCAGAGACTCAAACAGACTCAACATGACATTTGTCATGTTTAAAGGAGGTTTTTCTAACCTAGTTTGTATGAGATATGTTGAGTTTCCTATTGTTTCAACCAACACAGCTCTTGGCCATGTTACTTGCAGTTAGGGTGTTGTAGTCCAACCAGACATGAAAGAATGTCAGATTAAGGAAAACTTGTCTAAATATAAGTAAAATATGAAAATCACCTTTAATTTTCTCAGTTCAGTATGTTGTCAATCTATAATCAGATATGTTGGCGATGATAATGATGATGATAGTAATAATAATAATGCAGAATCCTATTTAACCTCCTGAAGCTGAAAGGAAATAACTTTTTTTTTTAAAAAAAAAAGACCAAATATCAGAAATTAAACTTTCCTATTGTCTGTTCTTAAGTAAAACATAAAAAAAAAATTCTCAAGGTCATTTTTACCTCATAACTGAGACAAACTCTCACTTTAAACATAGTCACATTTATCAAGAAGGTCCGTCTTAGCTCAGCTTTTTGCAACTGATTGCTCTTCAAATCAATTAAAAACCCATGCTGCTGGGAATTCTGGGAGTTGTAGTTCCAAAGTATCTGGAAGGTTTGTGAAACATTATTCTAAACGAACTGAATCAATTTCATTTTGTTTAATGATACATTTTGTTTCAGAACAAACTGAAGCATGACTATTGTTATTTATGGCACAGATTTTCTATTAGTTCCAGTATGGCTTAGCAGAGTCAGCAATAGCGGAAATGCTTCTGACTTAATAATTCCACATCTTCATACAAGATTTGGCAAGTTTGAGGGATCATTGATAGTATCATGATTGTCCATAAAAACATGTGAACCATTAGCACTGCAGGCTCTTAAATTGTGCTATCCCTGTTCAGTTATACATACATAGCTCATTTAACACAATGCTGATCCCAATAAAGACCACATAGGAGAAGATCTGCTGGAATGGTTTAATAGCAGCCTAAACTTAATTTCATCTAAAATAATTCTAAATGCATTCCTTCCTGTTGCTAATGGCCAGGATGGATGAAAGAAACATCCAGGATGCACTAGTGCACTGGATTCCTTAAAGGCCCCATTGTAAGACCACTAATAATGCAATCCTATATTTATTTAAAACAAATTCTTGTGTGTCCAGTAAGGTTGACTTTGTTGTATAACAAGAAGGACCATATGTTTGGAAAGGGCAATAGAAGTCTGGAGAATGGCTGTAATGCAGGGAAAGAAATGGGCACAGCATGACCATGCAGTCATAGTTGCCAACTGGCTTCTTTGATACCTTCCCACCAGGTGCCCCCACATATAAATAAGTTTAGGGTAACAGCTGAAGATTTTTTAAAAATAATTTTGGATTACCATAGCAAAGCAATGGTCTAGACTTCAACCCAAACTCTTTGTAGAAGAGGCACAGCTGGGGGGGCAGAGTTAAGTGTGTCATCAGTTTAGAGTTGCTGTGTTCCCGTAAGCGCTTCAAGTCCAACCCCTCCTGAATTCCATTGGCCCTTATCTAGTGCCAATTTAGTGTTGACCAGATTCTTATGTATGTGTTTGAATCAGGGGTGGGTTCCAACTTACCTCACTGCCGGTTCGCTCCCTCCTGCGCCGCGTGGGTGCGCAGTAACAAAAAATCCAAATAATAATAATAATAATAAAAATCTGAAAAGAAATAATAATAAAGAGCTAAACTTTAGTCATTTGCAATTCATGTTCAATACTTTCTTCTAAAATGAAAGAATAAACAAGTTGTATTTTTTTTAATATAGTCTATTTTCACTATTCCAAACATGA
>QLTV01001323.1:403207-413249 GCA_003457575.1 Thermophis baileyi | reverse complement strand
TTTAAAATCTACTGAACACCTTGTACTTCTAACTTACATTTATAAAGTCTGCATTCAGTTTGCCCTGTTTAGAAATTCTTTGCACTTAAAAAATATTTTGGTAACTTTGTTATAGTGCAGCTACAGTGGATGAATCTGCTCCACTAGAGTCACATTTTTTTTAAGTTTTATTGGATTTTTATTTTTAAATATACATCAGTATAAATACATAAACAGTGTGGCCTCTGGGGCACCTCGTGTGCATGCGCGCGCGCATTAATAATAATAATAATAATAATAATAATAATAATAATAAAAACAAAGCCGAAAAAAAGATGTCGACCACATGCACAGTGCTGGAAGTCGGCTTCTGCGCATGCTCAGAAGGAAAATTTTTTTTAAAAAAATTCAAAAATAAGATGGCGGCCCCCATGGACTGGCACCAACCAATCCGGTTCGGTGATGTCATCGTGATGTCACCAGTGGGTCACTACCAGTTCGGGAGAACCAGTCCGAACCAGGAGGAACCCACCCCTGGTTTGAATAAATCTTCTGTGCTGCGACCTTATGAATGGTCTTGATTCGTTGCATCTGACACTCTTTGATTTTTAAAACTCATCTTAAATACTTGCCCCATTCTCACTCAAATATGGTGGTATTTAATAAAGAAGGTTTTATTTTAGTAGTGTTCCTTTTAGAATAGACTTGCCATTCCAAGAACAGTTTAATTGTGATTTGCTGCTATGTAATTCATTTTCATTTTTTTTAATTTGAAAGCAATGAGTCACATGACAATATCATATTGATTGTATTTTGATATTTTATCACAATTTTTATTAACTTTTTCAAAGTGTTCAGAGAATCCTAGTTAGAAGGTTATCAATATAAATAATAAGATTTTGATGCAGTTATTCAACCATTTCTGGCAGTTTAATCATTATGAAATCAGAGTTTCATAAATAAATAGCATCAGCTCCTAAGCTGCAAGGAGTTTACAGTCTACAGGGTTTGACAGGCTTAGCATAAACTGGAGGAGAAAAGAAGTCTAGAGCAAGGCTAAAAAGAAATAGATGAATAAACACATGAAGAAAATAGGCTAAGAAGCATGAAAAAACCATACAGTCAATGTAGGGGTCCATTCTGGAATGTTAGAAATGGCCCAAACAGGTACTGTAACAACCACCCATTCAGTAACAGTTCAAACTTATGATAGTGCTGAATAAGGGGGAGTTAAAACCAATCCTCAAGAGTTTCGGATGTTACAACATCCCTATGGTCACAGAAGCTATAGTGATGTGAGCAGAGGTGGGTTCCTCTCGGTTCGGACCAGTTCGCCCAAACCGGTAGCGACCTGCTGATGATGTCATGATGACATCACCGATCCGGTTCGGTCGGTGCCGGTCCATGGGCGAATTTTTGAATTTTTTTTTGAAATTATTTTATTTATTTTTTCTTCTGCGCATGCGCAGAAGCTGAGTTTCCAGCACTGCGCATCGATGCATGCGCAGTCTTGTTTTTGACGTTTTTGGGTTTTTTTGAAAATTGTTTTTAATTTTTTTGCACTGCGCATGCGCGCGTGCCCACGAGGCTTGCGCGCGGCCATGTGGCGCGGCCACGTGGCACGGGAGGAAGAGAACTGGCAGCGAGGTAAGTTAGAACCCATCCCTGCATGTGAGGTCCTTGTTTAATGAATTGTGTGGCCCTTGCTTAACAATGGCAACTGGGACTGTTGAACTGCCATTGCTAAGCGATGCAGTCACATGACATTGTGCTTTATGATGTCACTTAGTAACGGCAATTTCTGTCCCTATTGCCGTTGTAACCCAAAGACAAGAATTAAAAAAAAAGGTTTGTTTTTCATCTTCATTCAATGAAATTTGCACACATATTGGAGCTTATAAGGAAAGGAATGCCAACTCTTATTTAAGAAAAAAAAGCAACACACAGGCTTAAATCAGTAGTTAAATTCTCTTAAATCTGATTTTCGAAAAACCCTTGTCATTTTTGTCATTGCTGTTTGCTTGGCAGTTTCCTGAGATTGCTGCCATCCAATGGCTGTCTGGATTTTTGTAGCTCTGCTTTACTCAATTTATGCTGAGGGAAAAAAGACTAGTACTAGAGGATTAGAATGGAATACTTATCGTTTGCCACTCTGCTCCAGAATAAGACCAGTCTGCTCTAAATTATCCTGTTTTGCCAGTGTTTGGCCAAATTTCATCCCTATTGAGAACAGTTTGCCAATTAAAGCAGGCTACTTCAAGATGGTCTACTTTTTTCTACCAGTTTGCTCCCTCTTAGCTGATATATGTGTTTGAGATTTCTCATTGCATAGGGATAAATAAATGTCAGAAGCTGCTTGCTTTTTTTCTTTTCTTTTCCCTTGCTAGGGGTGAAAATCTCCTTTGCATTGCTGACCTCTTTCATTAACAATATCTAGTTTCTGCCAGGGACAAGATAGCGAGTCAAGCTATGCACAGCAGTTAAGTCACATTTGTCTAATAAGTGCATGGCGTTCTGAAGTGCCAAAATGGAAAGGTGTGTTTGCCACTCAGCCCCCCTCCCTGGCTCTGCTTCCCAAAGCAGCTGTACTTCATGTGAATACTAAATTAGGCTACAAGAGGGCTGCTGCTGGCTCAGGATCAGAGAGTGTGACAAGGGTGTAATCTAAGTAAAAACATTGGATCTGTCTGTTTATGGGTCTAATAAATTATGTTAAAATGGTGCTGTTATAAATCCAGCCTGTCCAGTAAACCCAACAACTAATACATCAGTCGCTTGTCTAGCTATCTGACTATCCATTCCAATTGTTCAACATGCAGATAACAAGGTGCCTTACAAATCTCTTAGTTAAATGTCATTTGTTTCTGTGCCATAACATGCTATGGATCATTGCTCATACACAGTAACCCAATTATATTAACCTGCACAGCAATACAGTATAATGACATGACATTAACGCCAGCACCTCAGAGGTTTTCAAGAATTTGGTCTTTGCTCATTCAGTAGGGACTTTGTTCCCTTAGCCCCCTGTTTTCCTTTTAGCAAAACAAATTATTTTGTGAAATTGGATAAAAGAACCTCTGCAAAATGAAGGGCAATTGGTGCCACTGCATCAGATTTGGTATTATTGGTGCTGAAATCTTTTTGCTATGGCTGTTTTCTTGGCTCAGGGAGCAGCTCACCATTTTTAAATAAGTATGCATAAAAATAACATGTAACAAGAGCAGATAAATATAAGGGCAGGACAGACTTTAGCTGCATGATCATAGACAGTTTGACTTTTTTGACCTGTTCCCTGTGGACACACCTAGTTTGTTTTGCTCTGCTCTGGTCAGGCTACTTCAGATAAGTAGGAAAAATAGGATATGGAATAGTTTTGCTTCAATTAAAGAGATACGAACATTTATGGAGGGAAAAAATAAGATATTTTTTAAGCAGTGGGATGATATCCAGAAATATTCCTGCCCTATTTTGATACAGAGTTCAAAATAGTTATGCCTAATGATTTCAGGAACAATTTATAGACATCATTTAAAGCGTGCTATTATTAATAAATTGATGAGGTATTCATAGTGGCAATGAACTCCAATAAACCATCACCAAACCCAGTTGCAAAAAATGTAAGTTGAAATCAAAACTGGGGAAATTCCAAAATTAACCTGGAGAGAAGGTTCACAAGAAGCTTGAGGAGGGGAAAGACATAAAAGCAGCAGTCCCAGCATGGGCCTTGAACCTAACTTCAGAAACAAAGCCTAATGTCAAATTATTCACAGAATAGAGTCTCTAGTCACTAGCAGAGCTTCAGCATCAAAACAGCCACTCCTTATTTTCTGCCTTGGACTTGCAGCTAATGCCAATGAAACCAAGAAAGTCACATTTTGGGTAGGAGAATAAATTCCTCTGCATCCATTCAACTCTCCAGTTTACCTACTTAAAATAGCTTATTATCATTCTCAGTCATGGTACTGGAGATCTTTACAAGTGCCCTATACATGTCCCATGAAATGATGACACAGGGTGACATTTACCATCATTTTGAACAGTTAGGGAAGGGAGAACATAGTGACAATTGCTAATAAGGGAACCAAGACAAGTAGAAGCTTGGCATGATCCTAAGATTATTGCAAAGTCTAAAGAAAAAAAATTGTATTCAGAAACTGGTGATTTTATCTGTAATGGACCTTTTAGATTACCCCAACTCTGTCTTTAGTGAGGTGTCTAAATATTTGAAGAAATAAGTGACGATTGGTTGCATATACTAGGCATGTAATTTATACTCATTGAATTCTTTCTCTTGCACTGCTAAATGTCTCCAGCTGTCCCTACATTAAAATTATATATACTATACAGTAAAGCTAAGATGTAAGTAGAAACTGTTAAAATAAACCTGGCCGTTTCCCCCCCCCCCACTGAATTTATTTTGGTTGGGAAGATAGAATTTTTTATGGAGATCATTGGATCGAAATTACAGAAATATCAGACGAAATGGATGTTAGTAGAAATGAATCAGAGAAGTATGTTATAGGTAGGTTGAAAGAACAAGCCGAAACCTTAATTTCATCCCTTCCTGCTGAATAGGTGAGTTATGAAAGACAATGAAACAGACATCATCTGTTAGAAGAGCAATTTGAAAAATTAAGTAAAGATGGTTTGGCATGACATATGGAAAATTCATTATGAAAAGACTAGGATAAAGAAAAGGAAAGCTTGTTTGAAGCTCAAACATGCAGGGTCCAAAAATGAAGTAGTTGTATGCCCACTGAAACAGGCAATTTCCACATACTTAATAGACCTCAGTTCTCCTCTTTAGATTAGAATATATTTTGAACCCTTTCTACTCACTCTGCTCAGTGGGACCCTAGACATGTGCCCGAAAGTCTGGTCCTTACAGTGCCGCTGAAGATATATATATATGTTATATTTTTACATAAATAAAGGGAGACTAGTATAGATCTATTTCAAGCTATTTAGCTCTCATCAGCTAGCCACACCCTTATGGGATTAGTTCTAATATATATTCTATATATTTTTTGTTTGTTCATCATGGATCTATATATTTCCACCACTCCCTTTTCTCATTGGAAATCTGAGGAAGCCATTTTGATATATTTATGGGTTCTGTGCCTTGTCTTTCGAATTGAATTTACCTAATTTATGTAAAGCTTATGTTGTGATATCAGTAACATAGTGGCTTAGATTCAGCACCTACTTACGGGTTAAAAGAAGCCATCATCTCAGTAACAACTCAGTAAAAGTGAGTTAAAACAATATATCCAGAGATAAATGTTTTCATATTAGGCAAAACATTTTTCTCTCCCCAAGAAGCACTGAGCTTCAAAAGGCCCCACCAAGACATTATGCATCCAAAGGAGATACAGCACTTCTACCCAAAGGCAATTGCTCCCCCCTCCTTCACCCCCCCACACACTGCCCCACTTCATTGGTTGCCATCACTTTCATTTCATGGTAAATTGGCTATATTTTTAATTATGCATGATCATAGTTGCCCTTCAAAACTGCAGAGCAAAAACAAAACAAAACCCCACAAGCTGGCAGGAAATATTTTTAAAATACTAGGAGCAATTCTAGTGTTCTAGTATGCTAAATTCCATAGATTAAGTCTGAATTAAATTTATTGTTTTTATTTCTGTATGATTATTCTGTTATAGGAAGTTACTGGTTTGGTTAGACATTATTGATTTACATGTTCTATTTTAAATGACGCTGAATGAAAGTAATTCACAGTCTCTGCTATTGCATTAGCTGGGACATATTTAAGATATATTGATTGATTGATTGATTGATTGATTGATTATTTGCTATCTATTACCTTTGATAAGGGACTCAGTTATGGGACTTTTTCTCTTTGGATTGAACCAGAGATTATTTAGTCCCCAAATCTAAAATGTGATTTATTTAAATGGAGCTTCCTTTGTCCCATTGTCAGGTAAGGAACAAAACCCTGCATGGCAGTGATTTTGCTTTTTAACAAAATGTCTGACATTCGCAGGTAAAGTAGAACTGAAAGGGTGCAGTCATTTTAGAGCTGTGTACTATTAAACTCTGATTTAAAAAAATGTACAATAACTAGAAGTGTGAAAAATGTACTGGGGACCTTCAACACCTCAGGGGCTCCAACTGACCCTGTCTGGCACCCGGTTCCCTCAGTGGAGGGAACGGAGGATATCTGATGACAACTGGAGCTACTCCACAGCAGTGGGCTCACAAACGATTGAGGTATTACAAGAAATGTTTGGGACTATTGGCTTTAGGAACCAGGGATAGGGTGTGGGATGGAGAACGTCCGAACCTGTAGATAGATTGGTTCATGGGGTATCCAGCTGATGGCCTACAACTAGTGCACCTACCCCATATGACCACCAGGGGAGGCCGGTCGGAGAGGAGCCCCAGCCAGCGCCAGACACTGTACCTCAGCTTCTCTATGGGGCAACTGGAGGTGGTCCACCCCCGGACTATGGAGCTCGCAGGCCCCTGGGGTGTTGAAGGTCTGCAGACCGCGGAATTATTCAGTCCCCAGTCACTAACCATCCCCTGCCCACGGTCAGACTGAACCTTCTCTGCCATAGAAGCCAGTCCCGCCAGGCGCTCCTTTGGCCTGACCACCAAACCCCCATCCTCAGTAACATTAGTCACAGCCTTAAGCACAGTTCCCATTGTCGCCACCAAATCCTCCAAGTCAGCCACCTTCATTCCCGAGTCAGTACCTTCTGCCATATTGATAAAAGTAGAAATGAGATTTGACAATCTGTCAGGTTCCGGTAGAAACAAACGACAGCAAACACAAAGCTGGTTTGTATATTTGCCTTTACTGCTTCTCTGGCATGAACTGATAAACACTTACAGGTAAAGTGAAGTCTTTGTCAAAGCTACTCACTGCATGCACCCCACCACCTTTAAGCACTGCGCGCTACATCCATGTGGTCCCCAGTCCTCCAACCACTGATTCTGGCTTGTGCCGCTGTTCCTGGTTTCTGCAGCCGACTCATAGCTGTTAGTTGGTCACACCAGTGTGTGACATCATCACTGTGTGCTCCTGCAAGCCTCGGTTCTCCCATGTGTTCGAGGCTCCCATGGCTTGATAGCCTCATGGCTTGTGGCGACAGCTTCCAATAGCCAGCGAACAGCAGTTCACCTGGTACCACTCAGCAATCCCTGCGCCGCGCTCCCATCCTGAATGACAGCTCCGGGCCGGCAGGTGATGTTAGTTTTAGATATTTCATAGACAGATACACAAGTTGTCCGACATGGAAGGTGGGTTGCATTGTTCGTTTCTTATCAGCGTACTGTTTGTCCTCCGCCTTTGCCCGTTGTAAGGCCTCCTTCATGTGCACCCAAATTTGTTGTAGCTGCGCTATCCAGTCCTGTACTCCCCCATTGGTTGGAGCCACCTGTGGACATTCCGGTATCGGAACAAACTCTCGTCCCGTAGCCACCTGAAAGGGGGTGAAGCTGGTACTGGAATGAACAGCATTGTTATACGCCACTTCAGCGTACGGAAGTAGTTCCGCCCAATTGGTTTGCTGATGGTTAATATAACAATGTACATATTGCTCAATCATAGCATTGGCTCTTTCAGATGCCCCGTTGGTAGCAGGAGGAAACGCTGTACTGAGCTCCTGAGATGACCCCACCCTAGTCTTTTGTATACAAAACATTCTGCTTTCTTCAGGAGCATGTCTTTTCTCCATAGTATGGGCCAATCTGATTTGGAGGATGGTTCATGGAAGGCCATAATGATTTCTTGTCCAAAATGCAGGAACTATTTCTGCCAACTTTTGGAACAGCCTATGGAAGAGGAGGAGGAAAAGGAGGAGGAGGAAAGAATGAAATTCCAGATAAAAATGGATGGCATTTCCTTTAGCAGCTCTTGTGCAAAGGAAAAAGATGCTACTAATGAGAAACTGGTAAAAAGAGGCAGAGCCACAAAAATCTGTATACCCATAAAGATCAATCAATCAATCAATTGCTGGGATTGTTGTGAATACTGGTACTGTGATTGCAAACAGAACTTTCAGTAACTGAAATCCAATATTCTTCTCTCTTCTTCCCCTCCTTTTTTATATACAACTCTAGGGGCATTTGTGGCATTGCGGGGAGAGGGGTCGGTGGGTGAGAATATCTGAAAAACTATCTCCCTCTCTCTCTCTCTCTCTCTCTCTCTCTCTCTCTCTCCTCTCTCTCTCCTACCTCTCTCTTTCTCTCTCCTCCCTCTCTTTCTCTCTCTCATCTCTCTCTTCCCCCCTCTCTCTCCTCCCTCTCTCTTTCTCTCTCCTCCCTCTCTCTCTCTCTCTCTCATTTCTCTCTTCCCCCCTCTCTCTTTCTATCTCCTCCCTCTCTCTCTCCTCTCTCTCTCTCTTTCAGCTCCCCATTCCTCACCTCAAGAGAAACCTTGCTGAATTCCATTCCATTCCATTCCCCTCGCTCTCTCTCTCTCCCTCCCTCCCTCTCTCTCTTTCACATTGGCTAGGGAATTCTGGGAGTTGAAGTCCACATATCTTAATATTGCTAAGGTTGAGAAACACTGATTTACATTCATTGATCAGTCTGGTCTTCTGTAAGAATTTGCCTAGGTTTCTTTATGACAGCTGCTTGGAGAAGAGTAGTATCATGTATCTCTGCATTCTTCCCTTCAGGTTGGCTTTCTTGGTGGCTTCTTCCAAGCAGTGCATTCATCTATCAATGCTCAAAAAATAATTGCTGAATAATCTTTTCAAGAGCTTTGTTCAGTATCAACTTCAGGTTGGCTGGTGTGTATTTGCCTGGATCCTGAACATATCAAAGAGTTACGGAGCACTGCCATGCCCTTATTACCTATTATTTTTCTACCATCTTCTCTAAGTAGTGGCCCTACCCTTTTTCTTTTTCTCTTCCTGATCCTGCTTATTCTTATACAAGTTTAAGAGAATTAGAGTTTTTTTAAAAGAATAAATGAACTCAGAATTTCAGTTCTACTTACTACATCCATTCTATTTTCATGCTAGCTATCTCTTTCAGAGGCTTCAGCAAGTGTTGCTTTGGCCTTTAATATATTTCTGAACTTAGAAATAAAGGAAGGGAGGAATTATCAGAGCAGTTAGATATTGCCTCTGTTATACTTTTGGAATTTTGCCACTCACATAATCTTCAAACAAACAAAACCAAGGTTAGTATGTCAAATACTAGCAGAAAACAATATCATATAAAAGTAAAGAAATCATATGATGAAGAAGGAAAGCATGAAAAACTATTCTGTACATAATCCACACTACCACTACCGGTATTATTATATTGGAATATGCCATCAACATAATCCTTCTTTATAAGTTATTAAATCCAACAATAGGATCATACTTATTTGGTAGTAATTCCCACTATATTTACTAGCACTTACTCCAAGGAATGTGTGCATAGTTGGCTGTCTATAGTGTCCATATCTTTGTGAAAGGATGTCTTCCCAGATTCCGCCAGAAGAATGTTCTGTTAAATATAGAAGGCTCCCAATGGATCTATGCTCTTTGTGCATGATCAATGAGCTATAGCAGACATTCAGTAGAAAAGGCAGAAAGTGCTATCCCAATGCATTTCCCTGAAAGTAAGATTAGGTTTTCATTACACAACAGTGTTTCAAATATTCCCAAGATGCAAGCAAAGTTGCATAAATGTAGAATCTGCTGCCTTAGCTACCTGGTGAGTATTTTAAAGTCTAGCTATAATTGGTGCTGCCAGCTCATACTGTTGGCTGAATAAGTACTTTCTCTATCTCTATCTATCTATCTCTATCTCTATCATCTCTATCTCTATCTCTATCACTTTCTCTTTCTCCTCTTTCTCTATCTCTATATAATCTATCTATCTATCTATCTATCTATCTATCTATCTATCTATCTATCTATCTATCTATCTATCTATCTATCTATCTATCTATCTATCTATCTATCTATCTATCTATTATCTATCATCTATCTACCGGTTATCTATCTATCTATCTATCTATCTATCTATCTATCTATCTATCTATCTATCTATCTATCTATTTTTCAATCTTTTTTTTTTTCTTTTATTT
>QLTV01001323.1:387545-403172 GCA_003457575.1 Thermophis baileyi | reverse complement strand
TCATCTATCTATCTATCTATCTATCTATCTATCTATCTATCTATCTATCTATCTATCTATTATCTATCATCTATCTACCGGTATCTATCTATCTATCTATCTATCTATCTATCTATCTATCTATCTATCTATCTATCTATCTATCTATCTATCTATCTATCTATCTATCTATCTATCTATCTATCTATCTATCTATCTATCTATCATCTATCTATCTATCTATCTATCTATCTATCTATCAATATATAGATACAGATGATACAGATACAGATGTAGATATAGATATAGATAAATATAGATAGATATTGTCCTTACAATGTATAATATGGAAACTGGTAACTTGGTATAGGCAATCCTGGAAAAGTACTCAATTCTTTCAAGCATTGAGATTGAAATTTTGTGCTGCATACTACCGCCCATTTGACAAAGTAAGAGTAAGAGACCAAGAAAGAAAATGGGATGTCAGGGAGAAATTGAGCATACGGAACCAGCTGTCCACCATGCTTCCATGCTCAATAACAGCACCCCAGAGCAAACAACTTCCTCTGTTTTAGGTCATATTCCATAAAATGCTGAGCTCTTCTTGTTTGCTTCTTCTGTTGTTCGACAGTGTTCTGTAGTCAGATCCTAACTGTATTACTTAGATTATGCCTGGATTTCAAGGAGTCTTAGTTTTAAATAATGACTTGCATATTTGATAGTTCAATGAAAGGTGATTATATCATCACATTCTTTGATGAGGCTAATGACATCTGATTCCATTCTGATTTTTTTTTACTGTTGTTAAAAACTGTAGAGTCACCACATCTTACTTTATGGGAGGAATAACCTTCCACTAAAAATGCTAACTAGCTCAGGGATGAAAAACTTGATTTTTGAAGGCCATACATTCTCGGGAGATGCAGAATGGGCAGGGCTGAAGCACCCGGAGCTACAGATATGTTATCACACTTTTCTTTTGCTCACTCTCAATCTCTTATTTTGACATCTTTTCTCTCCTCTTTCGCTTCCTGCTGGTTGCCAGGAAGGAATTGATACCTTTTAATAAGATCTGACTTCAGCCTTTTTTGTTTTTACAGAGCTCCTGAAATTAGAACAAAACCCTGCATGAAATTAGCTTGCCTGCAGCCACAGGGCATCAGGTTGCCCATCCCTGCATTAATTAAAGTGTCTGAATTTATTGTTTAAAAATCAGAAGAGGGAGCTGTCCATCAAAAATGCCTTAATAGTAGAGATGTAGTTATGCCGTCACAGTTTTCCCTGATACAATAAGATAGAGCATAGTGAATTCTTTAATTATAGCAATAATTGTACCTTAGGATATACAGATGTTATACACCTTAACAAATGCAGATGCTATGCAAATCCGTGTTTGCCCATTTTTAAAATAGTTGAGTGCCCAGTGCTTAATCTTAAATCAATCACCAGATTCATCCTTTGTATCTTAGCCACGGAGGAATCTACCATTATATATTTACATTGCATACAGCCTGTTAGTAAACTAGTTCAGTGATCAAAAAGTAGACAGGCTTCAATTTGAGTTCTTTTTCAAGATAAGATGTGAAAAAAAATTCTTAACAGGCTACATAAACAAATGTGTGTATGCAAATGTGTGTAATGGGGATATGTGTGCAAGAGAGAGAGAGAGAGAGAGAGAGAGAGAGAGAGAGAGAGAGAGAGAGAGAGAGAGATATAGAAAAAGAGAACCAAGTACATTTCCTTTGAGTCCAGGTATGTCTTTAAGATCTTTGAAGCCCTGAAAGAAAAAATCCCTTTACCATCAACAATTGAGTAAAAAAAGGTGCATTACAGAGTGTAAATCCTCTTTGGTCATTCTGTTTAATTTTTTAAATAATGCTCTTATCAGCTGGACTACTGTATTTTGTACTGTTGTGTTTCAAATTTCAACACAGCACTATCTGAGAGGGCTCCATGAGCCACCTTTAAAAAAATGAGGAGATATTGAGTTTGAGGATTGCAAATTGCTTACCACAACATATACAAGGGAGGATTGGATCGGTCAATGATAGAAAAACACTGCATAATATGATGAAATTACTTCACTTCAGAGCAGAATTATTTACTTCTAATTTCTAGGTCTTGAATATTACCATGCTTGGTATATTAGACTTGGAATGTTTTATACTTGGAATATTAACCTCTTCTCACACAATGATATGTCTTAGCCACATTATAACTATACTGTATGCATTTCAATTGTTTTAAAGTCCTTATGATTACTTTAAAGTGACAATTGAAAAGATCTCATTGCTTATTTTAAACCTTAAAAGCCTATGAAAAAGCACAAATATCTCCTTTTCTAACATGTTTCAGCTCTTACATTTTACTACAAAAGAGATATGAAATCTACCTGTGAAGAGGTAATAACAAACAGTTAACTGTCCTTAAATTGTAGGACTAGTTCAGCAGCAAAGCCTGAAATCAACAAATGCATGTGCATAGCAGTGGCCTACCTAGATATAAAAATAATATTTTTTAAAGGCAAGAAAAAACCATTTTTCATATTTTAATAGCTTTCATTCTATGTCTTAATAAATGCATGTTTGTAGATTTGTATACGCATGATGTAGGAAGTCTGCAAATAAATGTAATTTGCAGCAGGGGGATAGCTAACCACTAGCAAACACTTTTGAATAATGAATCCCTACTGTATCAGATGGACGCTATTCATAATAATTTCTTGCTTTTTTCATTTTGTCGTGTATAGTAGCGATTAATCAATTTGCAATGTTATGTCACCCACAACAAATTGCTAGCACCAAGACAAATTTATTGCTTTATGATAAAAGAACTTGTTTGGGTGGAAATAAATTAAATTTTGGGGTTGTTATTTGACTAGGGTGTTTACATATGTGACCCAAGCTCTGCAGGCCAGCTGAGGTGAGAGTATCCAATTATTACTCTTGTGTTTTGAGAATACTTCAAAGACATGCAAAAAGCAAATGATATGCTTGTACAGCTAACTAGTCCTTGAAGAGGAAGGGAACCTTCTGGGAATCAGTACAACCTAAACTGAAGCCTGTTTTTAAAAAGTTTGATCACATTATCTGGGACAAATCCTCGTGTCCTGCAGTTCATCTGTTGTCATTTACTTTTCAAGTACTCTTTTGTGCCAGGTCAGCTATAAAATCAAGACACATTAAATCATCTGAGGTCATCACAGTATATGTTCCAGTTCTTGCTTTTCTGGGGATGCTGCCCAGAAAAGGTATCAGAGAAGACCCTCTTTGCTTGACCCTGCCACATTTCTTGGGATTTCTCTTAGCTCTGCAACATTCTCTGAATCAACAGTTGTGGGTTACTCCTTCCTTTTCCCAAATCAAGGAAATGAATCATCTCCATGAAAGGCTCAAATAGATTGTCACTTTGTATAAAATGTACATATTTTATGCAAATTGCATCATTTAGAAACAATAATTATAATTTAAATAAAGATGCATCTCTCAATAATTGTGATGAGCGTGACTGGGTAACTTCTTCAGCCCACCTAGAGTTAACTGTTCATAATCTATTTCAAGTATGTGGCAGTTCTCCTTGTGTGGGATCCCATTAGCTCCAAGCTAGACTTGTTCTAGATAGAATATCCAACAGAAGACGTTCTTTTGTAAAATATATACGCATCCTTATTTAACAGAAAGTTGTATCTTTCCCAGTGGATGAACCCAGAGACAAGGAATAACAAGATATTATTCCATTATTGATATTTGAAACTGAATAAGAAAGGTTGACTCCAAAATAGTTCTAGATTCATTCTATTGTTTTTTTTCTTTTTCATTCCAATGCTGTCATGCTTTGCATGATCAGAGAAGAGCAATAAAGGTAATCAGCTGTATGGAAAGCAAATCCCATCAAATCTATGAGGAAAGATGAGTAAGTGGATATGTGAGAACTGAAGAAATTGGGAACTGGTGAGAACTGCATAATGCCACTCTACTAATACTTGAATGTATAGTGCACATTTATACATTACGCAAAAACTGATCTCCTCTGACACAAAGAATTAGATGTCAGAGAATAATAGATTGCTAGATGAACATTATGTCAGAGTTGCAAGGTAGACCAGTCAGGAAGCATGGCCAAATGAACTTTACTGTATGAATCTTGCAAGTCTGAAAATACATTTCTCTCCCCACCCCCCACCCCTTTACAGCCTGAGAAACTAGGGAGGATCCCTGCTGAGCCACTTATGCTGTCCACATTCCTAATGCTGCTTCCTATATTCCCTTGGCTCCCCCTCTTCTCTATGTCATTACACATTAGGAAAATAGTTCTGGTTTAAACAATTCAATCAGTTACCAATTTTAGGCCCTAAAAAGATGATTTTCTCCAAGGTCCCTTCCAACTCTGTTATTCTGTATGGTGGACAAAGTTATATTTGCATTAAAAGAGTAATCAAGGACAATCCAGCAAACAGATGTCTGGGGTCCTGAAACATCCAGCAATATCTGCACCTAGGAAAGTCACAATTGAAGAGACGCATCTAAGGAGCTGGAGCAGGGCAGACTTAGAAAATTCTTGACCTCACCGGTCAACATTTGGGCACTGAAAATAATGATGCTGCTTTGATCAACAATGGCAGGAAAAATTACAAAAGTTCGAAACTACCAATTTAAAACTTTAAATTATATATCTGCCCATCTAGCTTCTCCATCCTTGTTTTTTCTCTCTCTTTTTCTAGACTCTGTTATCTGTTAACAAGCTGTTTTAGAGGATACTAAACCTTGGGGGACAAGGTTCTTCTCTTTTCCTTCAGAAATTACATGCCACTAAATTTCGTTTTCTTTCCAGTTAAAAAGAACCTTCCATTTGTAAAACTGCAAACTTTGATCACACACTTTATTTTGTTTTTAAAAAAGTAGAATATGTTATTTATTTACTTACTTGTGTATATCTTAGAAGGCAGAAATATTTCCATAGCATTCTACTACATACAGTATGCATATCAGAATCTGGTTGTGAATGAATGGGTGTTTATTAAGTTGACTTGGGAGATATATGCTACTAAAATGATCCCAGCATGTAGTCCCCTTTCAAGTAAGTAAGCAAATGACTTTTTAAAAATCAGTAAAGTTTCTTTTCCCCAATTAAACATGAAAGCATTGGAGAACAAGCAAGTCAGTCTTGCTAATACAGACACAAATGAATCACAGAGGGTAATTCAAAACCCCCAGAATCCACCATATTGCACCCGATTGCCATATGTGCTGATTGTTTGAAAGGATAAAAATAGATTTCATTGGCCTTAATTTCTCTGTAGGACCCAGCTCTTATAAAATGGCAGCGTACATCAAGGCATCTAAATAATGGTTTGCGGGAGTGGAGAGGATGGCCATCGTAATTATAAATTACTTCAAGATTTTTTAAAATCTCAGTGACAGAGAGGAAAAGCCATTTGTGCAGGTACAACACCCTCTCAAATGCATATTGGAAATATGGTGCTAACTCTTCAAAAGAGGTAGAGACAAGAAACCGCAGTCAGAATGATCTATGCCCATAAAAGTACCATCCCTTGAATTTCTGTCTGGTTGGCCCTTTGAAAATAGAAGAGCTGAACAAAAAAATAAGGGGTGGGGGAGGAAGGAAGGGCTCTAGGAGTTGGATGGCATATAAATTTAATACATTGTTACAATTATAATTAGCTATGCTCCTTTAAATGTTGAAATTACCAAAGGTTACCTTCTAGGCTGAAATTAATTCTTGTTCTCCTGCTAATAATGCCTTAATTATATTTAGATGACAGGAGTGGGATTATATGGATAGAACCTAGGATTTTATTAATGGTATCAGAAGTTATTTTGCTCCAAAAATCTTGTTGAGACATTAAAAAAAATCTTAAGAGTTGCAGTCTCTAGTACAGTTACCTTGATATAAACTCACTGAACTCAGTAGAATTCTGTCTAAATAGGCAGAGAATTAAATTGCACTCCAAGCCTGTTCTTGGTAGCATTGGCCTCAGTGGCATCGTTCCAGGCTGATGCCAGCATGACAAGCAAAATTAGACCCAAAGGTTGTGTTTTGGGTCAATGACATTGTAAGTAATGCTCTATTAATCAGGCAGTTCATCTGACACCTGTTTTCCCCCTTTATTATCCATGACAACAGCCTGTTCCTGATAGCAATCGGCATTCAGCATCTGATAAGGAAGTTCCCATGCTTTCTAAATACCCAACATCAACGAATACAATGAAATCTAAGAATATTTTGTAATGATTTTCTATGTGAAAAATTGTTCTTAATTAGGATGTTTAAAGCTAAACAAATCAGAACTTCCAATTAGTAGAAACAGCTGATCTATATTCCTCAGTAGACTCAAGTTGTCTTCTGGATATGTAATTTTTAAATTCTATCATTAGTTATGAGTCTTATGACCCATTGCAGGACAGCAAAGAGTGTGAGAGTGCTAAGGGAATACTCTCTTAAATAAGAATAAAAGGATCAGCCTCTCTTAAATAAGAATAAAAAATAACTAGGGATAAGGATTCCTCTCACCCTGAAAATATATGTTAAGGGATCTTCCACTGCAGATGCCAACATGCAACAAAAGAATTCAAGTTTGAAGGAAAGAAAAAAGAATATACCAATATAGAAATGCTTAGCACAAGTCGAGTCAGTTTTAACAGTAATTATTATTGTTATTGCTAAAATGCTCAGAATTTACTAAATGCTGCAAATAATTAAAAAAAAAAACAGATCTACCCTTGTAACTATTGAAGGCTTCAGCTCAGCTCATCTATGGCATTCCTGAGAGGAGGAAGCGAGAAAATAAAGAGGAAAAAACTGAACCTAGAGATATAACAGAAAGAAGGCAGGGATGGTGCGTGGAGAGAGAAAATAGAAAATCAAATGTGTACATTAAAATATTAAAAGTGGTTCCTATACAGTTTATTGAAATTTAACATGAACATTATCCATATAAACAAACATAAATAATGATGTCCTGCTTCAAAATAAAGTTGCTTGAGTATAATAAACATCGTTAATATGAATATATAAAAGCAAAATTCTATTCTCTTTTTTATTCAGTTAATTCCAGGTAAAGGTAAAGGTTCTCCCGCACATGCGTGCTAATGGTTTCCGGCTCTAGGGGCAGTGCACATCTCCGTTTCTAAGCCAAGGAGCCAGCGCTGTCCGAAGACGTCTCCGTGGTCATGTGGCCGGCATGACTAAACACCAAAGGCGCACAGAGCGCTGTTACCTTCCCACCAAAGTGGTCCCTATTTTTCTACTTGCATTTTTTACGTGCTTTCGAACTGCTAGGTTGGCAGAAGCTGGGACAAGTAACAGGAATTCACTCCGTTACGTGGCGCTAGGGATTCGAACCGCTGAACTGCTGACCTTCTGATCAACAAGCTCAGCGTCTTAGCTGCTGAGCCACCGCGTCCCTTAGTTAGTTCCAACTATCCACTTATTCGGTTTTTCTCCAGTTCTATTTCTAATGCCATATCTCAAATATTTGTCCATTGTTTCCCTTCAGTTAAAGTACATCCACTTAATAATTTCACAATTTTGCAACCTTAAACTCCAATCCTGCATCTAAGGGCTAGATAAGATATGAGATCTGTCTGTGCAAATATGGGCCCATCCTCAGAAGAGATCTGACCTCAGATTGCCTTCACAGCCACTGTGGGGAAGAGTATCGCATCATTTAACACTAGAGAGTAGGAAAGATGTGAAAGAGAGAACTCAGAGGGCCAGCACAGAAGGATTAGGGAAGATATGCAGCATCAATGGATGGTCCAAATAATTTCCTTCTATTGCTTGCAGCAACAGAAAAATAGTTAACTTTCATTGTCCCCTAGACCATTGCAAGGGTGACTTAAGGGCAATGACTCTTCGACACCTCTTGACCTACTGACCACAAGGGGGCAATAGGTTATAGTTACAGAGTGAAGGGTTTACTATGTTCCTCCTCTTTGTCTATCACTTCACTGATGCTTCATCTGAGAGAGTGCTATCTCAAATTATTTTCTTCCATCTTTCTCCCTCAGGGACAATGACAAAAAGTAGATCCTTTTTGGCTTTCCTCTTGATAGGATATAGCTAGCTAGGCTGTGTCTGTGTCTAGAATGTATTTCCTTAAAGAAATCTCCTTTTTTATTATAGTTATAAAACCTGTCTACTAATCATTACTCAGGTCAAATCCCTGCTCCTAGAAATACTCCCATGTATGCCCTCAACACTTCTAAGGCCAATATAAGGTAGGAAAGAAAGGAGAAGAAAGCATTTCTGCCTTAATATCAGAGCTCCCTGAAAGTGCATGTCTGAATGCCTTGCCAATATTGTATAAAAAAGAAATTTCTGGTATGTTTCATTTTTCATATTTATAAAGCACATGTTCCTGGCATAAAACATCCTGCAACAGTTTAGAATACAAATTAGGAAGCATCAACAATAAAATGCCAACAATCACAAAATATAATAAAATGTCAGAACACAGTATTAAATCTGTAGATAACAGTCATAACCAAGCAATTTAACAAACACAACTTTCAACCTAACTCTACCAAAATAACAGACCTCAAAATAGTTCCCTAGGGTGAGGTAGGCTTGAGTATAAAATAAAACTTCTGGCTTGCTAAAATTTGAACATAATTTGAGATGAAAACAATTCAAATGTCTCAAGGATGCCAATGAGGAACAAAATGTTTTAGAATGAAACTATTTCAAATTTGTTTTGTGTTCAAAATGGCTGTTTCAGCCCTATTGGAAGTGTTTTAGCTTGAAGAAGAGTGGTTTTAATTTGAAACAGATGTTTGAAAATCAAAACACTTCTAAAACTATTGACAAAGCCCATTCCAGATATGAAAACAGCCACTCAAATTCAAATAACTGTGAACCAGGGATTTGGAATTCAAAAAGGTTCAAATTTGAAACATCATTTGAGACAATAACTTGTCTCAAGTTATTATATAAACAGAGGACACTGTACAACAACTTCAAATCTGGTCAAGATCAGCATATTTTACATATTCCTAGGTAGTAAGAATCATCCATTTCAAAAGTGAAATTGATTCATTTTTTTCTTGTTCATAATCTCTCTTTGTCAATAATGGAAGTCCTTGTATGACCATCTTCTATCCTGTCTCCTGCTGACAGTTTCTTATAGCATTGTGCTGAATTTTTCTTCCATTTTCTTATTCTTATTTTTTTTTCCAAAGAAGAAAAGTTGGTGGAATTCAGCTAGGAAAGCTACAAAGGCTGCAGACCAGGTTAGGTTATTAATGAGGCTACAGAACTCTTCAGAGATGTCTCATCATCCAAGGAAATAAAAAATATATATTCAAAATTGTCCTTAGAATGAGCAATTTTTTTAAAAAAAAAAAGCTGGATAGAGAACTTTGGAGAAATTTTGTTAGTAAACAGGATTTTCTAATGTTTCTCCAAATGTATTCCATAAAACTGTTATATTAGCCCCAAAATGACTTATAGGCTCCTAATTTTATAACAAGACCCCATATAGCTTATAATATGTAAGAGTGGATATTTCTCAAAAATTGTTTATATTTGTAAATTACTAGACAGAATTACAAGAGCTAATTAAAATAGTTCTTTAAAGCACACCACAAATTAAGTTTATACAGAAAATATTCAATAATTTACCATTTGAAATTTACTCAATACATTTTGGATACAATGATAAACAAAATTATTATTTATTTATTTTTTAAAAAATACCATTGATAAAAAAAGCTTAGAGCTCAATGAAGGCAAGTATTTTTCAACAGATCAGCTTTCTATGGCCTCCGTGGGTCCTTTCCTCTGTTGCTTTTCACATAAGATGAAGCAGCTGGATAAGATTAGGAATGAAACCGTTTGTGACAGAGTTTTGAATTTTCCATGTATTTGGAGTTATGGAACTGGCCCATTGGAGCTGGTTTCCACGAATTAATACTTTGATCTGCCTGCTTGCCTTTCCTTCTTTCTAAATTCAGTTGTTTAGATATATATCTGGGGGTGAATAATTTCTCATTGCGTGTGTTTAAATATCTTCTCATCTGGTCCATGAATTCAATAGTTTTTGGATGAACTGAGAATTAAGAATGACATTGTTTCAGCTGAGCTATCATAAAAACCATGAGTGTCATGGCCTGGTCACTAACCAAAAAACCTTCTACAAAGAGGAGAGGGAACCATTTGTTTTTTTTTCCCCTTCTCTCTCCCTATGTGTGGATATGGAGTATCAGAAGGATGTTTTTCATTCATTACTAGCACTTTAATCACTCAGAGATCCAATTAGGTATAAAGCATTAGTATTAAGTTACTTTATCCAAGGCTCTTCATAATATACATGACCGGCTTGGGAGTCTAGATTTAGCATATAGCTGAAAAGGCAGACTTTTTGGTTCTTCCCCCCCCCTCCTCTCCCCCTTCTCTCCTTGCAATGAAATTGATAAATGGATCCAGCATTCTAGGTGCCGCAGTAATTTCTATAGTGCAGTCAAGTGCTAGCTCCCTTGCCTCCTTCCTGCAGTGAGGGCAGAGTTCCCCTTAATACCTCAGCCTTCCCCTGGGCTGCCAAAAGGCCATTCCAGGGGCCGGAAGAGTTTCATTTCGAGGCAGAAATTGCCTGTAGCATGGAGAAGGATCCTTCAGACTTATTAACAAGAGGCTTCTTTTCTCGAGCACAAAGAATGGAAAGTCTTGGTTTCCTTCGCTGAAATCGTTGTCACTGTATCCCCCGGTGTCTGGCCCTCTTCTCTCTTCCCTGGGATAAAATGTCCCCAGCGGCCAAAATCACTATCTGAGAAGCATATTTCCTTCTAATCAGTTTTACGGCTCTTTAAAGTAATATGTCAGATCATTTTCTCCATATACATAGTTAATGAAAGTAACCCTACAAGTTCATTTTAAATAGATGGAAGTTGTTATAACCCTGATCTGGAATTTATTATGTTCATTACAATCTTGCTGAAGTAGGTAATGTAATGGACTATTACTTTTATTATCTTTTGAATCCCTCAAAATTATTAGGAACTGACTAATATTTGGCATCACCTGATTGACGTTGAAACAGAAATGGATACCTTCATTCACTAATAAATAATTAACTCCCTCCCCCATCAGCGGAGAAAAATAACTTGGAGGGGGGGGAAAGAACTTGGAAAGATTCCACTGGATTGATTCCAACAATCCCTCCCTAACAGCCTACCTATAGATAGTTTAGAGCAATTATAAGATAGCATTTTATTGATTCCATATTCTGTAGCTAAGAGATTGTTTTTCTTCCATCTCAAAAGAAACTGGAAAGGTGCTTTCAATTTTTTTGCAGGTCATATCATTTTTGCATCACAGGCAGTACATATTTATAAATAGATGGCCTAAAGATAATTGTCATTATGTACACATAGAGTTAACACTGATCATGCACTTAATTTTAAAAAGTTAATGTTAATAGGTGGATATTTTGCTCCAATATACTTTTTAGGTGCATAGGTCTTACACTGCTGACTTGTTTCCCCATTTCCACACTACTGTACTAATTTGTTTCTATAGTATACATCACGTAATATGAATAAAAAATTGATGAACAAATCAGACTATTTCCAGATGTAAGTTAGTCTGACCCATTTCTGCAGCAGTCTATAAAGTTTTGTAAAACACACAAGAATGCATTATTTTTAACTTAGTATTAATAAAGTGTGGGTGATTTTAATAGGGAGCTGAGGTGGCGCAGTGGTTAGAGTGCAGCACTGCAGGCTACTTCAGCTGACCGCTAGCTGCAGTTTGGCGGTTCAAATCTCACCAGGCTCAAGGTTGACTCAGCCTTCCATCCTTCCGAGGTGGGTAAACTGAGGACCCAGATTGTTGGGGGCAAGATGCTGACTCTGTGAACCACTTAGAGAGGGCTGTAGAAGCACTGTGAAGCGGTATATAAGTCTAAGTGCTATTGCTATTGCTAATATACTGTTGTCCAACAGGTCAGTGTTGATTCCTGGAAAAGTTCCTGCAGTTTGCTTGGCAAGGTTTTACAGAAGTGTTCTGTCATTTATTCCTTCCGAGGGCTGAGGGCGAGTGACCGGCCCAAGGTAAGTCAGCTGGCTTTGGGCCTAAGGCAGGACTAGAACTCACAATCTCGTAGTTTCTAGTCTGATGCCTTAACCACAATACGAAAGTGGCTCTCATAAAGAAATCTCTACCTCATTCTAAAGCTATTTTAAACAGCATTAAACTACATTTAAACTTAAAATACTCATCTTGCTACCGTGTTTTCCCCGAAAATAAGACCCTGTCTTATATTTTTTTCAACCCTGAAATAAGCGCTTGGCCTTATTGCCATGCACTCAAAAGCCCGACTGGTCTTATTATCAGGGGATGTCTTGTTTTGGGGGGAAACAGGGTATGTATATTTTAAGTCAAGAATTGTATCTGAAAATTCACAAAATTTGAAAACAAAAAATTAATTGCTGTAAACGTCTTAGTCTATAAAAGAAAGACCAGATCATTTGCACAAACCAGAACCTTCAAGGATCTATAAACAAAATATTTTTAAAATAGTCTAAAAATAAAAACTTTTTCTTATCAATCTGTTTCATTCTGTATGGGCCCTTTTACAAATACACATTTAACAGCAACAGATTAATTGTTAATAGCTATTGGTTTCAATTGTTTTTAGAAGTGTGGTCAATTTTATGCAATTATATACTTATCATTTATTTATTTATTTGTATACTGTGATTTTTTTATTGTGTACTTGTTTTGTTGCTTAGAATCAAGTCTTTCAGATTGTGGTGGTAGAGAAATTTGATGAACAAATAAATGAAATATAAACAACAAATAGAAAGCCCATGGTTTGGATGTAGAATTGGCTTGATACAATCTCTGGCAACTCCAATTGAAAAGAACTTTATTTAAGGCATTGGAGAATCAGGGGCAATGATGGGCTAGGCTGACAATAGTTTGATTTAGAATAGGATAACTCCTCGTTTAAACGTGTGTATTACACAAAATTCCTGCATAAAAATTACTGCTAACTCTTTGCATAGTACTTTCTTCATAATGGTACAAAAGTCTTTATAACCAACATCTCAACTTTTAAAGGGTAGGTCCATGTCTGTGCCAGGTTCAGTTCGAAGTTGACAGTCTGAAGCTTTACATCAACTACACACAATCCCAAATGGAAACCCCTAAATTGTCCTAGTTCTAGGAATTATGTTAACATAGAGGATAATAAATACTACTTTGAATTGAGCTAAAAGTATCATCAGTGCACATATTTTAAAACGAGTTGCATATGTCCTCGTTTCTCCACCATTTTAAGGAGGTGGTTTGCTTTCCTTAGGAGTTGCTTTCTTTTGCTCCAGGTGAAGGTTGTACAGGTTGGCATCCTGCTTAAAACTATATTAAACAATCTTGAGATCATTGAGGCATGTATGAGAAACTTTTCCTTCGTTTCCAATAATATTAGAAATGTGGTCACCTCATGAAGCTGTATGTGGAAGATTCAAAGAGAATTTCTGCAAGCACGATAGAACTATCCATTTAGCATAACCATGTAGTTTATTACAGAGTCTGTAGGAATGGCCACAACTTACAGCATCAGAAACATTAGTGGAAGATAAGGCTGTTAACTATGATTAGCCATGACGGTTCTGTGCTATTTTATTTTTGGTATCAGTTGATGGGAGGTACACAAACTGAAAAATACTACTGTACTCATGTTCTTCTTATTAGTTTGCTTAGAGGAATTCATCAAGCTTCTTGGTAGACAATATTGGCCATTGGACAGAATCTGCATGCTCTTCTTATTTCCAGGAAAAATGTTAACCTGCCTAGGTTGTTTAATTAAACAGATCCCTGGATACAAACCTTATTTAATATTAATGATTCACCTCAAATCACCACTTGAAAAAAATATTGTTCTAATTTATTTTGTTAATTAATTCGAACACAATCTTATTTAGAAGAAAGAACAATGCCATTGAAATGCCCTACTCAGAAAAATATAAAAAAATTGTCATCAAACAATGGTTTCACCTTTCTTTAAGTTCTCAAACAATTGTGCCATCTGTGGAATGTTTAGCAAATATAACTTTACATACTTAAAGGAGGGCTATTCATATTTAATGTATAAAATAGTCAGTCTAGAGGCTTGTTGTATCTTGGAAGAGTTGTCCAGATCAATGAGATGTCACTGCTTCTGTCCAATGGACAAATAAAACTGTTTCATCCTTGAATTAAGCTAAAAGTCTGATTAACATCAACCAAAAATATCCACAGCTATTAAGCCTGATCAATAGGCTGCCAAAAGGAGAATTGAGACAAGCACAAAGTCCCTTGATGAGAAGCACAAAAGACTTTCTACCAATGTTTGAAAAAGAAAGCAAGAAAAGAAAAAGAAAAAGAAAAGAAGAAAAGAAAAGAAAAGAAAAGAAAAGAAAAGAAAAGAAAAGAAAAGAAAAGAAAAGAAAAGAAACAATTTAAACTCAAGTTTCAAAATCTATCTGCTCTTGGTAACATATATCTGGAGATAATAAGCAAAGCTATGTCCTAATGCAGACATGTTTAATAGTTGATCAATCAACAGATCTCATGTTTGTTTTGTTGGTGTGTCTCCAATTCCCTGATGCTCCAAAATGAAAGAGATTTCTCTTCCTACAGCTGATGGGATCCCTTTGGTTTCTGCAAACCAAGGTGGGTTGTTAGCAAACCCTCCCCCTTTCTGATATTCTTCATATAGGTTGGATTACATTTCTCATAATTCTACCATAGTGATGACTGCACACACAAATGAATGGATGTTTTGGAGAAGCCATATTTAAGGGTCCTTAATGTGATCCAATATTGACCTAAAATTGCACATTTGTTGTAGAGTTGCTCAGAACTGTAGGCATCTACAAGAGAAACAAGTGATACCGTGCATATCATGATACCATTGGACAAATGAAATGAATTTGCAAATCACATAGTGCAATGGATATAAATATGAAATTAAAGTGGATTCTATCACACACCTCTGATTTATTTTTCTTTTAAGAACCCTATAATCCTTTGCATTGGGGTGGAGTCAGAGTGACTGACACTATGACTATACTAATGAAACCTCTGGTTCAGGTCCAGGTAAAAGATGCATTATCATCACTTTATACTACGTTGATGCTTTTAATTGTCATTGTACATGTCCCCCACATCATGAAGGAAAACACTAGGAAGAAAAATGTATTTCTGATTCATGTAATAGAACTTTTATTTTCTAATCTAATGACAATGTTCAGTTTGTACTTCAGCTGACATGAAAAAGATCCAAAGTTTATCCATCTGGTATTCCACATACTGTTCCTTTCTCTTGCCCTAGCCTCAAGACAAATAAACAAAAGTGCCAATCCAATTAAGTTTAAACTGAATGAAAGTGTTCCTTTTGAAACACTCCTTTTGTTTGACTGCTGCAAATGTGTGCTCATTCCAATCTGCTTTTGGACAACCGTTTCTTCTGTGCTGACATGGCTTTTTACTTGACCAAAGATTAACAGGGTATTACAGATAGTCAGGATTCCAGAACAAATTTACTGCACAAAATCTCTCTCTCTCTCTCTCTCTCTCTCTCTCTCTCTCTCTCTCTCTCTCTCTCTCTCTCTCTCTCTCTCTCTCTCTCTCTTTCTCTCTCTCTCT
>QLTV01001323.1:346868-387476 GCA_003457575.1 Thermophis baileyi | reverse complement strand
CCTCCCTCTCTCTCTCCCTCCCTCCCTCCCTCTCTCTCTCTCTCTCTCACACACACACACATTGTAGACATTTCATACAAATCTTCCTACATTTCTGCATTTACTATTTCAGAACATTGGAAAAACTCTGTTTTGATTATGCCAGAATTCCTTACACAGAGCTATGGGGTTGTTTAACATCTCCATTCTCTATAGTTACAGTAGAAGGTGGAGGAAAAGAGAGAAAGAGAGCGCCAGCCAGTCTAGGGCCAGATTGCCCACCCTTGTTTGAACAAAATAATCATCTGGCCAAAATCTGAAGCAGGGACTTCTTAGCTTATAGTTCAAATTCTGAGCCATTTTCTCTCTTTAAGTCTTAAAACAAACCATCTACTTTTATTTCGGCTTTTATTTTAGAGATTTCACATATTTCCATCAATGTTTTGACAGCATATAATTGATATACTGTCCCAGGGAGCTCTGATGATTTGATGGTTTTAAGTGGAACTAATGTCTATATTAAACTAATATAGGAAGCAAGCATATAGTGATATAAAGGTCTAAAGTAAAGAAAATGATGTGTTCTTTTCAAGAGGTCTGGATATGAGCCATAGCAACTAAAGTAGAAACTTCTTTAATGGTTTGTTGTATAACTGATTTTTGTAAGAATTAGACCATATGGAATCTAAGGCACATTATGCTGCCACCAATACCATGAACAGTGTTTCCTGGGTTTCGGGATGGGCAGTATTAATACAATTGTAGAAGATCAGGTGGTTCCATTTTGAATAAAGGCACATTGTGAATCTCTATAGCAATTACCATTGTTCTTCATATTCATTTAGTGCTTTTACTTTTCATGAATTTCTGTATGTTCCTGATAGGGTGTATACTTTTTGTCTGGTTGTATAATTTCTTTCAATCGATTCTTTCCATTTATTTGGGTAGGCCATCTTCAATTCAAGGTGGTCTTCTTTTCAGACAAACACAGTGCTAGCTAAACTGAGTGTTGTAAGTAGCAACTGCCTCTAATGCTCCACAGCCCAATATCTTCTGGAGAATATTAATGCAAGACCAGTACAGGTAGACCACTGCATCCAAACCATTTCTAGTCAATTCAGGACACACTTAGACTCAAACTCCAATCATAACTTGATTGATCAAAATCCACAGTTTAATATGATTAATCAGCAAACATTTTTAATCATACCCAAGACTCTATTCCTATTATGCCCTAATTGCTTGGGAAAGCATTCTGAAGCTCCCCAGTCCAGCGGAGATACCCTTTAGAGGCCAAAAGAATCCTAAACTTAAATAAGGGAGGCAAATGTTCTTTTCTGCAGGCTGCATGGACAGAACTGGCGTGAAGGCTCTTAACACACTTGAAATGTTAAGTACAAGGGAATGGAAATGGCATTGGTGAGTAGAACTCTAAGCTGGGGAGGGAGGGGGAGCTTCTCCAAATGAACTGCGCACAGTCCGTTGTGTTGGCATGATTGATACTGGAGCATGTAGGTGTAATGAAACTGATGCTGTCTCCTCTGCACCTGTGATTTATTGAGTACAAATTTAAGATGAGAAAAGGCCCCATACCAGGAGCCGCATCTTCCCCCTCAAAAGGAGGCTGCTCATCCATCACTGGCCACTGTGAAAGGCCCAATAGCAAGCTGCTCATCAGACGAGCCAATCGTCCCTTTGTTCAGATTCCTAACAAGTGTTGGATCAGCAAAAGTCTATTTAGGCTTGTGGACTTTTCAGGACCAATTTGTAGTGGGTCACTGATTCTGCTTGTGTATTTTCTTCTTTACTTACTAGTACCAGTTGGACAAGGAGCAGAGATTAATGGTTTTAGGCTGCCGAATGGTTGTGGCAATCTACCGCTTCTGGAGCCAAATATTAAGATTTGTGTAAGAGGATACGTGTGTGGGGCACTTACCAGCACTGCTGGGATAATGGGCAAAGGGGTCTCATTTTGTTGAACCAATAATGATACACCCATCATTCCTTGTTTGGCTTCTGTGTTTTGATCACCATCTTAGAGAGTAAGTTCCAGTAGGAAAATTTGAATTTGGTTTGGTGATCTGGTTTTCTAGTCTTGCTGCTCTTCTTAGTTTCAAAAGGAAATAGGGATGAGGGAGAAATATATTTAGAAGCATGTTCAGTGGAAATATCTCTAATTTTGCATTTTTTGAAGCAACATATCAACAGGAAGTTAGCTACTGTGCAAAGTTCACATTTTTCACAATTTTGCAATGGAATTTACCAACAATGTTAAAAAATGTAAAACAAGTAAGTAAAGGCTTCGTACATTCATGAAAATAATATGAAGTAACATTCTACAAGGGATCTGAGGGGATGTATGAACTTAAAAATAATCAAAACAAATGACATATCTGCAAAACAGACAAAGTGATAAAAACAAAACTACATGTTTGGGAAAAATAGAAGCTGGAAGAAACCAATATTGATTATTTTGCCCAACCTAGAATTGGAGACCTTTTAAAATCACTTTGGATTAACTATCATTAATGAAAAAATATATGATTTTTTTTCATTAAAAATAATGATTTTTTTTCATGAAGAATCACGAAAAGGTATGAAATATACCTTTTTAAAGACTCTCTTCCAGAGTTACCTATTTTTTTTTTTTAAAAAATCAAGTTTTAATTCAGACTTCAGTTACACCATTTGAATTACTTGGCCCGATCGCTGTTAGCCTCAGCTTCCCATGTGTAAAAATAGATAGCAACCCTAACTCAGACACCTATTCTGAGAATTGATGAGATTGGAAATTGCATCCCAGAAATGATAGGTAAAGTATTCTGTCATTGTTGTCGTCATCATCATCATCACCATTATTTTTTTAGCCATTGTCTAAAAGAATTGAAATGGAAATGAGTTGGTCACATAGTAAGAAGAACTGATGGCAGGTGGACCAAGGGAGTCACAGAATGGATCCCACTTGATAAAAAGCATCCACAAAAGAAACCTAAAACAAGATCGATTGACGATATCAAATTATTCTGTACCTGTCAGCTGTGCCTCCGCTCAAAGTCCAGGAAAGAAAGACCCCAACTCCATGATGGTAGAGAAAGGTACTTTTACTGGATAAGAACTGATAGCAACAAGTTAAAAGCAAGATCTGAGGCAAAGGCGCAAAAAATAACATATAGAAAGTAATCCCAAATCCCTCCCCCCGAAAGACCCAGGCTGGCCATCCAATCCCAATGTCCCCCAGCTGTCATGTGGGCATCTCTTCAGGTGGAGCCTCCGCATCTGGTCTGCAGAAACTGTTGACCTTGAGCCAACTATAAACATGTCCATTCAGCTGCTCAACTTATGATGAGAACTTTCCGCCCTAACCCTCTAATCAAATACACAAGGAGACATCTGCTTCCCCCCTCCTCCCAAATACCTAGACCTCCCCCCTTTCCCCCGTTTCTATGGCAGCCGAAGCAAGCAAGCAGCATGGAGGCTGACAGTACCCATTGCAAAGTCTATTCGGTATTTTGCACCATATGAGACGTCAGGATACTAATTGTTACCCTTAGGTTTGCTAATACACAGTGACAAATGTGGTATAAAAGTTATCCTTGCCATAATCTTGTGCTCATCATGGTATGTATCCTCCTATGTCAGGGACGCAACCACTCAGGGCTCTCTATGGTGTCATTGCAATTTCATGTTAAATAGTATCATGTCAGTCTGGGCTTCATAAAGTCATACATTCTTATGAACTCTGCATCAGTCCCATGGATATCAAAACATGTTAATTTCCACTTGGTTACAAGGTATACTGGAAATAGAATACAGTTTGAGAATGTATTATTTGATGTAAGCCATCTTGAGTATTATAAAAATCAAAACATCAAGAAAGTAGGCAAATAAATAGTTCATTTTATTTTTCAATGTAAAACTCCCAAGACTGTATGATTTACATTAAAGCCAATAAAAACAACCATCAAAACCATCAAAATAAGGCAGCAATTTTTTCCTTGAATGAATAAATAAATTCCTGGGACGACCAACTCTAAAATAATTCATAGGCTAAAAGAAATAACATAACATGAGGAATGATGAATGGCTGAAAGATAACATGATCTTCAGCCCCACCACATCCAGCTCAAAGGACGCTGACTCAACACCCTAACCCATGGCCTGGGAAAAAAAGGCTTTAAAGATCATTTAAAAGTGAGCCAATTGGGACCCAAACAAATCTGTGGGGTGAGGGGTGAAATTCAGCAGTGGAGGCAGTGTTGCTTTTCCCAAGGGCAGATACTGCAACAGAGAAGGCCCACTGTATCCTACTGGATGGCATTGCTGAATAGATAGGACCTAAAGCAAACTGATTTTGTTCAAAAGTATATGACATGTTGTCACAGTGGGAGATGGGCTGATGCTCAAATAGCTAATCCTATGCCACATAGAACTTATTCATAATAACCAGCACTTTTCATTGCACCTGGAAGCAAACTGGGAACCAGTGGCAGGACTGTTACATGGGCCTAGGGAGGTTTGCCCATCATTGCTTGTGCTGCTGCATTCTGGACCAGCTGCAACTTCCAAATCATTCTTAAGGGCAGCCCCATGTAGACCACATTGCAATAATCTACAAGGTGATTAAGTGAAGGGTAACTATGTATAAAAAGGGGGCTCTATCACCCAAACTGAACCTATGGAAAGGCCTTTGAGCAGGATCTGGAAATCCAAGGAAGATCCCTAGATTGCACATCAGCCCTTAGCAGAGATATGACTCAAGACCAAGGACGGAAGGCCCTCAGAACTAGAGGACAAAACAGCCATAGCCATTCAGTCTCACTAAGGTTGATCTGAGCCTCTCTTCCCATCTAGACCTCAGGTATTGGATAATACCTTGATCACAACACAGGGCCAGCCAGGGCTTGAGAGGTACAACTGAGAATCATCAATATATAATACCTGACCCTGAACTGACAGATGATCTTCCTCGGGGTTAAACAAGAGTGGTGAGAGTGTCAAGTCCTAAAGCAATTTGAAAGTTAGGTGATTGGGGTCAGGTATTCTACTTGCAATAAACCATTCTACTGGAACTGGTTTTGGAGAAAGGAGAAGAACCATAGCAATAGCAATAGCACTTAGACTTATATACCGCTTTACAGTGCTTTACAGCCCTCTCTAAGCGGTTCACAGAGTCAGCATATTGCCCCCAACAGTCTGGGTCCTCATTTTACCCACCTCGGAAGGATGGAAGGCTGAGTCAACCTTGAGCCGGTGAGATTTGAACTGCCGAACTGCAGCTAGCAGTCAGCTGAAGTAGCCTGCAGTACTGTACTCTAACCACTGCGCCACCTCGGCTCCATGGTAACACCACACAGTCAATATAGACATGTTGATGTACATAGAGGAGGCAACTTGAAGTGATCTGTTTTGTGTCAGCAAACCTGGGGCTTTTGCCAATTTCCTATGGGATTGTAGTCTTCTATCCTGTCCCTCATGTCTTTTCCTATTCTTCAATCCTCTTTGAGGGAGACTGGGATCCCAGCTTTTGCTACACTTTTCCTTTTTGAATAGGTTAATCCACTGGTCAACTAGAATGCACAGCCCTGAAATTCCCTGTCCCTCACTTAATAGTGTAATTGAAAATATAATTGAAAGAACTTGTCCCTTATACTCCTATAGCCTGCCGGGCGGGGAATTTCCTTTCCAGTGCCTGCTGCTGCCAGGAATTGTAACTCCTCACTTCTTTTCATAACATAATGTTCTTAAGGTAGTTTACATTTCCCACATTAATCCCTATAACTAAACTTCTTTCTCAAATGCCAGCTCCTGCACAATACTTATGAAACAGCTGTACTACTCCAACCACAAGATGGCAGCCAAGAGATACAAAAACTGTACCTCTATGCCATCTAGTGGCTAATGGGCCAAATATTTGATTGGTTGGCTCATTATTTCATGAAATTTAAAAAAAAAGCAGTAAATAAGTACATGGAGTAACCAGAACCTTGTGCATGCCAGCTGGATCAGTTTTTTCTCATGGTGAATGTTGGATGGGCTAGAATTTTAACCAATAGAACCAGCAATGACATCCTTTAGAACATTGCATGTTAAACTGTATGTGAAGCAGCACAGCACTGATCTATTCTAAGTATGTGCTAAGAGTGTACTGTGAGGGCAGAAAAATTTAAGTCAGCATGAGTTCTTTAAAGTCCTGGCACAGGAAGAGAGGAGAGTAACGTAACTGTGCGGATGTAGTCTGGGTCAGAGAAACCCACATTCCAGTTCCCCTCAACTGTGAAATTCAGTGGATGACTCTAGGCCAGTCAGGAGTCTCTCAGCTCCCTTCCCCCCCCCAAAAAAAGTTATTACTGGGAGGGTTGAATTAGGGATTGAGCTTGTATATACCATCTTCTGCTCCCAGGATATACCTGTAATCTTGTCAGGTAACTGAGGGTCTCATCTTCAACAGTTCTAAATTGCACTTTATTCTTCAACTGGAATTGGACAGAAAGGAAAAAAAATATTTCCAAGCAAAAAGCCCTAAGGGCATATACAGAATATTTTCCCTGTGAATCTTTACGGGATTGAAAATATCCTGCCAAGGAATTTACTTGAACAGTTACTTAAGCTTCATTTAAGATTTCATTTTCTTTTGGTGTGCATGCAAAAAAGTATGATGTAATATACAAACTAATAGAAAAACAAGGCAGAATATACATTTAAAAAATAAATAAATAAATAAATAAATGGCTGAATAATTGTAGCAATATGCAAATATATAGTGTAACCATTAATGTACATGTAAGAATGCTTATGTTTTCATTATATGTAAATGATAAGCAACTAAACTGAATTCTATCATCACCCAACCCAACATTATTTTTTTGGAGTGGGAAACCCCAACATGCCATTCAGAGAAAACTGCAGCCTGTAACTCATAAGAAGTTCCATTACAGTTCCAATCTGTTGGATTATCTATAGGGAGTCACCATGTTCAGGAACAGTCTGCTAATGCCACCAATTGTTGAGTACAAACAGAAATGGGAGGTGCCTTTCCCTTAATCCTTGGTTTGTCACACCAGTAGAAGGGTCATTTTATAATGAATGAGAAAAAGGAGGAAGAAAATAATGGATTAGATGGATCTTATATGGTTCAGTGTCATTGGTTAGAAAAAAAACAATGCATGGATAATCATAGTTTATATTGTGTTAATATTGATGTCTACATTTTGTGTTCCTAACTATTACCGTGTTTCCCCGAAAATAAGACCCTGTCTTATATTTTTTTGAACCCTGAAATAAGCGCTTGGCCTTATTGCCATGCACTCAAAAGCCCGATTGGGCTTATTATCAGGGGATGTCTTATTTTGGGGAAAACAGGGTACATTATGCTTTATTATTATTTATTGACTGTCTACTGTCGACCTCACCCCATTCCTAAGAGGTCTGTAAGGGGCGTGCATAAGCGCACCAGCGTGCCTACCGTCCCTGTCCTACTGTCCTATTGTCCTCATCTATCTGTATTCACTTTGATTATGTTTATGTTTATACTATACCTGCTATCTTGTACATGTTTGACAAACAAATAAATAAAATAAAATAAATAAATATTTTAATTGTGTTTTAAGTCTGTAATTGTTTAAATTTTGTATACAAATTTATTCTGTATTTTATTTATTATTTTTAGCCACATAGGATATCATTTGTGGGTGATGGTGAAAAAGTAGGATGTAAACCTAAATAAGAATGACTATAACATATATAAGATGCTTTTTATTATCCTTTTTTAAAGCTGTCATACTATGTTTGCTTTGTGAGGCAGGTCTCTTATGGGGCCTCTCCTGAACAGGAACTTTCTATTCCTGTTTACTATTTACTATCCCTCAAGGCCCTGACCAGAGTTGAATCTTCAGGTCTCCAAGATAAATACGGACAAACCCAACTGCCATTTCTTCCTCCATCCCCCTCCTCCCCAATTTGTCATAAATAAGTGAAACTGAGTAGTTAGATGACAGAAGCCACTCTTAAGATAGTCATAATGTTATATTCCTATACAAAGGCAAATACTGTAACAAGAGTCAAGTGGAAATTAGAAACGAGTGGAAGGTAATCAGGTAATTAAAAGTTTTCTAAAGATCTTGGAAATAAAATGTTTACAGTATAAGAGTCATCTGGTCAGTGAGAACATATATGGCTTTTTCACATGACTGTAAGACCATAGCCAGGAAGAGGTGGCCAAACTGACAAAGAATAAATAAAGCACGTAGTGTGTTTGGCCAAGGTAGGGGAGATGTAGTTGCACCCATTGTGTTTCATCAATTAGATGAAGCTTGGCTAAAAAACAACAACCCTTTTCTCCCTTTTGAGACCTAGAAAGTAAAGGTATAGATGATTTAAGATAATATTTGATCTGTATCAACCACAAACTAGATATATTGTTTTCCTGTTTTATAACCTAGAAACCCATGGAAAGATGGATGAGATGGATGCCAGCTATTTTCAAGGATGCTACTAGTTTTTGAAAAATAAACACTAGGAGTGATATAGCATTGTTCCTTTTATACCCATTTGTCACTTATTGTGGTGGTGGGGAGCTTATCTATTATGTTCAGTCTCAATTATTCTTTTGGCTCAAAGATCAAGATGGATGAGGTATCTCCATCTACTAGATCCTTGGAGACGAGAAAGGCTTACTTGTCTGATTAGATCCACAACTCTCTGTCCTGGTGCAGATCATTATTCCTCTCTTAGGAAAACCAATGACTGTTGACTAAAGCAATGGCACTTTGAGATTCTTGATAAAGCTTCAACCATGGTGAGCAAGACTTTATTTTATCCAAGAATATCAACTTACCTATCAGAATCTGCTTTTTATAACTGATTCTGCCAAGCAACAAACAAACTGTTATTCTTTTTTCCTCTAGGATGATTCAGTATTTGGAACATTCCAAGGTCAAGAGTTGACCACCAAAATTATCATCTGAATTATTCTGAGGGCAGGATAACAGAGTTGGGACCTTGGATGTTTTCTAATCCAACCCCCTGCACAAGTGGGAGACCCTATACCATTTCAGACAAATGGCTTTCCAATCTCTTCTTAAAAATCTCTAGTGATGGAGCACCCACAAGTTCCAGTTCTTGATTGGATCTCTACTTGATAAATTTCCATCTTGTCATGCCTTCAGGTGTGGCCCACCAGCTGCCAGTGGAGCTGGCGGCAGACTCAGACGATGAGGAGGTTGGGGAGGAACTTGGGCCAGTTCTGGAGTCTGGGGAAGGCTCTGATGGATGCTCTGTGTCAGACACAGACATAGAGCCAGGGCCGTCCGACATTTCCCAGCCACTGGAGAGGCAGCTGCCTTTGGAGGCTGAGATGAGTGAGGAGGAAGAACAGCTGGGGCCTGTTCCAGATGCACGTATGTGCAGAGCAGTTAGGAGAGGTGAACAACAGAGGACAAGGAGTCAACTCGGGAAGCAACAGTTCGTATTTCTGAAGATTTTGCTCATTGTGTTTCGTGCATCAAAGACTGCTTGCCAGAACTTAATTTGCAGCCTTTCGGCTGGGAGCTCACGTCCTTGCAATTATTGCAAGGAACTGATAAGGTCTGTTGCTGCATTTAACTCCTTGCAGGACTCTTGCTTGGACTTTTCAGTGGGTGAATGCCATTAATTCACAAGAGGTAAATAAAGAGGGGTTTTTCGTGACAAGGAGTCTGTTTCTTGCTTCTGCTAAGGCTGGGTCAGAACAAATAGGTTGACTCCCTCTTCTTTATGACAACCCTTAGATATCGGAAGACTGCTATCATATCACCCCTAGTCCTTCTCTTCACTAGACTAGACATATCCAGTTCCTGCTCTTCATATGTTTTAGCCTCTAGTCCCATATTCATCTTTGTTGTAATTCCAATTACAGTGGAAAGAAAAAAAGATAGTAAAAAGAATGAAATATCTGTATCACCACACTTTAATGTACAAAACAGGATGCTGAATCAGATGGCTTTATAGCAACTTTCCCCAACTAGTGCTTTGACTGGCTGGTAATTCTCAAATGGTCCTGACTAATGTGGAGAATACCAAGTGGGGGAAAAGCTGATTTATATTCTAATTAAACTATAGAATTCTTATGTTTCAGACCTATACTTGTTTATTTAGAGTAAGTTCCAGTGAACCCATTGGGACTTTGTTCTGGGTAGACATTTAGAATCCATTATAATGTTCATATATTGTGTCAACTCAACAGATAAAGAATAGGCTATAATCACTTGCTGCATGTACTTCCCCTATTAAGAACTTTCACAGAAACTACAATGAAGAATAGATATTGAATGTATTCCTTTATTAAAATTGTTTTATTATAGAAAAGTTTTATTTAATGATGTGGGGAAAACATTAATCTCATCTCACATTGTTAAGGAAAGAGAGCAATTGCAGTCCTAATAAACAATAGTCTTTAGCTCCATAATTCCATGTGTTTTGTTTTGCTTAGGGTTTGGTGTGTGTGTGTGTGTGGTGTGTGTGTGTGTGCTTAAAAAGGCCTTTTATATTCAAGCTTCAGTCTTCCAAGGATCATTAATTGCCGGTACTGATAGCTTCACCACCACTGAAGTACCGGTAGCAGTTGTGCTGTTCCTTGCCACCTAGGACAAATCAGGATAATAAGATTTTAAATTGAGATGAGGGAGATCCAGATTCACATGCATCTCATTTATGACTTTGGATGATCAAATTTTCTCTAGTTTCTGATTATGAGAAAAATGGACAGTATGTGTGTGTTGTATGCCAATTTGAGTTCCAGGAAGAAAAGTAGTATTTAAGCCTAATAAGTGAAATGTAAGAATTTATATTAAAAATTGAGTGAAGGAGGATGGTGAATTCTAGAATATTAAAATCTGATTTCTACTGCCTTAGATGACTCTCCTCCTATACCAGAATTATGAGTTTTTATCGGCAATGAATCTCCAGAATTCTGGCCAGACCTTTTCCCCATCCTACATTACTTAGGAATACTCCAAATTCAGCCTCTTAGTTTTTTTACATATCAAATGAATGCTCTGTGGCTGTCTTTTTAATTCTCCTAACAAGCCATAATTTGGCTATCCTACTAAAAGAATTATTGACAAATCCTGGAACTCAATGCTGAAAATTTGCAATATAGTTCAGCTTTTCCTAGCTTGATGTCCTTCAGATAGCTTGAATTACAGCTCCCAGAACAGCCAACCAGCTTGTCCTTCAAAGAATCACAATACCAACACTTCTGGAAAAGGTTTAGCAAATATCATTCATTATAGCCACAGAGTAGTCACCATGATTCAGCCAAGATTTATTTATAGCCAGATTAATCTGAATCATATACTGGAATCTTCAACTTAAGTTGCAGATAATCTAAAGAGATTCAAAATACTCAGAGGCAATAAAATTATTATTCCAGCTGCAATAAGTTTCAAAATACCTTATAATATAATTTTATATCATTATAAAATACATTCTGAATAAAGTTTTCACTGTGTTCAGGCAACACACTTAACAGCTCTGCGAAAGAATTGGCAGATGAATGTGTACAAGCTTAGTTACTGTTAACCTTGTTTGGCGGGTTTACGGCTTAACATATTATGTACACCATGCCCATTTGGTTAGTTAGGTTGTGGCTCAGCAACTTAGATTAAACAGAGGTGGTGTGGTGTTGCATGCAGCTCTGAGAGTGAGATGCACAGTACCTAAATTTGATGATAGATAGATAATATGATAGATAGATAGATAGATAGATAGATATATAGATAGATAGATAGATAGATAGCAGATAGATAGATAGATAGATAGATAGATAGATAGATAGATAGATAGATAGATAGATAGATAGATAGATAGATAGATAGATAGATAGATAGATAGATAGATGGATAGATAGGTGGAGGGATGATAGATAGATAGATAGAACCTAGAGATGATTTAAAAAAAAATTTTGTGATAGATAGATAGATAGATCAATAGATAGATAGATAGATAGATAGATAGATAGATAGATAGATGATAGATAGATAGATAGATAGATAGATAGATAGATAGATAGATATAGCTCTTGCTTTCCTAAAGCTTTCTTGAAGGAACAAACAACTGATTAGTGAACTCCCTTTTTGGAAATATAAATTCTACATATTACAGAATATATTTTTGCAATGTGCTACTTTTTCTGATAAATTCCTGGTCTTTCTCCCCTTTTTCATTTGTGTGCCATGGTAGCACTAAACTCTCAACTGCAACCATTATATTAGCCCAATATTTCCCAACCTTAGTCATGTTAAGATGTCTGGACTTCAAGTCCCAGAATTCCCCAGGCAGCATGAATTCTAGAATTTGAAGGCCAGACATCTTATATTTGCCAGCGTTGAGAAACATTGTGTTTGCCTGTCGCAGAGGGAAGTGAAGAAAAGTAAGGTCACAACCAGCTCTACAGGCATCTCATCTTCATCAATTTCTAATTCCATTTTTACCAGGTAACTGACATCATCAGACTGCAGGGCTTCCTAGTCTTCTCTAGAAAAAGCTCCTCAGTTTTTGGCTCTTCCTTTCCATAAACTGAATGTAAGTAATAGCAATAGCAATAGCACTTAGACTTATATACCGCTTCACAGTGCTTTACAGCCCTCTCTAAGCGGTTCACAGAGTCAGCATATTGCCCCCAACAATCTGGGTCCTCATTTTACCCACCTCGGAAGGATGGAAGGCTGAGTCAACCTTGAGCCGGTGAGATTTGAACCGCCGAACTGCAGCTAGCAGTCAGCTGAAGTAGCCTGCAGTACTGCACTCTAACCACTGCGCCACCTCGGCTCTAATGTAAGTAATTCTGTATTTATTTATTTTTTTTAAAAAAAGTGATATAAGAATAGGTTTCTGGATTTGTGTTTTTATTCTTCCCTCACAATCTTTTTTTTCTTATATGTCATGTCTTTTAGACTGAAAACATGGTGACAGTGATACTCATGGGTGGCAAGGCAATTTGGAAACATTTTTTTTTCTTTTCTTTCACATAAAGGAGACTTTATAAATAATCCTAAGAGTAAGACAGATTTCTCTAAGCTGCCAAAATGGTGCTTCCTTAAACTGAACTGTTAAAGTAATTCTGCCAGACATCTTAAGGAGAAAGGACATATTATGCGCAAAAGCCTTGCTAACTTCTATTTCTTTTAAGCAGGAACATCTTCAAGAGGAGGAGGGGTTGTTGTTGTTTTTTGAAGTGAAGAAACAGAGCTGTGAGAAAAGTCTTAACTCTTTCATCACCCACCACATGTTCCTTTTCTCTTCGCACATACCATTATTTCCATGATCTTCCTTCACTCCAACTCCTTCGTTCTCTCTCTCTATATATATGCAAGGATAAGCTAGATCCAGAAATATTTGGGCAAGGGTTTGTAGGGATTCTCCCCCTGTTTTTCTGTGTCATACTGTTTCTCTCAAAGCTAAGTTTTCTTTAGAAAAACTGACCATCAAGGATATTATGCTGTCTTCCCTTAATGGAATATCTGCCACATGCTGCTTAAAGTAGCTATTAACTACACAAGAAGCTTGAGTTGCTGTTAAGATGCTACTCTTCCTGGGCGGAACTCACTACTTTTCAACCCCAAGTGCTGAAAATGCAATAGAGTGATGCATGCAGATCAGAGGTGGGTTTCAGCAGGTTCTGACCAGTTCTGGAGAACCGGTAGCGGAAATTTTGAGTAGTTCGGAGAACCGGTAAATACCACCTCTGACTGGCCCCGCCCCCATCTATTCTCTGCCTCCCGAGTTCCAGCTGATTGGGAGGGAATGGGGATTTTGCAGTAACCTTCCCCTGGAGTGGGGAGGGAATTGAGATTTTATAGTATCCTTCCCCTGCCACGCCCACCAAGCCATGCCCACCAAGCCACACCCACCAAGCCACGCCACGCCCACCAAGCCATGCCCACAGAACCGATAGTAAAAAAATTTGAATACCACCACTGATGCAGATTGTGAAATTTTATGGGGGTGGGAGGGAGGGAAATCTGAAATGAGGTGAATACAAACGTTGGACTGAGCTAGAAAGTCTAATCATAATGTCTTCATGATTTATGCTCAGAAATATTTAGATTGGGTTATGTAGGTCTACATTTTATCAACCAAACCCTACAGGTCTGTCTTGGGAGAACTTCATGTCCCCAAACAGGCTGGAAGGATTACACATAGTCCTTGTCTCACAACAATTTGTTTAGTGACCGTTCAAAGTTACATCACTGAAAAAGTGACTTACGATCATTTTCACACTTACAACCATTACAGCATCCCCATGGTCATGTGAACAAAATTCATATGCTTGGCAACTGACTCCTATTTATGACGGTTGCAGTGTCCCGGGGTCATGTGATCCCCCTTTGCTAACTTCTGACAAGCAAAGTCAATGGGGAAGTCAGATTCACTTAACAACCACGTTACTAATTTAACAAGTGCAGGGATTGACTTAACAACGGTGGCAAGAAAAGTCATAAAATGGGACAAAACTCACTTAACAAATGTCTCACTTGGCAACAGAAAGGTTGGGTTCAATTGTGGTCCTAAGTCGAGGACTACCTGTATTTAAGCTTCCCTACATATAGAAGACATTTCCTAATGAGGAAATACAAATTTACTGCCAAGTGTGCAATATGGCATCATGATATATTTTTTTAGTGCAGCAATTATATTGTCTGGGCACTCACTTCCATGCAGCCACTGTCTCTTTGATTTGTATTCAATTATCAAACTAACACACACACGGAAAGGAACCTCAAGCTTAACCATCTATTATGACAAACACATTCTGGTTGAAGACTATGTATCTCCTCCAGAGAAATTAATATTTGGGCAAGAAATCTATAACATGTGGAGCAACTTTAATGCAATGATCTTATAGTTAGATGAAGATCTTAGGAGATTGCATATCTTGGCCATAGTTTCAAATCACTTTTGTAATTATCCCATTTTTTTTGTTGTTTCTGCAGCAAAAACATATATACATAAAATACATGTGAAGCCAGATTTGTACATAACTCCTCTGTTCCTCACATAACTTTATTTACGTTGCTTCAGTCAGAGTGATTATTTAAATCACGAGCAGTCTGATCTATTTCTGAGGAGGCTTTTCAAGGAAGTCTACCTTTATTAGGTACTATAGGTTGGCTACACGTAGTGCTTGACTTACAACCAAAATTGGGACCACAATTTCCATTGTTGGGTGAGGTGGTTGGATAAATGAATTCCCTTGATTTTATGACCTTTTTAGCCACAGTGGTTAAGCGAATCCTTGCAGTTGTTAAGTGAATCTTGCAGTCGTTAAGCAAATCTGTCTGTAAAGGTCACCAGTAGAGATCACACAACCCAGGGTTCTGCAACTACCATAAATACATGCCAGGGACCCAAATTTTGATCACATGAGTGTGGGGATGCTGTGATAGTCATAAGTGTGAGAACTGGTCATAAGTCATTTTTTTTCAATGCCATTGTAACTTTGAACAGTCACTAAACAAATGGTTGTAATTTGAGGATTACCTGTACTGGCTGCACCGTTATATGTGTGAATGAATATCCATCACCATATTAGGCAATAAGGGAGTACAGTGGTACCTCAGTACTCAACTACTTCAAAACTCATTGAATTTGGTACTCAATGTATTTTGACATGAAAATGATGTCCCGTTCCTATTTCAGGGGTGGGTTCTGGATCAGCGTGCTGCCGGTTCGCTCAGGGTTGCACTGTGCGCGTGCGCACGCCCCCGCAGCAATAAAAAAATAGCTTCTGTGCTTGCGCAGAAGCAAAATCCAAGATGGCGGTGCCCACGGAACACACCGAAAGAACCGGTTCTGTGACATCCCACCTCTGTCCTGTTTGTTTGGTACTTGATGAGCTGTGATAGGAAGAGGGGGACAGCTGTGTAGAATGGACAGGATGTTGGCCATGCTGGGAAGATGACTGCAAAAGGAAGCAGGGGATGGCCTCCGAGGGCGGACAGGAAGTCAGCCATGCTGGGAAGGTCTCTGACATAGGAAAAGGGACAGGCAGGAAGTACTTCCTGGCTAAAACAAAAGGTCATGTGGTAAGTCATGTGGTTTGTTTGGTATTCATCATTTTTAGTATTCACTGTGCCTCCCAGAACCAATTAACGATGAGTACTGAGGTATCACTGTATTACAAATATTTGAAAATCAAGAATCAGAATCAGAATAGAGCTGAAAGGAATCTTGTAGGTCTTCTAGTCCAGCCCCCTGCTTAAGCAGGAAATCCTATACCATTTCAGACAAGTGACTGTCCAGTCTCTTCTTAAAAACCTCCAGTGATGAAGCACCCACAACTTCTGAAGGCAAGCTGTTCATTCCACTGGTTAATTGTCCTCACTATTAGGAAGTTTCTCCTCTCCTTGATTAGTTTCCATCCATCATTTTGTGTCCTGCCCTCTGGTGCTTTGGAAAATAAATTGACCCCCTCCTCTTTGTGGCAGCCTCTCAAATACTGGAACACTGCTATCATGTCCCCCCTAGTTCTTCTTTTCTCTAGACGAGCCAAACCCAAATCCTGCAACCATTCTTCATATGTTTTAGTCTCCAGGCCTTTAATCATCTTAGTTGCTCTTCTTTGCACTTTTTCCAATGTCTCAACATTTATTTTGTAATGTGGTGACCAAAACTGGATGCAGTATTCCAGGTGTGGTCTTACTAAGGCTTTATAAAGCGGTACTAATACTTCACGTGATTTTGATTCTATGCCTCTGTTTATACAACCAAGGATTGTATTAGCTTTTTGGGTTGCTACCGCACACTGCTGACTCATGTTTGAGTGATTGTCCACTAGGACTCCAAGGTCCCTCTCACAGTTATTGTTTCTGAGCCAGGTTTCATCTAATCTGTACTTGTATCTTTGGTTTTTCCTGCCCAGGTGTAAAACCATGCTTTTCTCCACATTAAATTTCATTTTGTTGGGTAGGGCCAATTGTTCAAGTCTGTCAAGATCTTTTTGGATCCTGAGCTTGTCTTCTGGGGTGTTGGCTATTCCTGCCAGCTTAGTGTCAAGAAAGCAAAGGTAGAATAGATAATAAACCATACTGAAGCAATTTTTTTTGGTCAGAAAACCACTCTAATTAATGCTTCCACTTAGAAATGATTTGATTGTATCTCATTTTTTTCCTAGATCACACCTTGAAGAACACCATCTGCATCAAACCTGACCTACTTTCCCTAATTGTTTAGTTTTAAAATATGAGAGGGAGAAAAGAGGACTGTTCCTTAAATGGAAAGAAATCTCCATGTGAAGAAGATGGAATTCCTCCCACTTTTTCCTCGGGGGACATAAAAAAAATCCCTGATCATCACTCTCTGATCATCTGCAATGGGAAAAATGTTGAATCCTGACTGATACATCAGAAAATATTTGAACAATACTTTGTAAGAAAAAATGCTAACTGTGCATCCCTCTCTTGTAACTGAACTGGTATTAAATCAAGAAGTAGCTGTGAATTAGCATCACAAATACACACACATAGAAACTGCCAAACAGAAACCAAACCAAAAATTCCCAACGGGGAATGGAAGGTAAAAAGAGCAAAAGATAGTTATATAGCACAGGACCAGGAATTATATTTACATCTTTCTGCTACATTCCATAATTCTACCTATCTATCCATCTCCAGTGAAAGGACATAGTTGGCTTGAATTTAAAAGGCCACATACAAGCCTTTTATGTTTTAAAAAGTAACCGACTGCACCTCTAAACACCACAAATCTTTATTATCTGTGTATAAATCCATCTGTTCTGGATTCCCTGGTGGGATTTTTTTAAGCATCTCCAAAATCCTACCAAAAAAAAAACACCCCCGGGCCTAGCTATCCTTCCTTTATAAACCCCAATATGACAGTCCTGGTTAACTTATTTGTAAAGCATGATTATAGGTTTTGTTCCAGTCTCTTTCTGTACAGAGATGTAGCACATGGTTGACCAGGAATCGTCATTCCCAGGGTTGGCCCCCCAAGTCCAGAATGGCTTTTTCAGTGGGGCATACCTGACACCCAGTACACATTCTTTTCAGAGAAAACACAATTTTTATTTTCTCATACCTTTCCATACAGTATGTTGGAAGTTTAATATGTCCACGCTAACTTGGCTGTATTACGGCAGATCCCTTTCACATTTTATTATTTCTATTTTACTTTCTGTGCTTAGGAAGAATCACATAATGTCATTTTTAGTTTAGTATTTTATACAGTGAATTTGAAAACTTATTTAGGCCACCATAAGGAAACCTTTGTTTTGAAGAGCACTGTAACTTTTTAAAAAGGCAAAAATAGATACATTATCAACAGAGTGAACTTGTTGAGATGGTCCCATCATTATTGACATCTCCTCTGCCTATTATTTTTCTTTTCTCTATAAAAAAAGCAAAAGTAATGGCTTTTTACAGTTTTTAATATTTTTAACATTATTTATAATGGTTTTAGGTAATAATTTATATTTATTGTTTTACTGGATTGTGGTACAATACCCAGAATCACTTTCCCTCAGATGGGTGGCCATATTAATTTCTAAAATAATAATGAACAAATAGACATGAAAAACAAGATTTGGAAAGACTGCAAGGAAGCAATTACTTCAGCTGCTTATCCTAAGGAAAGGTGAGCTACCAAAACCAAAAGGATAAGAAAGAGAAGGGGTACTTCTTTATATAATCAGCCACCAGCTTATGTAGTTTATAGACACAAGATATAATATTAGCCACAAATCAAAAAGTCTAATATAAATAGCAGCTAGCTACATTAATGAAAACGTATATATCACTGGGCACTATTAGCTATAATGACTGAAACTGAAACATTTTTGATCAACCTGATCTATTAATTAGTGCCAGAAGCTAACTAGAGATGTCTAACTAATGGGGCTAGTCAGTTCACAGGGAAATTGATGGTTAGTCCATGATTTGCAGGATGATATTTAAATTCTCAAGCAAATTAATTCAACTCATATTTTATTTACACGTATTTGTCATAATAATGCATCATTCTCATCTTCAGAAAACATTCCCCAAATTTAATTCTCTCAGCATTCCCAGTTTAAAATAATATATTGTTTAGAAAACTTACGTGCAAGACACTCTAGGCTTGGCAAAATGAATAGGCATTTATTGCTGTAATTAGTCAATACATTTTAAAATATAAAGGCCTCCTCAATATCATCCTCATTATTCTAATATCTTCCTAAGAAAAACAGTAAAATAATACTTGAAATATTCAACATTCAGTGTTGCCCCCTTTCAAAATGCACTTTTAAAATGCATTAACCATAAAGCAATACCAATAGAATCTTTCACATGTGAATGTCTATGGAGATTCTCAGTCATCCAGGTCATGGTTGTCCCAAAGGTGCTTTTTCAAGAGGCAGCTGGATTTTCTGGTTTTTCTTTGAAGACATTTTGCTTCTCATCCAAACGTCTTCAAAGAAAAACCAGAGTGTCGAGTTGCCTCTTGAAAAAGCACTTTTGGGATTCGCATGTGAGTGTAGCATTAAAGAAGTTGAACCAACCCTATTTATTTAAATTAAAGCAATGTTGAACACCCATAGGTTTTCCTTAATGGGAAAGGTTTACATAGTGAAAACCAGCCATAGTGTGAAAAAGATAGTCAAGGTCTCCTTTTGGCATTGCAAAATGCAATGGATTTATTGGATATGTCTCTTTCCTAATGGCCAGGTCCTTAGTACCATCATAGGTATTTTTTTCCTAGGTTTGAGCTGTAGCCTGTACAAATGTTTATTATTGACATATGAGATTCTTGGTCATTTATGGCAAACCGAATAGCCTTGCAAAGTGATATCCTCTGACATAAAGTCAGTCACCCACCCACCCAGACTTTTCTATCTTAGGTAAAAAAAGAAGAAAACACATAATTTCTGTGGGCCTTTCCTCTGAACAGGGAAGGAAATGAGATACAGAACTACCCAATTGAACCAGTATATTATGTTATGGCATTTGTTGTTCATTGCTCTCCCATCTTTTCCCTCTAAGTGTTAAGGGCATGTTGGATTCAAGCCAATGGGAAACCATCCAGACATTGTCTACATAGCCACCAAATATTGAAGTGCTTGGCTACAATATATTATAGCTCTAGTGATTTCCATGCCAGGGATGTCATGTAACCCCAAAATTTTGTTTTAATTGGGTTGAGGATTGGATTGAAAGGTGTGTTTTTTTATGGCCGTATTCAGCGACATCTCCATAAATATTCTGCAGTAAGAGAAAGAGAAAAGAAGCAGCATGGGATTGAGCCCTATTCACTCTATTTTCCTATAATGATTGTAATGCTAAAGTCTGTCCCCACAACCATAAGGGCTAAAACAAATCTTACATTTGAAACTTTCCCTTCTAAATCAAAGAAAGGCTGTTTTTATTTCAGTCTCATGATACATTTCTAATAATCTTTGGGAGCAATTCATTTGTGGCTTGCTTCATTAATGAATTTATTTTAATAATGGTCATGCAGTTACTGATTTCCAAAGGTTTGGGGGAAAGGTCAATCATCACAATTCAGACAACTACAAATGTAAATGTGCAAGGTCTTCCTTTGTGGTGATCAGAAAAGACCAAAAAAGCTGACATTTCTACTTACTCAGTGCAGAGGGAAGGCCAGTTTTTTTTAAAGGGGGGGGGGGGAATGCAATCAAAACTCTGTTCGCTCCTGTTGAACCTTGTACAGCATCCCAGAGGTGACACAGTCTTCCAAACGAATGTACATGCCTGAACCAAAAGGCAACCCACAAATGCAGCAATTTAAGGTGCACATTCTAATTAAGCCTAAATGCATTAAGCTAATGGATTAATCAGTTGTAGGCACAGCGATATTGCAATGCCTTTGAGCATCTGCAGTTGGTGGATGGCAGGAAGGGAACCGGAAGGAAGAAATTGCTGCTGCTTTCTTGAGGAGACCTACCTTGGTTAAAGCCTTTTCCCTAGGAGAGATCCACCTGACCCCGGTTGCTTGCCTGGGATCGGGTCAGTCAAACTGGAGGGAGGTTCCTGTCTCCCGAGTCATTGAGGCCAAAGTCAAAACATTTGCAAGGAGAAAAAGAAAAAAGAAAGAAAAAGAAAACATCGGACTTGCACAGTGTCACCAGTCCTGGGAGAGAGGGAGAGAGAGAGAAAGAGAGGTGCAGAAAAGTATCAATGGTACTAAACTGAAAACTTACATTCGTGGGCTACTTCCACTTCAACGCTCCCCCCTCCCCTGATGATTCTTGCAAAGCACATCCCTTGATATGCAATCGATGATTAACTAAGGGCGGGGGAGGGAAGGGAGAAACCCGTAGCCTGACTAAACCCAGGGGCCGCTGGTTTTCCTTGCTTCTGATATATACAAACGCAGCCAAAGTGGCGCCATTTTTTCTTCCCAATTTCTTTCCTCCCCCCCCTTCTCCCTCCACCGCCCTTTTTTGACTTCCCTTAAAACCTGCGCTCCGAAACAAGAGCAACCTTCCCCCCCCCCACACCTCTACCCCTAAGAGAACCGGGCCGAAAAAAAGCATCGCAGGATTCCAATCCCCTTAGCAGCGCTCGCTGCCTGCCTGGCTGCCTGGCTGCCTGGCCAGCCGGCTGCATAAGCTAGCGGACGCTTGCACTGATAAGTAGGGAGGGAGCTAGGTAAGTAGCGCAAAGGCCAGATGGGGAGCGCGGCAGCAGCGGTGAAGCTTCGCCTCTCTGCGGAGTCACTGGGGGCTTTCAAATGGGATTCCAGGGACGCTTCCCCCCCCCCAGTTGAGCAGTTACAATGGGGGAGGGGGCGGAGATATAAAAAGAAACTTTTCCTTAGTTGCAAACATGTGATTTGGACATGAAATTCCTCCTCGATTTCAGCGGCAACGCATTTCTTGATAAGCGCCCCTCCCATTAAATAAACTTTGGGTCCGGTTTTTCGAGACTAAGCAGGTGAGCACATTTCTGCCTGAAGTCACATGGGTGAGAGATCTAAGTGCGTCTAGATCACCGGCCCGAGCGACCGATCGAGAGTAAACCCCGCTGCCCCATCGTAGAGGCAGTTAAAGGGGCTATGTCAATTGGGGGGGGGGGTTGAATGGAAGCGGCTTGGAAACAGAGGATATCTCGTGTTTATCCTATGCTAATCTACCCTTCCCTTTAGTTTCTCTGGCGTTACAAACTGAGCAAATGAAGACACCCCCCCCCCCAAACCTCTCGTTTCGGACTCGAATCCGAAAGAGTATCCACTGTCTTTTTTTTTTTTTAAACCCTTCCAAGGAAAAAGGAGCTGTCCCGTCTCTCAGTCTTGACGGCGCCTCCCCCCAGATCGCGAGCAGAGATCGACTGAAGATGTCACTCTCGCTCCTGAAATAGATTTATTTTAAGTGGGTGGATAGGATTTCGTTTCAAATTTGCCGGGCTTATCCGCGGCTGTGATCTTCAGAAGACACCCGCCATCCAAAGACATCAGGATGGTTTTTAACCTCGCTGCTGTGGTTCCTCTCCTTTTATGAAGGGATCCCCCTACTTTTAGAAGGATTACACACAGAGTAGAAACATCAGGTGTGACTCTGGAGTAAACGCATTAGTGCTTTTCACGGGATGGGACCAAATACCCACAGAGACCCTTGTACGAATTACCCCGCTGTCCCTCGAAAGCCCAGCGCAATTTCGCTCCGGAGTGCCTCCGCCTGGCCAATTGTGCACTGAACCCCGCCGCCCGTAAGATGCTGCGCTGAGCTGCCTGGCAGCGATCCCTGCTTAGCTGCTAAACTTTGCGGGTTGAGGGAGAACGCGCGCCTCCCTGTGAGATGGGACTTCCATCCTTCTTTTCCTCCCTTTACTTACTAAAGTAAGGCTGAGATCTGGGGGGGGGGGTGTCTAAGGACTTGTAGATTAGCCTCACTGAACCCACCGCTGGTCTTGCTGTCTAAAGCAGCTGTCTGAGTGAGATCCGCTTATGAAATTGACTTAGGTGTAAGTAACAGTGGGAGCTGGCGCTTTCCACTCTCACTACATCTAGGATTCGGATTCAGTCCGGAGATCGTGGCACTCATTCCCTATCAGTTCAGGGGAGTGTAAATGAGAGTAGATTAAATGAATTGAGGTGTGGATTAGGGTACCAACACGAGCTGCGTTAAACTTAGAGACTTCCGGAAGCTCAGCCTGTTCTAAACATATTTCCTAAGCAGAGGTGGTTTCCTTTCAGGTAAACCAGCCTGGATCAAAAAGGTTATTTTCAATCCGTCGGGCGGTGCATGGGAGTAAGTCTCCAAGTCGCCCTTCAGGATCGCAGAGGGAGATCTCGAGCGCGTTGTTTTTGTGCAGGCTGTCTTCACTTCATTCTCTGGGGACCATCAAGAGGAGGGAGACCCCAAACTCTAACAGGTGCTGTATTCCTTGGGAGTGCGCCTAACAAGGTTGCTAGTTAAAGCGACTTCTTTAGAAATAACTTGCGCGAACGCCAACACTTGCACGTTCAATTCAGGTCGCAAGTCTCAACAGACCCCCAAATCCCAAAGGGCGGGAGCGGAAACCCCAGGTTTAAAAGCAAGGCGCGTTTGGAGCTAAAGCCACATAACACTAAGCTATCATACAAATGTCTCTTGGCTTCCAAAACTTCTGGGATACGCTTGTGGACCAAGGACTCAGCCGAAGCGAATCTCTTTGCAATGATGTCCGGGGGGTGGGGTGGGGACAGCTCTAGTACCAGTGCGACTCCCCCACTGACATCCGATTCATTCTGGCTGGTCTTTGGGCTTCAGATTCCAAAGAGTATGAAAGTTCCATTTAATAGATTTTTTGAAAGACCGGGGTTGTAACTTTTGGGTTATTTTTCTCCTCTCGTATTTGTGTTTTAAGTCTAGGGACGCTCTCACCTTTTATATAATTCTGGAGCGGAGTCGGCTTTGACAGCTTAAATTACAAAGCACCCAGTAATCTAAACCAGCCTGTAAATTCAGGGAAAAGGAGACCCAAATCTCTGGAAGTTCTAGGAACCCGATTCATAATAACACCAGATTGGCGGCGGCAGGGGTGGGGTTCGTCCAAATGTGCCCACATTTCGTGAAGGTAGTCTCTCTTAAACCGTTAATGGGTAGGAATAAAAAGGCTATTGAAACGGAGGGAGGGAAGCGCCTTTTTATGACTGTCTACATAGTTTATGACAAACGAGAAGAGCGCTGTGAAAAGCCCTCCGGGGAGGCTGCAGGAAACCTTCAGTAGGAAAGGAAAGGAAAGGAAAGGAAAGGAAAGGAAGGGGGGAGGGGAGGGGAGGGGAGGGGAGGGAAGGAAGGAAGGAAGGAAGGAAGGAAGGAAGGAAGGAAGGAAGGTCGAATCTAATTTACAAAGAATTAATTGACAGTGCGGGGGTGTTAAGAAAAAAATACATCTCCAGACCTGGTCTCTACCTTTGCATGGAGCGGGGCCCTGTGCCCCTCCTCCCGCCCGCCACTGCCCCCTGCCCCACGAGAAGTGCAGTGGTTTGACTGCTGAATGCTTAAACGAGGATGCCGGCAAACAGCTCCGCTCTCCACGGATCGCGCGGTCTGGCTACTAAGCGCCAGGAAACAACTGTGCGGGGGGGGGGGGCGGCGGCGAGGGGATGTGCGCTGAAGGGCACTTTCTTTTCCGGCAAGGAAGGAAGGGAAGCGCTCGGGCTACCCGCTTTTCCACCAGGGTGCCGCCTTACCCGAGCGTTTTCTTTTGAGGCACAGCTCCCAAACCTTGGGATGTTTTGTGGTGACCAGGCTGCTGCAAAAACCCTTCAGGAGGCTCGCCTCACGCTGTGCGTTTCAAAAAGGCTCCCTAGCATTATCCCTCAGCGTAGTCGCAAGAGGGGGACGATCTGTGGTAAATAATAATCCGGAAACGGATTGTCCCCATCCATCCAGCAATCGCTTGATCGATTCCAAGGCAGGAAACTTGATTCGGGTGGGAATTGAACTCGATGGGCATTTCTTCAGAGCACGGGCGTTTAGGATCTGACTGTAAAATCAAAGGAATTATACAGATCGGAAATGCTATGACAAACAACAACAATAATAGATATCAATAGCAAGCCTACGGGGATCTTTTTCATAAGTTAAGGACATGCGATCCTAACTGGATTGAAGTTGAGGGCGCCAATCCCAGGCGCTGCCTTCTGGGCAAGTCACTCCCACTGAACTCGCGAAGAAACAAGGGCAAAGTTAAGACCTCGATCCCAAGATACTCTTAAAATGATGGGCTCTCCGGTTTCTGGTGGCATTTTGTTCCCGCTTAAATACCCCCGGGAATCCACCGCCCGAATGCTTTGCGCCAAAGATGGGCCGAAGGCGCTTTCCTTCCCCGGAACTCTGGCTGCGGAGTTTCCCCCCTCCGTTTAGAACTCAAGAGGGTCCGATCCATAAGGGTTTGGGGTTTGGCCCGCCGAACAGGGCTCGTGTCGAATTCGAACTCAGACCGCTCTCTTCCAAGTTCTTACCCCGTGCTTATGAGGGCGGGGACGGCGAGTGGACGGACAAGACCACTTGCTTGGGAACGATTCAGCTGATGGGGGAAGCAAAATCGAGGAGGAAAAACCTCAACCAGCCGGGAAGGAGGGCAGTTTTAAACGCTCCAGCAGTTCCCTTTCCTGAGAGGCCGCCCGGCTGACCTCCGCGGTTCCCCCCCCCCCCGGAGCGAGCGCAGGAAGTTAGCCGGGGGCAAAGGAAGGCTCTCTAGAACTAGGAATGTGCCCACTGGCGTCGGAGGAAGGAAACGGGCAGACACCTTTCGCCCGAAAACTTGGAAATGTATCCGAGTTTTGGCTTTCCTTTCCGTCTGCCTTTCATTTGGACGAGCGCATTAGTAGACGGCTCGCAACTTAAGTTTTACCTTCGGCCTGCAAGTTTTCTCTCGCCTTATAAAGTGGGGAGGGGGCGGTGTATTGTGAGAACCTCTTACTTGGTTCCTCAGAAGCAATCGCCCTCGGTTTAAAAAGAGAAGAAGAAAACATCCTTTCACGCCAAAGGGTGCCGGTCACGTCTCTCGACCTCCGGAGATCTCCCAAGAGAAGCCTCCTTCCCCTTCCCCTTCCCCTTGCCCCCTCCTCCCTCAAGTCCCCGAACCTTAAGCAGCTTCCTAGAAGCAAGACCACCCGATCCCGTTGATTTTATTAGCATTCATTTCGAAGCAAGTGTATCTCGGGTTGCAGCGTGTCAGGGCAACATCGTGAAGATCGCTCCCGAAATACACGCGTTTAGGGCTGGGATTAAAACAAAAACCAGGAGAGAACCGGTGGGCTTTCTGACGTTAAGAGCCCGTACTTGAATTCGCTTTTGGACGAAGCCTTCTTCATTTCTTCGCGCACAAAGCCTAGCGCTCCCCAGGTTGGGTAAGATAAACTCACTGGCCATTCCTGTTAAAAGAAGAATGCGCTTTGCATCATTAACTTTTTCTTTTTGTGCCCCTGAATGAAAAGCAGCGGAGGTCGCAGTTCAATGGGATCGATATACAGACCACGTATTCTCTGAATAAGCGACCAAGAAAACCCCTTTTTGTGTGTGTATGCGAGCGCATGTGTTTAGGTGGCAGGTAAAGGAATAAAACAATGGCTCCCGTGAGAGCGAAGGCTCGGTTTTAAAATGCTGCCTGTGTTTAGCAAGGGTGGGTATTTCAACGCGCAGAGCCCCTCGCTTCGCACGTCCTTGCAATGTGCTCGCTTTACACCTGGGCTTCGTTTCATTTCCAGACTTGGATAGGGCATTTTTTTTCCCTCCCCCCACTTTAATGGATGCGATTTTTCGTGTGACCACTTGGGGTCGCGCTTTATGTCCGTTTGGAGCAGAGCAGGGGGGAGGGGGAGGAGGCGAAAACTCGAGAGAGACTTAATCTCCCTTAATCGTTACAAAATGTTCAAACAAAAATACTGACGGCGACCCCCCCTCCCCCGAAAAAAAACTCCATACAGAATAAGGTCTTCTTTGCATGCAATATTTAAAGTTCAATAAATTTGTCTGAAGTGGTGTAGGGTTTCCTGCCTAAGCAGGGGGTTGGACTAGAAGACCTCCAAGGTCCCTTCCAACTCTGTTATTATATTATATTAATAGTGGCAGGCAAGTGGGGGGAGGAGAAGTCGCAACCCGTCCCCAGAAGCGAAACGCAATTCTAATTCCTCCTTCCCGCTTTCCTTTCAATCTCAGCCAGAAATTAGTGTTGCCGTTTTGCTTATTCGCTTTTAAAGCAATTCCAAATTTAGGATCGCTTTTCTATCCCTCGTTCCAGCTTTGATTTGATTTTATATAATCACAACTTCGTTGCAACTTGCTGAACCGCGGAGGCAACTCTCCACCTCTCCCGGGCGTTCAGTGGGACGCTCCAAAAGTACGGAGAGGATTGGAAGGTGAAACATTTTTTCTCCTCGCCGTTTCTTTTACCTCGCGTTCACACACACACACACACACACGCGCGCGCGCGAACAGGACCCCGGTTTCTCTTTATGGGAACTTTAAACTCTCGCCTCCCTTCCCAAGGAGCAAAGTGCCACTTTTTAAATTATTATTATTATTACCCCCTTCTTTCCCGGGGCTGTTGTAAAATCACTCTTTGCAGGCCAGGGGGGAAAAAAATGACCACATTATTAATATCAAGAATCCCAAATAACCTTTCCATGTAATAGGTAGGAAGTGGGGGGGGGGCGGTGAAACAGAAATCAGGGCCGAGACACCTTTCCTAACTGCGGAGTGTGTGTGTGTGGGGGGGGAAGCGCGGCCGAGCTGAGGTTCGGGAAGATTAAAGCAGCAAAACACAACCCGCGCAGCTGGAACTCCGCTCCGCGGGCTTCTCCTCCAGCTGCTCGTCAGCTGACTGGCTGGGAGCTGTCACTCTCTTTCAAGAAAAGCCCCGCCCCCCGGCTACCCCAGGAACTCAAGAGTCCGAGCCGCGGTTGGTCGGAGCTCTCCGCCGGCCCGCCCCCTTTGTCAGCGAGGAAAACAATATAAGGCACCAAGTGGGGCGGCTCGGCGAATCACAGCTGTTTTAATCCCAGCGCTGGAGGCTGCGGCTGGGAGCTGAGCGCGGAGGAGGAGGAGGAGGAGGAGGTGGTGGGGGGGGGGCGCCTTCCCCCCTTTTTTTCCTTCTTCCCCTCCCTCCCCTTTCCCAGCGCCCATCCTGACGGCAGCCAATCACCCACCTTTTTCGCCAAGCTGCCGAGCGAAGCAAAAAGTTGCACGGGGAATCGCCGCCGCGGCGGGTTGAAAAAGAGCCGGACTTACAAACAAAAGCGAGAAAGAGGCGCAGAGAGTTATCCTTGTTTTTTTTTTTGTTTGTTTTGTTTTGAAAACCCAGCGAAAGATTTCCCCCTGAAAGGGGGGAAGGGGGCACAGCAGCAGCAGCAGCAGCAGCAGCTCAATCCGCCCTCGCAGGATTTTCCTTCCTTCTGCCAGCGGGGTTACTGGCCAGGAAAGCGAAATCGGGCAAGCTGCCCTTGCCCTGTTCTCTTTTTGCTTTTTGCATAGCGCTGCGGTCTCCGTTAGAGAGAAGGCGAAAGCGGCAGCAGCAAGAAGCAAGCAGCAGAGCGGCCGCAGCCTCGTGTGCGCGGCTCTCCCTCGGCGGCTCCCGGGCTCGGCGGCTCCCGGGCTCGGCGACGCACAGCGAAGGCGAGAAGAAGAAGAAAGTTTTCTTCGGACTTGGCTGTCCCCCCCCCCACCCCACCCCGAGAAAGCCGAGAGCCCTGGAGTGAGGCGACGAAGCGGCGAAACCACCTCCTTTCCCTCCTTCTCTCCGACCCGGAGGGGAGCCGCTCCCGCCGCTGCACCGCGCGATGGCTGCCGAGCTCAGCATCGGCCCCGAGCTGCCCACCAGCCCCCTGGCCATGGAGTACGTCAACGACTTCGACCTGATGAAATTTGACGTGAAGAAAGAGCCGCTCGGCCGAGCCGATCGCTCGGGCAGGCACTGCACCCGCCTCCAGCCGGCCGGCTCGGTGTCTTCCACCCCCATCAGCACCCCTTGCAGCTCGGTGCCCTCCTCGCCCAGCTTCAGCCCCACCGAGCAGAAGACGCACCTGGAGGACCTCTACTGGATGGCCAACAGTTACCAGCAGATGAACCCGGAGACGCTCAACCTGACGCCGGAGGACGCCGTGGAAGCCCTCATCGGGACCCACCAAGTGCCCCAGCAGCTCCAGAGCTTCGAGAGCTTCCGGGCCGCCGCTGCCCACCATCACCATCATCCCCATCATCATCACCACCACCACCACCCGTACGGAGGGGTCCCCCACGAAGACCTGTCCGGCACCGGGCTCCCGCACCATCACCACCACCCGCACCACCACCAGGCCTCTCCCACCCCCTCCACTTCGTCCACTTCATCCCAGCAGATGCAGAACACGCACCCTCCTCACCCTTCCTCCTCCTCCTCCGCCTCGTCTTCCAGCAGCGTGGAGGACCGGTTTTCCGACGACCAGCTGGTCTCCATGTCAGTGCGCGAGCTCAACAGGCACCTGAGGGGCTTCACCAAGGACGAAGTGATCCGCCTTAAGCAGAAGAGGCGGACCTTGAAGAACCGCGGCTACGCCCAGTCTTGCAGGTACAAGCGGGTCCAGCAGAAGCATCACCTGGAGAACGAGAAGACCCAACTGATTCAGCAGGTAGAACAGCTCAAACAAGAGGTGACCCGGCTGGCCAGAGAAAGAGACGCCTACAAGCTCAAGTGCGAGAAACTGGCCAGCAATGGTTTTCGAGAAGCTGGATCCACCAGCGACAACCCGTCTTCTCCCGAGTTCTTCATGTGAGTCCTTTAAAAAAAACCAAGACCCCCCACCCACCCACCCACCACTCCCCACTTGTTTCCCTTCTCTCCCCCTCCGCTGACATCTCCATCCATCCACCCTCCCGAGCCAACAGCGAGATTAAGGTTGAGAAAAAGAGAGTCGGAAGAATGACTGCGAGGCCTGGGAAAGGGTGGGCTTCCTCCGGGCCAGGACTGTGGGGGAAACCTCTGCGGCAGCATCTTGTGTTTCTAGCTTAGCTCTGAAGGGCGGAAGGGGAAGGGTACAACTTTTCCTCTTAATCGGCCACTTGATAGCCAAAGGGGGCTTTGGGGAGGGGAGAGATAGGTGGGGAGGGCGAGGGGGGGAAGGAAAGGCCTCTGGTAAAAGTTTTTTATACAACTTGATTGCTTGCTTGTAGAACTTTATCCTGGACTTTGCAAAACAAAGGGACGGGCACCGGACAAGCCATCTAGAATATCCACTTTGGAGTTCCTAAAAAAACCTGAAGAACACATGCGAGGGGGAAAGTGGACCAGTAGCCTGGAAAAGGAGCAAGGACAATGTATGCAGGTTTTTCATAGATTGCCTGCTTTGAAAAAGACAGAATTGAGATGGGACTTAATCATGCGAGCTAGTAAAATAGGAAAGGAAATTAGAGAGAGAGAGAGAGAGAGACAGAAGCCTCCTCAGTTTTATTGCCTGCTTGATTATATAGAAAAACAAAAACAAAAAAAATCTGCATTAAAAATATTAATCCTGCATGCTGGACATGTATGGTAACTTCTATTTTGTACCATTTTCTTGTTTAAGAATTTCGCATGTCGTTGATCATCGACCATACTTTTTTTTTCCTGTTGTACTGTTGTTTGTTTCTTTGAATAAGAAACTCTCACAAATTCTATATATAAAAAACTTCTTCTTACTTGCACATGCAACTGCTTGTTCTATCTCTCTATTAGCTTTATTTTTCTTTTTCTTTTTTAAAAAAATTGGGAGCTCAATCCACTAGGCATGCCTCCTGTGCAAGTTTCACAGAAATCAGTGAGGCTGCTGCGTAAGAGAACAGCTGGGAGTGGATTGGGCTCTGTGTTAGCTTGTAAATATCAGCCACACCACATAAAATCTGCACAGGGCGAAAACACAAGAACATTTCAGCAGGCTGGGTTTTCAGTGATCATTTGTTGCAGAAATAACAACCTACAAAAAAAAATAAATATTTTTTTTTCTGGGCATTTTGCATTCAGAAAACATCCTTGTATATTCGGTGCACTTTTAAAAGCTGTAGGTTCTTTTTTTTTCATTTAGTTTTCATTTTGGTTTTTGTTGGGGCAGAAAGAGTTTTTGCCTTGCCTTCTTTTAATTCCCCAATCTTAATTACTTGGAGGTCAAGTCTGCTGAAATTAAGGAGAGCTGATCTCCAGCTCTCTCTGACTAGAAAGAGCCAGGTTCCTTTGTATCCAGTTGGATTTAACTTCCAAGTAACTTCCAATGTTTATGAGTCACCTTTTGAAATATATATATATATTTAAATTAATTAGAGAGAAATGTAATTTTAAGTGGCGACAAGGGACAATTTTAGTAGTTGGGTCTTGCTACAGTCCAGCATTCGTGACCCAGCATCTGTATGAGCCACCTGCTTTTATCGCTGGCTCAGAAAAAGAAAGATGCAATTATTTTTCTCTCTTCTCCAAAGCAACAATTGGCCGCTTGGTTTCTTAACTAAAACATGAGTCAGTTTCCCTGACTGCATCCGAGGCAGCTCATGTGTTTTAGAGTTCTTAGTTTTAGAGTTTTAAGTGTATGCCTCTGTAAAAGGATGGATGAATTCAGAATGCATAGGGGAAAAACAGCTTCCCTCTTTTAAAAAGGTGGTTTTAGCTTTGCAGCTTCCAAGTTTAGCTTTTGCAATGTTTAATCTGCTTTTTCACGCAGCCAGTGAGTGTAGCCAAAACTTTTAGTAGTTTGGCAATTTATGGCTGTTTATTATAATTATTATTTCTTGTGATTTCCCCCCTTCCTTTTTTTTCTCCCCCTTCTTTTTCCTCCTGCAGGTCAGTAAAAGGATTTTACGTTGCACTGACAAAAATACCAAAATGAAAACCTTTATTTTTTAGTTTCCTTTTAGAATTTGCTGGCACTGCTGGCCGGATGCATTTTGAGTTTGTATTAGTTTATAAATTAACAGTAATACCAAGAATCGTGAAAAATGAAAAGCATGGTGCTTGCAGTTTTAAATATTGTGAATATTAATAGTCATGCATCAGAAAATACCCCTCTAAGCTTTTGGGTTTTTATGGATTCAACTGTGTTGAAATCACAGCATTGCAGCAGCAGAAAATGTTTTTATTTCATGTAAACGTTCTGAAGGGATCAATTTCAAATCCTGCTTATGATATGAAAAATATTAAAAAAACACCTCTTGGTCTTATTGTAGTTTTATTCAGACTGGTTTCTGGTTTTTGTTTCTCTTGGTTATTAAAATTGTTTCCTATTTTTGCTTACTAATATTATTGACATGGCATTTTTTAAGGGTATACTTCTTCTTGAGGGTTGTTCTTGAATGTGGGAAATAAGGATGATGGTGACTGCCATCACCACCAACTCATCCAATCAGGCAAATTATACAGAGTTGCAAGAAAAGCAATTCAGGGTTTGATTCATGAACTGATTAACCCCCCCCCCCCGAAACACCACTGAATTCCCTGGGCTTGTTTGGAAGCAAAGAAACTATTCACCCCCCCCCCCCCTGAAACACCACTGAATTCCCTGGGCTTGTTTGGAAGCAAAGATATATGCAAACTGTATTACATGAATCCTTTTCCCACATATACAGGAGTTTGAAAGTTGTGGGACTCGGATAATTATTTAAACAAGGCAAATCACAGGAATAATAATGTTACTTTATAATATAGACTATCTTAATGGTAAAATACACCGAAGGGCAATGGGGTGGGGAGGCAAAGACCCATAAGATTCTTATTTTTCCTAACATTCTAGCTTCTTTTAATCTGACAGGTCTTTCAATTCTAACAAGTTTTACCTGAATGCCAAGGGAAGGGTCCCTGCATTTTCACGAGAGAGTTTTTCCACTGGAAAGATTTTGGGCACTTGGAGGAAATGTCAACTTGACCTTGCTTGAGATGAGTGACAGAGGAAAAGGGATTCCCCAAAATAGGGCAGGCAGAGGTATTTGTGTGTGGTGATTGTGGTGTCTAAAATGTTCATTCTTCCCCTGAAGTTTCTTCCCCTCATTTCTACCTGCTCCCCATCTGGCTAAGGTCCATATCTGTTTTTAGGTCCTAGGTCTGCCTTCATCTATTCTCCGATTCTACCTGAGCACAACGTCTCTCTCTAACCTCCACACCCACTTAAGCCCCCTGACCAGCATCCCTTAACCTGCACCAGGTTTTAAATGGCCATCGCACAGACTAGCTTCCCACTGAGGTCTGGGTCAGGAGCAGCTGCGGTGTCCACTCTGAGCTAAATCGCCCAGATCTTGAGGGGATAGCGGGACAAAGCTGCTGACATAAGCAGGCCTGAAAGTCCTTTGAGCTCACTTTTTGGGGGGAGGAGGGACAGATTATATTCTTCACAGCTTTCTTATTTTGCACTCCGACACAATAACAACCACAACCAACAACCACAATAACAACCAACAATCTTGAGGAGGACTCCCATAGGTGGATAAAAATGCTGAAACACCTGGCTGGCCGTGCGCCCAGTCATAATAATAGTCGCCACCGCCGTGTAGGCTCCTAACGTCTCTATGGAGCTGGGCTTCCTCGCAACGCCTTTCCTGAGGAGCCAGCTTTTCCTGGTTCTTGCCTTGCTCTCCAACGTGGAGGCAGGGATTTCGGTCTCCCTGGAAATGTCATCCTTCCCCTTTCTCACCCCTCCGCCGGTCGGCTTCTCCATTAAGCCTCCAGCCTTGGCGGCGGCAACCACTACTGAGAGTGGGGAACGGCCGAAAGGCAAGCGCTTAATTATGCTTTCCCCTCCCCACTTCCCCCCCCCACCGAGACCCCCGAGATCAAACAAACAAAGCGCCAATCGGTCAGAAACCGCGACCAGCTGGAGCCGAAGCCAACCGGCCTTTCAAGCAGCTATCTTCCGCCTTTAATTTAACCCAAGAGCTGTGCGCCCTGGCTGAAAGGAAAAGGGTCTATCCCAGCTCGCCGACTTCAAGGCCGGCGGGCAAATGTAGGACATACTCGGTGAGTGACATTTGCCTCCCAATGAGTCCCATGGTTTTAGTCGCTCCGACTGAGCCACCTTCCCTGACCTCGAAACACCTGGGCACCTGAATCACGATACAACCACAACACAAGATTGATGCCATTACAAATCGGCTCTGGTCCTTAAGATGTCCCAGATCTCCCTTAGTTCGGCGGCTTCAGACTCTCAAGGCTACCTTCTTGTAAAAAAAACAACAAAAACCAACCCCTTCAAAACTTAGTTTGTGAACCCCGGTTCGCTCAACGAGGCGGCTGGTGAGAAATCAGCGCTCGGAAATCACCTCGGTTGGGCCGATCACGGTAAGGCCAGACCATTTTTTTTTTAACCTAATAGCGAATCTCGAAGTTTAGTTCAACTCCCGGAGATTTCCTGGACCCCGACTGGCAGCGATAGGGTCGGATTGTCCCAGAATAAGGGGGTGGCCACAGGGCTCTGTTGGACTACTGTGATCTGCAAGCGGGTCGGTGGACGCCCCCAGTGGGAGACAGTCTCTCCCTCACTTTTAATTTCCCCCCTCCAAGTTGGGGGAAGAGCACTGGAGAGGCAGGGGAAGGATTTTGACAGCAGTGAAACGGGTGTGTGAGAGAGGGGGAAAAAAGCACACCACCGACCGTGTCCAACTTTTAGATTCACTGAGCTCCTGCAGAGGTGGGTGCAGCTAGCAATGAGCTGCTGGAAGCCGGCTTGTGGTCAGTTTGTGGTTTAGAAAGAAGCACGGAGGGCAAGAGCGAGGCCAGGCTTAGAGAGAGAAAGCCCTTCTTACCCTACGGAGGAAGGCACGCACGGCCTGTCGGAAGGCCTAAGAGGAATATTGTTCGTGGGAACTGCCACCGCATATTAATGTCCTCTCATGCGTGCACTGAATACAATCACAGAAGCTAATTGAGCAACACCCCCCCCCCAACCCGGCCCCGCTTTCTTTCTACCGGGGAAACTGGGCCTCAGAAAAGCACAGGAGGGCCTTTCGGCACCCGTAGTGCCTTCGCGCCAAAACTCTGTCAGCGGGTGGGAAGGCTGCAGGGTTACCCGAGCCCCCTTCACATCTCTGCCCCTGGATACCTTTCGATTTCTTTTCCCCTGCACGCCATGCCGTGCCGTGCGAAATTCCTTTATCGGTCGTTTTGGACCATGGACGTTAAAGGAAAGGGAAAAGCCCAAACAGAGAGATTATTATAGGGATATGGAATTGAACTCATTGGTTTGACTGCTTCGAAGGAAAGGAGCGTTGCCGCCGATCCTAATATCGAAAACTGAAACACACGAATTGCAGTCCCTTGTCCAAGTCAGGCTGGGGAAGCCAGGAAGGCGGGAGCACTTGGGGGAAATTAGTTGGGCCCTGCGATGAGGTTTTGTACACGAACACAGGGAGGATATAATGTGAGTAACCAAATAAAAGCTACCCTCCTTTCGTTTGGAGCAGGGGTTTGCAACCTTGGCAACTTTAAGACTTGTGGACTTCAACTCCCAGAATTCCTCAGCCAGCTTTGCTGGCTGAGGAATTCTGGGAGTTGAAGTCCACAAGTCTTAAAGTTGCCAAGGTTGCAGACCCCTGGTTTGGAGGGTTACGAGAAGTCTCTGGGACCGAGAGTGCTGAGCACGTCGCTGGGGAGGGGGAGGGGGAGGGGGGACACACATGTTAAGGCTCATCCCTTGAAGTGCTCGGACTGTGTGTGTCTTAAGCCAGTGTTTCTCCATCTGGACAACTGGAAGATGGGTGGTGTTGCAGTCTTCCAATTGTCCAGGTTGGGAAACACTGAATTAGAATAAGCTTGATTTCTGAGAAAGAAAGAAAGAAAAAAAAAACATTGCCAGAATTGCCAGGCTGCATGCAGAGAGTTTGGGGACCTTTTCGATCATAGGCCCCCACCCCCCGCAATCAAAGTTGCTGTCCGCTTCCCAGATCAGAGGGAGAAGTGAAACTTTACCCTGGCGGGGCGCAGGAGCGTGTTTTTCTTAGCTGCGCTACCTGGCTTCGACAGGCGTGTTGCGGTGAAATAGGAAAAGGAAACGGGGGGGGGGGGGCGGAAACCACCAGGTCTGGGCTGCATCAATCGGGACGAACCCTAGATGGCAGCAGAGAGCCAGGGACTTCGACATTCCTTTCCAGCAGCTCAGCTGCCGTCGGGAGATTTGCAGCCCAAATCTAACAGCCCGGTAAAAGTTTTCTTTCTTTTCCAACCTTCCTTTTCGCACGCGATTGCAGCACTTGGGGGGCTGCACAATCACAGAAGACCACAAAAGCAAAACGTGTTGTTGACGGACGGCGACGTGTGCTAAGAAACAAAAACGAACACGAACGCACCCGCCCCACAGATGAATTATCGGGAATGGATTAACTCTGGAAAAGGGTCCCGACAGGTAGCCCAAACCCAGGTTTATTTTTTTAGAAACAACGGGGTTTATTGCTCGGTAATCCCTGGGTAGAAATTTCAATCAGGAATCCTCCTGGGCGATAGGGCGATTCAAATCAACCCAATTGTGTGTGGGGGGGGAGGGGGCGGAGAGGAGAGGCAAATGTCACGAATCCGTTTGCTCCGACCGGGATGGCTCTGAACCGGGACGGCTCCGGACTTGGCTCCGGACCGGGACAGCTGTGGTTTGAAGAGGCGTTGCGTAAAAAAGCAGGACGGAAGGCGAGAGAACCGGAGGCGTCAAGGTGAGTCCTTTGCGGCGCCACGCTGCAGCCCCCCCCCTTCGCCCTTCCTCTTCCTCCTTCCTTGGGATGATTCGATTTACAACAAGCGACCTTCGGCGCCCCCTCCCCCTCCCCCCAATAGCCAGCCGGCCCTGTCAGGCTTCGGCTCACCTTTCCCTTGGCAGCCTCGCCCCTCCCTCCTCCCTACCTTTCAGCAGCGAGAGGGTTAACCTGCACCTCCCCCCTGCATGGGCTCTAGCGGACCTAATGAAAGTGAGGCGCGCTGACTTCCAGCTGAGCCTCCATTCAGCAGAATTGTTGACACAAGCAGCCGCTGTGTGTGTGTGGGGGGGGGGGGACAGGAAGGCGCAATTCTCACTTTCTGGGCTGGCTTGCCTTGCAAAGGGCGGTAGAGGTAGTCCTCAACTTACGACCACAGCGGAGCCCCAAATTTATGTTGCTAAGTGAGACATTTGTTAAGCGAGTTTTGCCCCATTTTACAGCCTTTCTTGTCCCGGTTGTTAAGTGAATCACTGCAGTTGCTAAGTTAGTAACCCAGTGAAGGGAATCTGGCTTCCCCCATTGACTTGGCTTGTCAGAAGGTTGCCAAAGGTGATCACATGACCTTGGGACACCGCAACTGACATAAATACGAACCAGTTGCTGAGCATCTGAATTTCGGTCACCTGATCGTGGGGATGCTGCAAAGGTCATAACTGTGAAAAACGGTCATAAGTCACTTTTTTTCAGTGCTGTTGTAACTTTGAACGGTCACTAAATGAACTGTGGCAAGTCGAGGACTAGCTGTACTTTTGACTCAACAGTAAATGCCCCCTCTTCCAATTATATATCCTTGGACACAGCAGGTCATACTTCCAAGATATTAGTACAGGCCTGGTTATGAATACATAAAAAATAAAAATAAAAGATATACCTGTGATACAAATCAGAAAAAAATATGGGCACAACCACCCAGGAAGAATCCCTCAAGGTGTGTAATGTATCTGTTTTATTTCTTATGACGTGTCTTAATACAAGCGAAGCAGGTGCTAATTACTCATTTCTGAAGGAAAGGCTCTTTGCACATGCTCCAGGGCATTAAATGGTTGGACTATAGTTATATTAAAAAAAATGCCCTCTGTGTTAAATACAGACTTCTGAGGTTTATAGCATTCTCAAACCATCGTAAATATTCATCATCCCCAGCCAGTTGGGGATGATGAATCATCTTGGCAGTGAATGAGGAACATTGTAGTTCAGCCTATCTGGAGGTACTGGAAGAAATTGTTTTAAGGATGAGGAGGAGCTTTCTTTACCCCTCATCAAAATTGTTCTCTTCCATTCAAGCCTTTTGCTCTTGGCAGTCTGATGTTCTGCATGTCATCATAATCACCCACCACAAGATAGTGTAAAGTATGGGACTTGTAGTCTAAAGCAGGGGTCTCCAACCTTAGCAACTTTAAGGCTTGTGGACTTCAACTCCCAGAGTTCCTCAGCCAGCAAAGCTGGCTGGGAATTGAAGTTGAATTCTGGAAGTTGAAGTCCACAAGTCTTAAAGTTGCCAAGGTTGGAGACCCCTGGTCTAAAGAGCATTGGGTTGTCTTCCCTGAGAGCTCTTTTACCTCCTTCCCTTCCCCGCTCTGAACAAAAATTGACCCGCAGCAACATTCATTTCCTCTCTTGGCAAGAGAAATAGGAAGTGTCCTGCACGAAGGAGGCAAATGAAGTAGACAGGGAAGTATGAATATCACCAACCAGGGAAAGTAGGAAGAAAGAGGTGCCACAGATCAGTCATCCCTCCCATTGTTTCTCAATAGCACTTTCTCTCCAGTGTTACTAGATGTGTAAAGCTCACCCAGTATGACTTCATGAATGCTTCCCTGGGATTTTCTTGGCAGTAATATGGAATTGGTTGATGACTGCCCTGTTCTGTGATTGATTGATTGATTGATTTTGCTTTCTATTCTAGCTTATAGCTTTGAATTTTGCTAGGTGTTTCTTATGCAAAGCCAAACCAGGCCCGAATATGCTTGCCTGCCAGTTAAGACAGGATTAGCCAAATGCTGCCCTCTGCCGAGGCCTTCAATTTATTGCCCCTTCCTCATAATTCTCTCTTGAGCAGGTCTGAAAAGAGCTCATGTGGCTCCCAGCCCCTGCACTGGCATCAAACGTGGAAATTTACCAGCATCTTTCAGGTTATTATTCATTGGATTTATATTCCACCTTTCCTCTAGGAGCTGAAGGTGGCATGCTCCTTATTTTGAAAAATTGCTGTATCCAAGCAAAAATCACTATTAGCCTAGAATAGAATTTCCTCAACTCAGCACTTTGTGTGTCAAATTCACTGAGCAATATATACACTCTCGTTTGGTGTGTTTATTTGCATCTGTGCTGTGAAATGAGTCATCATGATTATTACTGTGTGTGTGTGTACTGTGTGTGTGTATGTGTGTGTGTGTGTGAGAGAGAGAGAGAGAGAGAGACAGACAGACAGACAGACAGACAGACAGGATAGGCCAAAATGCTTTTCCTTGGGATTGCAGAAATCAGACAATTTGAATAAGTTTACTAGATGCTTAATTTGACCTAGTACCTTTATACTCACATGAGAATGAAGTAGCCATGGACTATATGCCTACCAAGACCTATCCACCTTCAAATCCATGAGACTTAATTTTGCAGGAAAGGCTTTGGAGCAATGGAAGTACAAACTGATCCACAAGAAAAACAGTGGGACATTCAAATAAATATGCTCTTATACATAACAGCCTGCTCAATTATACAAGCAATCTGTGTATCTCACCCAAGAATAGGAATAGATTGTCTTTGAACAGCTGGATTTATTTTTTTTCAAAAATGCGAATCCAACACTTATTTATTTGCTGCTTCTTCCTTGCATGTCAAGAGTGTCTCTAATGACTAATAGCACTTCTATACTGATAGGACCTTGATTGCATAGCACACCAACTAAAATCTTTCCAGACTGTAATGTAATGCAAACATGTTTTAAAATATTGTAACTTCCCCTTTTTTCTCAACCATCTTTCTTGATAAAGAGCTTTTCACAACCCGAAGGTTTGCATGCTATTTTATAAACTGTAAATTGGTTTAATAAAGGCATTGCTTTAATATTAATTTGATATCTTTTTGCTCTGAAATGGTATTTACTGCAACATGAAATGAAGTTGCAGTATGAACAGCTTTTTGAGGGGATTAGAAAAACTATGCAGGGCAATGCTTTTCAATGACCACTTGTTATTAGAGCTGTATGGTGCCTCCAGATTAAAACCCATGTTCCCATGACATGCTGAATTATATAACAACAACAACCACCACCACCACCACCAAAGCGTACAATTTATTGATATCGCTGTACCAGGAGACGCCAGAATCGAAGAAAAAACTTGAAAAAAAATCACAAAATATTGTGACCTGGCCATCGAAACTATGCAATTATGGACGAAGCATGTAACCCATTGTCATCGGGGCACTTGGTACCATGTCCAAGAATTTTATAAAATACATCAAGAAATTGCAGCTTCCTGCAATAACACCAGCGGAACTGCAAAAAACTGTGCTACTCGGAACATCGTACATTTTAAGAAGATACTTGGTTGATACCTAGGATGCTGGCAGCAACCCGTATCAACCATCAGCGCCAGTCAATGATATTTGTGATACATTTTTAAATGTTCAGTTGACTGAGTTTCATGTTTAATGAATAAAAGAGATAATAATAATAATATCAGCCAACTTTTAACTTGGTTCCCTTTGTATCTCCTGTGTTTAGTTTATTATTATTATTATTATTATCATCATCATCATTATTATTATTATTATTATTATTATTATTATTATTATTATTATTTGTTTCACAGGATTTGGCATTAATTAATAGTCGAGCCCCATCCGGGGGCCTAGGAAGTCGTAATGTATTTCCGAAGTAAATGTGCGGAACCGAGCAGTGAGGCTTTCTGCATTTGGCTGATGGTGATTTTGTAAATTTTGAGCTGTTTAAAATGTATTTCCAGTGTTTTGGGAACAGAAAA